>OW240913.1:101311967-101378921 GCA_933207985.1 Pelobates cultripes
ACACACTGCTTCCACTACACACAAACACACTGCATCACCTGCACAAACTGGTAATCCTAAACACTACATACCATAAGCACACATATTAGATCCTCTACAATAACACATAACACATCCCCTACACACTCCACTCCCTGTGAGCGAACTCATGGGTAGGTGGAACTTATGAGTGGCCTTATGGGCATACTCACCGTCAGGCCCTGGGGCCCAGACCTTGAGCTGTGTAAGGGGCCCCAAAAAAATGGAGCTGCTTCCAATTCTCCCAGAACATTGAATTTTGTGACCACAGTTGCAAACAGCCTCCAGAGATCCTGTTCTACACCAGACCAGTGGAGCCAAACTGCAGCCCATCATCATCCTCATCTACTTGTAAGTAGGCAATCTAGTATATTATTAGTGACACTAATCTATAATTTACCTCACATTAAAGGGACACTATAGCTTAATGAAGTGGTTCTGGTGTCTATAGCTGGTCCCTGCAGGCTTTTTAATGTAAACACACACTGTGTGCAGCACTGGCGTTAGTTCATATGGCAGATCATATGGGTGGGGCATTGTGATGTGACATGTGGGGGCAGCAAATTTTTATTTTGTCTAGGGCGGCAAACATCCTTGCACCTTCTCTGATCCTGGGCAGGTGCACCAGTCTACTTGACTGGTTTTGCCCCCCAGGCCTAAGGCTGCCAGCCCTCCCCTGGCCGCTGGGGAGGTCTTTTGGCGGCCGCTGGCGGACTTGTCCTGGCGGCCGCTGAGGGAGCTGCGCGAGCTGCGCTGGCTCTGCTCCCCAGCACGCAGCTGAATGAGACCGGCACCGGAATATGACGTCATATTCCGGCGCCAGTCTCATTCAGCAGCGCGCGAGGGCGGGAGGGCACTAACACAGGAAGCACCTCTAGTGACCGTCTGGGTGACTGTCACTAGCAGTGTCACTTTGAAGCAATGTAAACACTGCCTTTTGTCTGAAAAGTCAGTGTTTACGTTGAAAAGCCTGTAGGGACATGCTATAGACACCAGTACCACCACATTAAGCTGTGTGTGTGCGTCTGCTAGTGAGTGAGCTTGCTTGCATGCGTGTGCCTGCTAGTGAGTGAGCTTGTGGTTTTATGTCAATGAGCTGATGTATATCAGTAAGATTGTTTGTCTATGAGGCTGTGTATCAATGAGCTTGTGTGTGTCACTGAAATGTCAGTGAAATTGCCTGTGTCTGCATGTGCGTATGCTTACTGTATAATTAAACGTTTTACCCTGAAAGGACCAATATATTATATTAGAAAAAGCAATATATATATATATATATTACTCAATCATCTGTCCTGGCAAGACATAGCCTTACATATTACACGCGACAATATATGGCGCCGTGACTTATGGGGCTGGCACAAATTTTTTTTCCAGGGCTGCTTTGTATCCCCAGTCCGGCCCTGACTGGATTCCAGACTGGACATGTTAACCACAACCAAAGAAACAGTTCTTCTTCAACTCTCAAGCACAGTGCAGTTTTACAGCAGAGAAACATATCTCTAGGGGTCTGATGACCTCTCTCAATTGCAGCAAACAGTCCGTAAGCACCAGGAACAACTCACCTCTCTTTTAATCAAATTGAAGACTGAGAAAACACAAGTAGAAGAGACAACTTGATATAGACAGATTGCTTGAGTCACAAGCCAATTTATACCTTGTGTCCTGGAATGTAGAGGAATTAAACTCTAAAAATAATTCCTTCTCAAACTTAAACACAATATCTTTTGCAAGAAACACATGGGTCTGATCCATTCTACACGTAAAATACACCTTTTACTTCTAGAAACATATGTACATCCATATTATCTAATAAGAACCTTTACTATACTTTTCACTCTACTACGTGCAATCCCATGACCACATAAACCTTGGTTTCTGTAAAGATCAATACTAGTTTATGTACACTGCTAAATGTCTATGCACCTAATAAAGCTAACCATTACTTTTTTAAAGATTTAAAGTTTCCTTGCTTACTTGTAAATAACCAAATCTCGCCACGAGAGGGCACATTAATATTATTCAATACCCAGTGAATACTGGAAAATGTCCATCATGAGCCATCACTTTCTCTGGGCTTTGTTTCCTCCATAAACATCTTATAATTCAAAATAGATAACAGTGACCCAATACAAGCTATGTGCAAATATGTAAGTAACTCTAACACCCTGGTGAGGTCCCCTTAACCTTCACCCACAAAGGAGTACAAACACAAAAAAAGTATAAGGCGGAGTATCTTACATACGCTTTTCAAATAATCCTATGATATGCCCTAAAAGGAAGTAAAACAACAGATAATAGTGCAATATTGTCTATACAGTAAATAACATAAATCCAATAAAGTTCCAGCAAGTGCAAACTCACAAAGGTGGAGCCACTATGAATTGGGCTCAGACAATTCGCCTTGTGGGATGTAAAGAGTCCCACTCCCTTCTCTGTATCCTGAGATCTTTGTTGAAGATAATTACAAATTCGCAGATGGAGTGTGATAAAATAATACAGAATTTATTCAAAAGAAATAAAACAATATAAAAGACCTTACAGTCTCTGTAGAGTAGTCTTGATAGCAAAATGCGTTTCACCCCTTCAAGGGGCTTCCTCAGTTGCTGTAGGCATATACAACTTCAATTTAACTAGCCTTAATTTAGTGTTTGGTGATAAATTCAAGTGTTTCACTTGCAAAAAAATGAATGAGCATTTTTTTTTCATGGGATGGGACCCAATGTGGTTTCTATCTCTGAAATCATTCAATACTTATTTTAATTTCTTTAAAAAAGCATACAAGCAAAAGGAAAGAAATTCATTCTAGTTACAAAGAGACAACAACGTAATTTACCCTGTTATACGTCTTCCCCTTGACGTGTTTCATACTATTCGAACAGTACTTTATCAAAAGCTTGTCTCAAGAAAATGCAGAATATAAATCTGAAAAAAAGGCATTCTTAATTTCATTAGGCGAGTACACTTCACAAACTACTAGCTCCACACATTACACCCAACCTGGTTTCCCCCAATCTTACAGACCAATCGCACTGCCCAAAGTGACCTGGCACCCTCTCACAGTAAGATGTGGTGCCAATGCCGCATCCACTGCATCTGGTCTTCTGCAGCAGAAGGAGCCAGATGTCATTTCACAGCAAAGCAAGACAAATAATCAGAATCGCTATCATTGGTTGATAGCGCTCAGCTGATGCTCTCAGCCAGTGATTCCGGTCCTACTTTGTTTTAAAGTGACATTTGGCTACTCTTGCTGGAGAAGACCTGATGCAGTCTATGTGCCTAGTGCAACCAATGTGAACTGTCATACCATGCTCCCCTACAAATATGCAACTTTCCTATTACCAAAGGAATCACGATAGAACGGTTTATGTTTTTCATCTAATATATACATTTCTAATGTTAATCATCGATAGCATCTATGGTTTTACTATCATTTCCGAAGAGTCAACCATGTCCGTACAATGTAAAATGAATTTCCAAAGGACATTTAATCCCAATAAATTACACTCAAAGGTAAATATGTCGGGTTTTTTTGCATTGGGATCTGCAACCTTTTGAAAAAAAAGAGTTGCTTAGCATTAAAGGAACACTCCAAGAATCACAACCACTACAGCTCCTTACACATGATTTAGTAGTTATGGTATGTGGAATGTTCCTTTAAGGCAGTTGTCAGCCAAAGCAACTGTAGTACAAAATGGTACTTATCTCTTGTCCTTAATAATGACACAGGGCATTTAGAGACTCACCTATTTGGAGATGACAATTGACTAACGTTATCTTTATATAGCTCATCAATACCGCTACCACCTTTTAAAAGGTCCAATCAATTAACCCTTTTAAGTCCTGCTAATAATGAATTAGTGCAGTCAGTAGTGACTCATGGCCTTTTTAAACAATGCTAATGTAATCAAGTAGAATTACTCTGTGACAGCTTTATGTGTGTCCAGACTGCAGGAATAAGGCATACTCTATTAAATACTTCATATTAACCAATAATTTTAAAATATAGAACACTGAAAATATTTAGTATCAAATATATAACAGATAAGATAAAAAAAAATCATTAAGAAGCTAACATGCAATGGTGCATGAGGCATGTTTTATATAAAAAAAAATTCATTAATAACCACCAAATTCTAGTTATAGCTCCTGTTCTTTAGATTACAGACATCAAAAAATGGAAAATAACTGCTTCAAATATTTATTATTTCAAATGCAATGTTAAACTAATAAGCGTTTTTGGCAAATTCCTCCTTTATATGGATTGCTAAATTGCCCACAATGCATTGCTAACATTCACAGTGCCAAAGGGTTAAGACTGTAAGTCTTGTAAACACAAAAGCATGATTTTTGGAATAAAATTGGTTCAAAGATTATAAGAGTAAATCAGTATGAAATTCAATGAATATTGATTTCTACTGACTGCTGTTCAAAGGTATTACAGTTTTGCATTGTCATAAATATAGCTTGTGGTTGTAAATAGGAATCATAGCAGTGAATTTACAATACCTCCGTAACTATAAAACAACATTATTCCGAAAGACGTCTTTGGATATTTCATTCAAGATAGATAAACAGAATATTTGTATGAGAACATAATCACAGACTGGTGTATATCTTTCCTGCTTAATGTAACAATGAACAGAAAAAATCAATTGATGTTGTAAATAGTTATTAGGAGCAAAAAAGCACTTCTAAGTAAGTTCCATTAACGATTCGACAGAAAGGAGGAGAATTAATTTGCATTGCATGGAGTAATGCTTCATAACTATAATCTACAAATCAAACTGCAACACTTGGTCCAAATATATATAATCTCATTAATAGAGTTTGCATATACAGTTACTGGAATTCCGCTAACAATATTTACAGAGTTATATGTTTGAATGAACAAGAGGTGTATACGAAACGGGAGAGGCAAGGTTACCTAAAGGTAAAACAAAGGATGTTATAAATAATCTTACTTATAATAATGCTCTGATATGTAATAAGGTGTTCTTTATTTTTTATTTTTATGAATTATGTGTAATCTTTTTTTTATGCATAGTGCAACAAAAGAAAAGTTGTTTTCTTTTCATGTCTAGTCTTTTGACTAGAAAGCTACTTCAGTTTTATTCGTATTTTAGTTATCGGAATTGTTTTAGTTTTAGTCAACTAAATCTCCAAAACATTTTAGTTGACACGATTAAAATCTAATGGTTTTAGTTAAAGCCTCTATCTGTCTCTTTTGCCCCTTCCCTAGTCCCTCTCTGTCTCTTTGTGTCCTCCCAGCCCCTCTAGGTGTCTCTTGCCCAAGCACTAGTCTGTCTTTTTTGCCCCTTCCACAGCCTCTCTGTGCAGTGTTAATTTTGGCGGCAAATTTCAATTAAGTTTTAGTCATAGTCTTTTGACTAAAAAGCCATTTTAGTTTTAGTCGTATTTTAGACATCTGAATTGTTTTAGTTTTAGTCGACCAAATCTAAAAAATTTGACTAAAAATGTTAGTCGACAAAATTAACACTGATGTAAATGGTCAATGCTCAGTTATAAAGGGCATCCTTTGTCTAAAGAAAAATCAAGGGATTTTTGATTTCTCTACTTGTGGGGTGCACTTCATTTGGCCCCTGAAAGGGTTGACAGCACTTGGGTAATTATTATTTGTTGCTCATTTAACCCTACTTTTAAAGAACAAATATAAACATAGCGACAGTATAGCCACAGCCAGCATTCCTGGAGTGTTTCAGTCCTCAGTAACCATAGACCATAGCCCCAAGGCCGGTGCAAGGATTTTTGCCGCCCTAGGCGAAAGTAAAGTTTGCTGCCCCCCCCCCCCATGTGACATCACAATGCCCCACCCATATGATCTGCCATGTTAACTAACGCCAGTGCTGCAGTGCCGCCGTGTTTACATTAAGCTGAAGTGGTTCTGGGGACTAGAGATTAGTGCCACGAATAATATACTAGATTGCCTACTTACAACCAGATGAGGATGATGATGGGCTCTAGCTGCAGTCTGGCTCCACTGGTCTGGTGCAGAACAGGCTCTCTGGAGGCTGTTTGTAACTGTGGTCACAAAAATCAATGTTCTGGGAGAACGGGAAGCAGCTCCATTTTTTAAGGCCCTTTACACAGCTCAAGGTCTGGGTCCCAGGGTCCACCTTCATGTTCCACCAATGAGTTTGTTCACAGGGGGTGGAGTAGGGGGATGTCCTGATATGTGTGTAAGGAATGCATTGTGTGAATCTGTGTTTGTATGTGGAAGGGCTGCAAGGTGTGTTTCTGTGTTTGTATGTGGAAGGGCTGCAGTGTGTGCATCTGTAAGGGGTGCATTGAGTGTGTGTAAGGGGTGCATTGAGTGTGTGTAAGGGATGCATTGTGTGTAAGGGTTGCATTGCTTGTGTGTGTGTCTGTGTGTGTAATGCATTGTGTGTTTTTCTGTGTGCACGGGGTGCATTGTCTTTGTGTGTAAGGGGTGCATTGTGTGTGTGTGTGTGATGGATGTCAATCTCTTCTCCCCCCTCTCCCTCCCTTGTCCCTCTCTTCTCCCTCCCTTGTCCCTCTCTTCTCCTCCCCAACTCCCTTGTCACTCTCTTCTCCCCCCTCCCTTGTCACTCTCTTCCCCCCTGTTGTCACTCTCTTCTCCCCTACCTCCCCCGTCAATTCCCCTCTGTCAATTTCTTCCCCCCCACCCAATTTCTTTCCCCTCCCTTTCAATTTATTCCCCCCTCCCTTTTAATTTATTCCCCCCTCCCTGTCAATTTATTCCCCCCTGTCAATTTATTCCCCCCCTTTCAATTTATTCTGAGTGTGCACTGAGTGTGCACTTCCTGTTAGTCCGGCCGGGTACAGGAGACAGATGTTCCCTGTACCCGCGGACCATGATACAGGGCTCAGCCACGCTACAGTAAGGGAGTGACAGGAGGGAGCGCTAAGTGTTGAGCGCTTCCCTCCTGTCAGCCCCTCTCCTCAGGCTGCGCACGGGTGGCGCGGTGTGCCCTCATGGATGCACCGCCTGGGCAAAGCTGCAGTCGCCTGAGGCTCTCTACAGAGCGCTCGGGTGGCTGCAGCATGAGGGGGGCCGGCGCTCCTGGTAGCGCCGGCCCTGCATAGCCCACTGGTATAGTAAGTGTGTGTGGCTTGGCATAAAAGTGGTATTAGGAAAGCAGTAGTCCCAACTATAGATAATTAAGATTTATCATTTTGGTGGCATGTAACAGGGAACGGTGAAAAGACCAGTTTGCCCAGAGCCCATCTTGCCATTCCAGAAAATACGGAGTAACATGTACTTCTGCCAGCCAAAGGTTCATTATATAGTCATTAAAATACAGCATATAGGCAAAATTTAGTTTAAAAAAATTCCTTCTAATTTTTGGCAACTTTCTGGTACATTGTTAGCGCAAATAATTAAATCTGTTTCCGTCTGATGTTTTAGTTTAGCACTCTAACCGTCATTTGTTAATATGTGCCTTTTTTTTGACAGTGCACAAAAAAAATTTATCCACCACTATAAACTTAGCGGTCTTCTGAAAAAACTGCACTTCTTAGATCGCTCTAATACATACCATCAAAATAATGATGGAATTTAAGCACCACTTTTCAGAAACCCTTTGATAAATATCACCCATTGTTCCCTTTCGGTTAATTTGCCTTTAGTTTTGCAATCAACGTATTCAGCAATTCTATGCATCCAACATGAAGGGCTAAGTTATAGATACATGATGGGCAGGTGTTTATAGGATATGGGGGAAAAAAACGAATTGAACATATTGAGAGGCTACTTGTTAGAGAAATCTCTTTCTTGTCTGGAATGGGGTAAGTGATGAGCCGAGAGTCATTCATATCTGGGTGCAAGAATCTCCAGTGCTGTATGTGGATGCAGCTAAATTCACAATAAAGAGCATCATAGGAAACATGGTGGTGCAAAAATGTAAATGGCAAGGAGTTACCAATGGAATGTGTCTGCTGGTTCCACTGGTTACCACAGTGATGCATCCACTTTTAGTACTTTAGATCAGGGTTAAAATGCATATAGTCCATCATGGCAGTTCTAATAAAACATATTAGTCCTTTCAAGGTCATTGTCATAAACCTATAGAATCACCTCTATTCTTAAAAAAGGTACCTCATTGCTCTATTTTCTCTTTCCTGCCTCCTGCCTTTGCATCAGATGAATGTGCACTATATGAACTTTGTGTCAGTGGATATGTGATGTGCACATGGGATTATTTACAGAACACAATTATGGTAAATGCTGTTTCCTATGAATGTTAATGCAGAGTTCTACGATGTAGTGACAAGTCCATCATAACATTCCATCTGCTTCTTCCGTTTACGGATACCTTCATATTAGAAACAGTTGTTTTTCACAAGGTCCAAAGCTAAGAACTGGCTTATAAAATCAAATATTTTATTTAAGTTTATTTTTTAAACAAACTATAATTCTCTATTTTTAGAATGTTTCTTTTATCTCACGTTCTTCTTTATTTTTATTTTATTGTTTTCCAAAAGCTGCTATCAATTCAGACATAAAATCACATCATAAGAATGATACTGATATGGAAGCCATGAGCAAATAAAGGGTGAAACGAGGTAAATTTGGCTATTTCAGCAAAAGCGCCTCTAGTGTCTGTCATTGTCACAGCCACTAGAGGCATTTAAAACCTGCAATGTACATTGCTGTTCCTGTAGAATGGCAATGTTTTCAGTTGCATGGTTAAAACTACAAAGACACTGCACCCAAACCACTTTATTATAGGTGGCTATAGTGTCCTTTATTAAAAAAAAAAAAAAAAAAAAAAAGGTCACTTCTGGGGTGATTAGGATTGTATTTCTAAAACTGTGAAAGGTCAAATAAATTAAAGGGCTACTCTGAGCACTATGACCACTTCAGTGATTTGAAGTGGTCATGGTGCCCAGAGTGCAGCATTTTGCTTTGAATCGCTGCACATACAGAATTGCTATATAATTACTGTATGCAATATGGGTGACATGCAAGCTCTATATTTGTTATGGGTCTCATGTTTGTTCTCTGTGACATATGTATTTTTTATGCTTTATTGACGTCATGCAGGTCCTGTATTATTATTGACATTTATATACCGGTAGCACAAATATATATTCAAGACTGTTTTACTGTGACAATAGTATTTCAGAAAGAAAGAAAAAAAAACATACTGAGGACCCTGCATTCTAGGGTAGGTGAGATATAAGAACTCAAAACAGAGGGGGGGACAGACGGGTTTTCATGCCTATAAACCACCTTCTTGGGAATACTTACCTGCTCCTGTAAGCTGAGGTGCTTCTCTAAGGGAGTTTGCTACAATCTGGAACCCTCTATGGCTCAAATCAGATCCATGGCCCTGACACTGAAGGCGACATCTGGAAGGGAGAAATGGCCAATCTCCCGGCCTGGCTGCACCAACACCCCAGACACTCTAAGCTGTTCCTCCATTCTCCCTCCCCTCCCCCTTCTGGACCGGTGGGGGATATCCCAGTCCCCACCAGAGTTAGCCCACTGCGACCAAGCGGAGTGAGGGCTGTGACCGACCTCACCACATGAAGCCTAGTGCCATTTCTAAGGTGGCCGCCATACGCCCAGAGCATGTGTCAGCTAACTGGGTAACCAGATTCAACATAGCCTTCAATATGCTTTGCAAGGCCTTCTGGGCCCGGATTGAAGTCCGACGGGACCGGCAATCATCTAGTGTAAATACACACGAGGACAGGTCCAGCAAAACACCGACACCCTGCTCGTCTTCCGGGCCGAGAGCCAGGATGGAAACTACATCCATCAGCCAGCCACTGCCTTCTGGGACTACCATAGGGGCCCTACAGTACTTAGGCCCTACCACTGAAGATAGAGGGCTTCGTGGAGACACGGCTTTGGCTCACATACCGACCTGGGCTTAGGGAGCGGAGAAGTTGACAAACCGCCATGTCACCACTCCTAAAGGGGGAGACCTACAACTGTGGCCTGGAGGTGCCAGAGAAACCACCCTGCAGATTAGCAACAGACTGGGGGCTCAACCGGCCCATGCTTGTGGTATCGGCTGAATTCAGGACAATGCCTCACATTACCCCTTTTATGCATAATAATTTATTGAGCAAGCTCAGTTTTCATGCATTTTTTATTATTATTTTGCCTTAATATCTTAACATTTCTAATTTACTGGCACTCACCAATCCAGTGCTCTATAACAGGCAACAGCTTTAGCTTTATTTCCTATGCTACACAGTTTGATATTCAGCTCCTAACTCACTGAATGCGTTTATGTACCTAGCCTACTACGCTTAAGATATGCAATGTTTACATGTGGTGGATATTTCTATCCTGATTTATAAAGGATATCTAGCCTATATCGTTCTCTAAGCATGTTAGTTTCTAGCCTAGAATATGTCATGAATCTTGTCTTGCGGTAGGTTTGCCTAGCTTGTTACTACTTATTATAAAATGAGGCAGTTTACGCAGGAGGCTGTTGTTTAGTACTTTACAACAACCATTCAACTATTTTGTATATCATTGCTAACACTCCATTTTCTCTTTTCTGTAATTATACCATATTTGGCCTTAATAAAAGAAAGATTGACAAAAAAAATAAAATAAATTGAAATGAAGAACAATGTGGGCAATAAGAATAACAGGTGAGTATGTGGAAAGCCATAGAGCTGGAAGGTTAGAGAGTAAATTGGATGGTGGAGTCACTAATTATGAGACTTACGCATGATAAAAAAAAATTGGTTCTTGGGTGGTGTTAGAAGGGGAGAGCTGGCAAAGGGAGCAGACAAGAGGACTACAGGTTCTGCAAGCTGTTTTTAGATGTAATTCCAATGAAAAAATCCATTATTATTATCGCCATTTATATAGCGCCAACAGATTCCGTAGCGCTTTACAATATTATTAGAGGGGGGATTTAACCATAAATAGGACAATTACAAGAAAACTTACAGGAACAATAGTTTGAAGAGGGCCCTGCTCAAAAGAGCTTACATATAAATAAATGCATGCAAGTTTTCTTCATGGGTATCTCTACAAAACAGTGATTTTTACTTTATTTTTGTACAAACGGTAGATCCCCAAATGTTGTAGAACTACAACTCCCATGATGCTTGCATGCATTTACAATGACTTTAGAATAACAAAGCATCATGGAAGCTGTAGTTTTAATCTAATTTTTAGGAACCTCTATACTAAGGCATTGGAAAGTCCCATTAACCCCATTTACTGCTTTGCCTTTTTTATTACCTCCTTTGATTTGCTGCAAAGATTATTTTTGTTCCAGTTTTTTTCCATTTATCTCTAATAGGGTTTTACATTTAAGAGTTTGTAACTGGTTCTCTTTTTAAAATCACAAACTCTTTACGATTCCCCTAATAAAATACAAACACCTAGGATTATATAGAAATATAATTTGTATCTCATTCATCTCTACATAACTAAACATAAACATACATTCCGGCATTTTTCCATATCAAGTTCCTATACTTGTCACAATTAGTTGATGCATTTGGCACAGTTCAGATGAGTTTGTGCACAAATCTAGCCCTAATATCAGGGTTTTAATGTTGGGTATCCATTTAGGGTTAGGTGATTTAGGAATGGCAAATCATTATTGTGACTTAAAATAAGGGGGAGTTCAGGTTTAGTGGGACCTTTGAGTCTGGTCCTGACCTTCAAGGTGCTGTGGAGTGTAATTCCAATATTTTTCACCTATGGAAACTGTGTTGAAAGTAATTAAAGTTACAGACTACACAAGTTTATTTACTAAAGCGAGAATCCAAAGTGAATTTCAAATTTAAGACTAGAGTAGTTGAATGGAAAGCAGAGCCGAGTTGGAGAATTTTTCCAGTTCAGCTATTATGACCTTAAATTTGAAATTCACTTTAAATTTACCTTGAATTGTCACCATCACAGTTTAGAGGATGAAAATGTGATGTATATTTAAATTCACAGCAAAGACAAGGACCTGTGTAACATTTTTTTTTTATTTGTGGTTTTCACCATTTTTTGTGCCTGGAGCCGATGTCACTGCTGTAAAGATTTTATCTTTATTAAATACTCATTTTCAGAGGCGGGGTGACAAATGCTGCTGTAATGCTGGCTATGATAGAAAGGTGTCAGAACACACAGTGCATCAAAGTTTGCTGTGTATGGGGCTGCATGGCCGCAGACTGATCAGAGTGTCCATGATGACCATTGTCCACTGCCACGGAGGCAATGTTATGCTCTGGGCAATGTTTTACTTGGAAACCTTGGGTGCTGGCTTTCGTTTGAATGTTATTTTGTTGCTGAAATCGGAAACTCCTTCTTTGTAATGGTATCCCCTGGTGGCAGTGACCTCTTTCAGTAGGATAATGCATCCCTCCACATTGCAAAAAATGTTCATGAATGGTTTGTGCAAAATGACAGAGTTTAATGAGTTGCATTGGCCTCCAAATTCCCCAGATCTTAATCTGATTGAGCATTTGTGGCATGTACTGGAACAACAAATCCAATCCATGGAGGATCCACCTCTCAACTTGCAGGATCTAAACCTGGGTAGTCAACCATTTTCTACCTACCGCCCACTAATGCATCTTTCTGGATGATAAAATTTCCTTACCGCCCACCATGTTTTGCACAAGTGCGGAGTATTTTTTAGAAAGGAGGGTGTTTAAAAAAAAAAATGTTCATACATTTATCTTTTTATTTCTACTTAATGCATGTTTAGAATGTTTTTAACTTTATAAAGGTTAATGAGAAAACAATAAAGTAAATTGAAATTACCTTTACTAGTGATTAATGAGATCCTTGAGGCTGATGTTGTGAGACTAAATATTTGATATCTGGTTCGATTTTTGTAATGAAGGTCTCCTCTTTCGGTGATATTCAGACGATTTCTCTGTTTGCTTTATTATTATTTTCCTTCTTTCTCCTTTTTTACAAGTACTCTGCTCCTTCTTTCTCCTATTCTACAAAGCACTCTGCTCCTTCTTTCTCCTTTTTACAAGTACTCTGCACCTTCTTTCTCCTATTCTTCAAGTACTCTGCTCCTTCTTTCTCCTATTCTACAAGTACTCTGTTTCTTGTTTCTCCTATTCTACAAGTACTTTGTTCCTTCTTTCTCCTTTCTACAAGTACTCTGCTCCTTCTTTCTCCTATTCTCCATGTAGAATATGAGAAAGAATGAGCAGAGTACTTGTAGAATAGGAGAAAGAAGGAGCAGAGTACTTGTAGAAAGGAGAAAGAAGGAACAGAGTACTTGAAGAATAGAAGGAAAGAAGGAGCAGAGTACTTGAAGAATAGAATAAAGAAGGAGCAGAGTACTTGTAAAAAGGAGAAAGAAGGAGCAGAGTACTTGTAGAATAGAATAAAGAAGGAGCAGAGTACTTGTAAAAAGGAGAAAGAAGGAGCAGAGTACTTGTGAAAAGGAGAAAGAAGGAACAAAGTACTTGTAGAATATGAGAAACAAGAAACAGAGTACTTGTAGAATAGGAGAAAGAATGAGCAGAGTACTTGTAGAATAGGAGAAAGAATGGGTAGAGTACTTGTAGAAAGGAGAAAGAAGGAACAAAGTACTTGACGAATAGGAGAAAGAATGAACAGAGTACTTGTAGAATAGGATAAAGAAGGAGCAGAGTACTTGTAAAAAGGAGAAAGAAGGAGCAGAGTACATGTAGAAAGGAGAAAGAAGGAACAAAGTACTTGTAGAATAGGAGAAAGAAGGAGCAGAGTACTTGTAGAAAGGAGAAAGAAGGAACAAAGTACTTGTAGAATAGGAGAAAGAAGGAGCAGAGTACTTGCAGAATAGGAGAAGGAATGAGCAGAGTACTTGTGGAATAGGAGAAAGAAGGAGCAGAGTACTTGTAGAAAGGAGAAAGAAGAAACAGAGTACTTGTAGAATAGGAGAAAGAATGAGCAGAGTACTTGTAGAATAGGAGAAAGAAGGAGCAGAGTACTTGTAGAAAGGAGAAAGAAGAAACAGAGTACTTGTAGAATAGGAGAAAGAAGAAACAGAGTAGTTGTAGAATAGGAGAAAGAAGAAGCAGAGTACTTGTAGAATAGGATAAAGAAGGAGCAGAGTACTTGTAAAAAGGAGAAAGAAGGAGCAGAGTACTTGTAGAATAGGAGAAACAAGAAACAGAGTACTTGTAGAATAGGAGAAAGAATGAGCAGAGTACTTGTAGAATAGGAGAAAGAATGAGCAGAGTACTTGTAAAAAGGAGAAAGAAGGAGCAGAGTACTTGTAGAATAGGAGAAACAAGAAACAGAGTAGTTGTAGAATAGGAGAAAGAAGAAGCAGAGTACTTGTAGAATAGGATAAAGAAGGAGCAGAGTACTTGTAAAAAGGAGAAAGAAGGAGCAGAGTACATGTAGAAAGGAGAAAGAAGGAACAAAGTACTTGTAGAATAGGAGAAAGAAGGAGCAGAGTACTTGTAGAAAGGAGAAAGAAGGAACAAAGTACTTGTAGAATAGGCGAAAGAAGGAGCAGAGTACTTGCAGAATAGGAGAAGGAATGAGCAGAGTACTTGTAGAATAGGAGAAAGAAGGAGCAGAGTACTTGTAAAAAGGATAAAGAAGGAGCAGAGTACTTGTAGAATAGGATAAAGAAGGATCAAAGTACTTGTAGAATAGGAGAAAGAAGGAGCAGAGTACTTGTAGAAAGGAGAAAGAAGGAGCAGAGTACTTGTAGAATAGGAGAAACAAGAAACAGAGTAGTTGTAGAATAGGAGAAAGAAGAAGCAGAGTACTTGTAGAATAGGATAAAGAAGGAGCAGAGTACTTGTAGAAAGGAGAAAGAAGGAACAGAGTACTTGTAGAATAGGAGAAACAAGAAACAGAGTACTTGTAGAATAGGAGAAAGAATGAGCAGAGTACTTGTAAAAAGGAGAAAGAAGGAGCAGAGCACTTGTAGAATAGGAGAAACAAGGAGCAGAGTACTTGCAGAATGGGATAAAGAAGAAGCAGAGTACTTGTAAAAAGGAGAAAGAAAGAGCAGAGTACTTGTAGAAAGGAGAAAGAAGGAACTGAGTACTTGTAAAATAGGAGAAACAAGGAGCAGAGTACTTGTAGAGTAGGAGAAACAAGAATCCTACTGAGAAGCATCCTCGAGCATCCTTTGGAGCATCCTCAAGCAAAAGATCTATGAGGGTGGGAGGCAGTTTACATCCAAACAGCAGCTCTGGAAGGCTATTCTGACATCTTGCAAACAAATTCAAGCAGAAACTGTCCAAAAACTCACACGTTCAATGGATGCAAAACTTGTGAGCTGCTATCAAATAAGGGGTCCTATGTTAAAATGTAACGTGACCTGTTAAAATGTTGTTATAAGTTTGATTGAAATAGCTTTTGATTTCAGTAAATATGCTACAAACACAACAAATGACAATTTTCAGTTCTTTACAACCTATAAAGTGTTTTGAAACTTACTGTGTGTAATAATTTGGAACAGTGGATTGTTTTTTATGTTTTAAAAAAAATACTGTTATCATTAGGAGGTTTGTTCCATAAAATTTGAATTGTACTCTTACTAGTTGATAACATGAGAATTATGCTGACTGTTATTGACATCAATAATTAAGGTAAATGAGAAAAATATAATTTGCATAATAATTTGGAACATGGTGTAATTTCCAAAGATTCTATCAGTGTTTGTATTTTACTTATTTTATTCTTTCACTGCACTGTTTTATTTTTGAAGTGTTACTATCATTTAAATACAGTAATATAATTGACTATGTGGTGATTTCATTCTACTCTTCTATTGCTGGGAGATATTGAACCTTCAAATGAATCAAACATGGGTATCAATGTACACAGCTCAGAACACATACTATACCATATTAACCTATTATTGCCCTGGTATAGCACATAGCTCCAATAGATTTGGCTCATGGCAGTGCCATCTCATAATTCAGAAACTCTTGGTCCTAGAACTGTAAATTGAACGGTGATCAGCAGGTGTCACTGTGCAGATCCCAGGAGCACATCATTTACAACAGATAGGAGAATGCCAGGTGTAACTTCTCCTTGAGAACTGTGAGACCTTATCTGGTTTAGCAGGTAGGTGTCACGTATCATTCGTATCCATGTGGCAAAAATTGAGATAATTACCTTCCAAAGATCGAGGGGAGTGTCGCTCAGCAGTCTTCTGCCATGATGCCTGGTTTGTGCGGCATGTCAGTGCATGCCGGCCGCTGCGGACCCACACAATTATATAGCCCTATGTCCGTCCATGGTACCTGTACCTACACCTATCGTATATAGGGCACCTACTATCACCCTATCTTCACCCCCACATTTTGAAGGTAATATTCATGAATGTCGGGGATTCCTTAATCAAACTGAGTACCATTTTGAAACCTCACCTGGGTCTTTCCCCACGGATAGAGCTAAAATTGGGTGCTTAATGAACCAACTACAAGGTAAAGTCATAGCATGGGTCATTCCATTATAGGAGAGTAATAAGACTGTTGCCCATAATTACCAGGAATTCCTTTGCGGAATTCAAATTAACGTTTGAACCATTGGGAAGGGAGAGCAACGCCTCCACTGCCCTAATGCGTATTAAGCAAGGGAACCGGTCTGTCTCAGAGTATGCCATAGAATTCTGAACCCTGGCTTCTGAGGTAGACTGGACCAATAACGGATTAATCACCGCATTCTCAGAGGGATTATCCAAAGCTATCCTTGATGAGGGAGATTAAATGAATACATCACTTACATGATGCATGTAGATAATTGACTTGGGAACAGGGAGATAACTAGAAATAGAACCAGACGTATGAATATGTCATTGGCACCTTGCTTCTCTAGAACTATTGTTTCTGGCCCTCTTGTGCAGTCTGAAACTGAATCTATGCAGTTAGGGGTTATGAGACTGTCAGAAAGACAGTTTAGGAGAAAAGGAGGGCCTTTGCTTATACTGTGGCAAGAAATGACATATGAGAAATGCTTGTCCCATACGTCCAGAAAATTTGCGCACCTAAGAACTATAAGGGGATCAGTCTTAGGTGTGATGGATATGTACCCTGGCACTACCCAAAGTAGATTTCTCCTTAATATTACTGCTCTATGCAACAAGAAAAGTTTTTCATGTAAAGCCCTGATGGACTCGGGTGCTGCAGGAAACTTTATCTACATGCAATTTGTCAGTAAACACCTCCTACCCATCAAGGAGAGATCATCACCCCTGGCCGTCGAGGTCATTGATGGGAGACATCTCTCTAAACCTCTAATTACCCACAAAACTATGCTTATTACTGTTACTATAAGAGCGTTACATAAAGAAATCATGAAAATTCAGATAATTGCTTCCCCTTCTTGTCCCATTAAACTAGGATTCCCATGGCTTGTTAAGCATAATTCTCATATTGACTGGGCTAAGGGGGAAATACTGGAATGGGGTAAAGAATGTAGTGAGAGATGTACGTTACCCATTACTAAAAGATTGGACATTGTTGCTCTACCTACTCCTACGCCTCAGCCTACCAAAATTCCTGTGCACTACTGGGAGGTTAAAGAAGTGTTTAGTAAACGTCACACTGATACGCTACCTCCTCACTTGTGATTGCTCCATAGATTTGTTACCCGGCACTATGCCCCCTAAGGAGAGTAGGATTATGGAGGATTACATTAAAGAGTCTCTACAAAAAGGTCACATATGTAAATCTTCTTCACCTGCAGGTGCGGGGTTCTTTTTTGTATCCAAGAAAGATGGAGAGTTACGGCCATGTATTGATTATAGGGCATTGAACAAAATCACCATAAAAAATGCTTATCCCATTCCCCTTATCTCAGAATTGTTTGACAGACTTCAGGGCGCTAAGGTGTTTACCAAACTTGACCTTAGGAGATCTTACAATTTGGTAAGGATTAAGGAGGGTCATGAATGGAGAACTGCATTTAACACGAGACGTGGTCACTATGAGTATCTTGTCATGCCCTTCGTCTTATGCAATGCTCCGGCCGTATTTCAGGATTTCATTAATGATGTTCTCAGAGACTACATTTATACTTTTGTATTAGTATATCTGGATGATATTCTCATTTATTCCCCCGATCTCCAGACTCATTATAGGCAAGTATTGCAAACTTTGCTTAAAAATGGGCTATATTGCAAACTTGAGAAATGCATATTTGATCAGACAGAAGTACAGTTCTTGGGAGATAATATTTCTGCCTCTGGTTTTCAGATGGACCCTCGCAAACTAGAAGCCATTCTACACTGGACATTACCTAATGGGTTAAAAGCCGTTCAAAGGTTTATTGGGTTTGCAAATTACTATAGGAGATTCATCAAAGGTTTCTCTACTGTGATAGCCCCCATCAACAATATGATACGTACTATATGGTCTAAAGAAGCTGGAGAAGCTTTTGAGCTTCTTAAAAAATTATTTGCCTCTGCTGACATATTGGTACAGCCTGACACCAGCAAACCCTTCATATTAGAGGTAGACGTCTCTAAGACAGGGGTAGGGGCTGTTCTTTCTCAGAGGGAGAGTCAGGATACCCCTTTGCATCCTTGTGGGTTCTTTTCTAGAAAGTTGTCACCAGCGGAGCGTAACTATGATATTGGTAACAGAGAATTGTTGGGCATTATACTAGCTCTGAAAGAATGGCGACATCTTTTGGAAGGTTCCAAGGATCCTCTCCTGATCATAACTGATCACAAAAACTTGGATACATTGGAGATGCTAAAAGGCTGTCTTCTAGACAAGCTAGATGGTCATTGTTCTTGTCACGCTTTAACTTTATCATCACGTACAGACCAGATCCTAAGAATGTTAAGGTTGACGCCCTATCTAGGCAATTTGACATAGAGTCAGAACAAGAACAAGAGACCTCCCCTACCGTTGCACCTAAGTGCATCATTGCCTCTACTGTCCTTTCCTTGTCTTCTCCACTACTTTGTGCGATCATGGTGGCTCAGTCTCAGGCACCTAGTAATAAACCTCAAGATAGATTGTTTATTCTGTTGCTAGAAAGAAAGGAGGTCCTAAGAGTGTTCTACGATAATCTGTCAGCTGGACATCCAGGTATTAATAAAACTGTATTACTAAAACTGTAGTTCCCCATAAACTACAATGTGGGTTATTACAACCACTTACTATACCCAGTGTTCCATGTTCTCATTTGTCTATGCATTTCTTTGTGGAACTCCCGATTTCTAAAGGTTATGCCACCAACCTTATGGTGGTTGACCGCTTTTCAAAAATGGCATACTTTGTTACGCTCAAAAAGTTACCTTCTTCCCAAGATCTGGTTCATATATTCATATGCGAAATTGACAAATTACATGGTATTCCACAAAATATTGTGTCAGACAGGGATTTTCAATTTGTGTCATGATTTTGGAGAGCAATTAACAAACAGTTGGGTATAGAATTGTCATTTTCATCCTCGTAACATCCTCAAACTAATGGTGCAGCTGAGAGGGTCAACCAGTCGCTGGAATTATATTTGCGATGTTTTATTAATGGCACTCTGGAAAACTGGTCTAACTTGCTACCTTGGGCCGAATTTGCCAGGAATAATGCTACCCATGACTCATCTGGACATAGTCCTTTTTTTGTCAACAATGGTCATCATCCTACTGTTCTTCCTGCTGTGTTCTCTGACACCACTATTCCTGCTCTGGATGAACAAGTTGCATGTATTTGTAAGACTTGGACTAAAGTCCACACGGCTCTTGAAAATGCTGCAGCTTGTTTCAAATTTCATGCTGATAAGCAGCATGGTGCCAACTCTGTTTACCAGGTGGGTGATCGGGTATGGATCTCCTCACAAAATATCAGACTCAAGGGTCCTAGCATGAAGTTTGCACCCAGGTTTATTGGTCCCTTTCGAATTGTTCAGAGAATCAATCCTGTTTCATATTCTCTTGCACTTCCTGCCTCCAAATTCATTTCATGTATCTTTGCTTAAAAAAAACATACTCGTTTTCCTGGCACTATAGTGCCCTGAGGTTGCCCCCACCCTCAGGGTCCCCCTTCCGCCCGGCTCTGGAAGGGGGAAAGGGGTAAAAACTTACCTTTTTCCAGCGCTGGGCGGGGAGCTCTCTGCCTCCTCTCCTCCTCCGATCCGCCCCATCGGCTGGCTGCGCGCGCATTCAGCCGGTCGCATAGGAAAGCATTCATCAGCTTTCCTATGGACGCTTGCGTGCTCTCACTGTGATTTTCACAGTGAGAATCACGCAAGCGCCTCTAGCGGCTGTCAATGAGACAGCCACTAGAGGATTTGGAGGAAGGCTTAACCCATTGATAAACATAGCAGTTTCTCTGAAACTGTTATGTTTATAAAAAAAAATGGGTTAACCCTAGAAGGACCTGGCACCCAGACCACTTCATTAAGTCCTTTAAGCCTCTTTTCTGCAATAGGTTTACTGTCCCTTTTGTCCCTCCTCCTCCTTTGGTTATTGCTGGACGGGAGGAGTATGAAGTCTCCTCCATAATTGATTCCAGATTTTCTCGTGGTTCTTTGCAGTACCTGGTTGATTGGAAGGGTTGTGGGCCTGCCGATTGTTCTTGAGTTCCTGCTTCTGATATACATGCTAGCCGCAAAATCCGTTCTTTCCACGCCAAATTTCCTCTCAAACCTGGTCCTGCCTGCCCGGCGGGTGGTCTTCAAGTGGGGAGTAATGTCAAGTATCCTTCGTATCCATGTGGCAAAAACTGAGATGATTACCTTCCGTAGATCGAGGGGAGTGCGGCTCGGCGGTCCTCTGCCATGATGCCTGGTTTGTGCAGCATGTCGGTGCACGCCAGCCGCTGCGGACCCACGCAATTATATAGCCCCACATCCGTCCACGGTAAAGACGACGTCAAAGTGTGAGTGACATCATGCAAAAGACGCACACGCACGTTTTGGGGTCAAGGGCTAGGTACAGCCAATCGGATCTGCAAGAGGGTTATTTAAACTCACTTATTCCTTAGCTCATTGTCCTGTCGTGGTTTCCCTTAGATGGTTATCTGAGAGTGTGTTCCTGATCTTGTTATTCTGGTTTTTGACTTTGGCTTCGTTTTGACTTCAATGATTTCTGGTACCCTTGACTTTTGGCTTACGGTACGTTAAGTCCGACCACTCTAAGGCCGGTTAGACGTTACCCTTAGTTCTAGGGTGAGATAATATTCTGTGTGCTGGTTCAAAATAATCCTGACAGTTGGGGGCAGTCAGTAGGGACATTCCAGTACAGGAGTGGTCATAGAGTAGACCCTCGGCTCTTGTCAGAACTACAACTCCCATGATGCTTTCCCATCCTGGAAGTTAGCAATACATCATTACGGTTGTATTTCTGCAAAATCTTTTGGCAAACCCTGACTCAACTGTTTGTTCCCAATTGTTCCAGTTTTAGAACATTGCCCAGAGATTAGCATTTTAGATTTTACTACTTTGTATTTCTGACTGCCAGGTTTGATCCCATGAAATCTAAACCAGTTAGATAAAACAAAACATGCAGCAAATATATCTGTAGATCTGATACAAAACAGTGATCCTAACATAGCTTTCAACTAATACAGTATCAAAGTTCCAGGTATATTCCCTCTGCTTAGAAATGCTACATTGTTCCCATGTGAACCCCCATTAGCCTCAGTCAGGCTGACTGAGGATGCTGGGAGTTGAAGTGACAAGAGACCTACAGCAGTGCCTTTCCTGAAGTAATAGCCTTTTATGGCTGCAAAAGTAAGAGTTTCCCCTGTGTCACTTTGCCAAATCCATCTCAGATGCCTGAAGCTACGCAGGGCACATGCTAAAGTAACGTGAACACATGGACCTTCTAGAAATGATTAATTCTTAACTGACTCTGTGAACCAGCTTTGTTTTTAGTTATGATTAGATATCATGTCACACAGACCAGTCCAGAAAAGCCATGTGTTCATATAGAATCATTATACTGTGCAGAGATCAGTTGCCTTCAAATGTTTTCTGCTGGGCTTGTATTTATTTATAAAGCAAGACAGCCTTCAGACCTGTAATGAGATGCTGTAGTTTTTTAAAGAGGTAAAATAATTTTCAAACACAGACACACAATGAGTTTATTTATTTAGAAAGTTGTTAAATAGAGTCTGGGAATTCAAATATTCAATGTTGACATTGTGCAGAGCTGGCCACAAGCCAAATGTAACTTTCTCCTGCTCCCCAGAGACACCCAATGAACTTGGAATGTGGCTTTCTCCTCCTCACAGATTTACTAAATAGGTAAAAGTCATTAATTATGGCTAAAGCAGTATCTGGGCAATAATCAAGTAATGGTATCCCAGAACAGAAAACTATAAAGGTTTCTAAGTGTGTTTAGCTGTAAATTCAAGAACCCATGTAGTAAGCCTGGCTGTGTTATTGGACTTTATAAACAGACCCTTCTCTCAGTTGAAACACTGTATCCCTCCCAAATGACAAGCAAAACCCATTCCTATGTTAGAATGCAATTGTTAGAAAGCATCACATGTCGATAATGCAGGCATCTCTATGTCAATACACTCATGGCCAAAATGCCTTTCTAGAGTTGAATTGGTTGGTTTGACAAGTAAGAAGGACCTGTTTAAAGAATTTACTATTTAAATCATTGGTGATTACTACCCAAAATAAAGAATTACTTAAGAAATACTTCCAAGTGCAGTGGAAAAGTCCCAAAACTAATCTTTTTTTCATGAGGAATTTACTAGGGGGGATTACTATGGCATTGGAGGTCTGCCTTCAAAAATATTCATTTTTGTAATAGGGACAGCCTATAATGAATAATTCCTGGTTTAGAAGAATGTGTGCACTTACAGAACCCAAAGCAGAGAATTAGCCATCAATAATACAAGAAATTTGTGTTACTAATTCAATACAAAGATTCCCATACACATAAGTACTGTAGTGCTGCCTTGATTAGTTAATGGGGCGAGGAGGGGAAGATGTGGTACCCAGGGCAGATGAATGACGTGTGCTGAAACTTTGCTGATGTAATGAATACTGTTTATAAGAATGTTGACATCTATGATTTGAAAGAATAGATGCTTTGTGATATTATGAAATTAAGGATTCCTCACTCCAATAGAGATCTGAATCGACATTCGAATCTGCATTCAGATTATTATTAAATACCTACAATATGAAATTCTGTGCAGTTACAGAAAAGAGACAAATATATATTGACGCAAAACAAATAAATAATAATGGAAAAATAGACAGCAACAAAGAAAGAGTTAAAAAAAATAGGGTTTTTTGGTTTTTTTTTTTGAGAATTAATTAGAAAGTATAAATTTAGGCCAAAACAACCAAATTTAAAAAAAAACTGTTTTTCCAATAAATATATAGAGTTATTTTTTTTCCTAAAATGAACAATTCCCTGTGTATTATACTGTATTCTCTGTATATTATACTGTATTATCTGTGTATTATACTGTATTCTCTGTGTATTATACTGTATTCTCTGTATATTATGCTGTATTCTCTGTGTATTATACTGTATTCTCTGTATATTATACTGTATTCTCTGTATATTATGCTGTATTCTCTATGTATTATACTGGATTATCTGTATATTATGCTGTATTCTCTGTGCATTATACTGTATTCTCTGTATATTATACTGTATTCTCTATGTATTATACTGGATTATCTGTATATTATGCTGTATTCTCTGTATATTATGCTGTATTCTCTGTGCATTATACTGTATTCTCTGTATATTATGCTGTATTATCTATGTATTATACTGGATTATCTGTATATTATGCTGTATTCTCTGTGCATTATACTGTATTCTCTGTATATTATGCTGTATTCTCTATGTATTATACTGGATTATCTGTATATTATACTGTATTCTCTGTGCATTATACTGTATTCTCTGTGCATTATACTGTATTCTCTGTATATTATTATATTTTCTCTCTTTATATAAATGTATTTGTGTATATATATTTTTGATATATTAACACACGTTTTAACTGAGATGTTCCATCATTATTTCATACAATATGTTATGTATATAGCCCCTAAACACACCTGTTCCCAAACAGATCACTGAAAATAAACTGGGTGATTTTTTACTAAGTGCAAGAAAGCATTCATACAACATATTTCAGATTAGAGAAGTAGCTGATCCCAGCCTAGAAGTGGTTTTGGTGAATTATTAGCTCATTGTGCCAAATAAAATAAAGGATCCTTGAGAGGTAAGGGCACAGTGATGGCAAATAAACAGCACGATGCTGGCAGGATTTTATTGCTTAAAAACACACACACAAATCCGAATGGACTGTTAAACAGGCAAATAAACTCGCCAGGGCTTTTAAACTGTGGCCACAGACAGGTCCAAGGCACAGGAAGACAGCTGAAACCCTGGAAAGTGTGACTTTATAAGCTCATATGCTGGGGACAGGTCTGGATAGGAGCTGCCTGCACCCATATGCCTGTAAAATGGGGAGTGCTAAAGTGTAAAAGTAATAACTGCAGCCCATTCATGTGGACTGTGCTAAGCTGCTCCTATTCGCTCTATTTATTAGGGTAATGGGTGGCTGATGGCTAGCAGGCTATGAGACAGAGCAGAGGGCTATGATATAGCACATACATACTACCTGTACTGCACACAATAGGCAGAGGCACAGGTGTGGAATATACATATAGAATTGTGTATATAAGTAATGAGTGGATAAAATACTAAATTATATAAAGATTAAAAAAATACAAATATACACAATGTGTAGAAGTGCAAATTGTTTTAAAACAAATTACAGTATATACAGATAATGAATGCTGCAATCTAATTTTTATAATTTTTACAATTATCTTTTATTCTGAATCTATGTCTGAAAATTAATTTTGACTTGGAGAATTACAGGAGTTTAACATACTTTACACAATAAATAAATACATATATAAATACTCTTTCTCTCTCTCTCTCTATATATATATCATACATGCATGTATCCTGTTTAAATATGGGTGATCATGCAGACCCTTGCATTATAATAATATACCTAGTGCTTTTTTCTGAGTGTGTCCAGCTCTGGATGTTGTGCATTGTGTGACTGATTAGAATATCACAATTAGTGGTTTAATTTAGCACAGTCTGTGTGAATGGGTGCCTGGATCCCTGTGCACTGGGAGAATGAATGAGCCAATATCCCCTTCACATCACAGTGCACAGGAAGAAAAGAGGGGTATCCTGCACAGAGCCGGCTGATTGATTGAATTACTGGGGTCACTAACACCCCCCTGCCATGTGACAGTTACATTCACCAAAAGGAAGCGATATTTCACTATTCAACAGCCAAACTTTCCAATCAATTTCCGATATTGGACCAGGATTATATAGGGACCTTTTACAACGTGTGAGCTGGCAATAAATGTGTCTAGAACACTATTCACACGACAAATAAACCGCTTGTTACAAATAGAACACTAGTGATTAGAACACTAGTGAAAAACAGATTTAAGAGAGAATTGAATCAGCTCTTTCATAAACACACACATAAAAATATCAAATTGTTTATAGTCCAGCAAAATTCAATTCAAAAAAGCACTTTACTTTTATTTATTTTTGTATAAAAAATAGAATTGAATTTATATCTCAATATTCATTAAGTATACTCCAATAAACAATCAATATACATTATATTTATTTTATTAATCACACAAATCCTTATCACATTGTAAAGGCATTAAAAGCGTTGATCTAGAGGCTTATTGATAAAATATAGTTTGTTTGTTTTGTTTTGTTTTGTTTTTTATAGAAAAAAATGCCGTATTTTAACAAGTTGATACAATTTGTCACTTTTATGAATTCGGTATTTTGATCCCATTCGAAGTTATGATTTATTAATATTCGTGAGGAGAGCACCGATATAGGGGTTTATCTGATGATATTCGCTGGGCAGGGAAACGAATACATCAGGTATTGAAGAATATTAGGGGTCTATTCACTAAATAGTGAATTGCGGTGAATTAAAAATAGAATTGCAAATTTCAGCATGAAATATGCAATCTGTGAATGTCGCTAAATTGGAGAAATTTCCAAATCAACACTTTTTAAATTTTTTGTCTAAATGTTGTCATTCAATTCACGATTTATTGAATATATATTGTTGTATATGTATGCTTTTTCATTATGAAATAAATGGAAATATAAGCAATGGCCATTTCAGATAGAAATGATAATCCAAAAATGACAACAAGCTGATATAAAGAGGTATATTTGATTAATAAGGTCGAAAAAGAATATACGGCAAAGTCAGGGCTTTAACGGACCCAAAATAAGACGAATTTCGCCGAAAACATGATTTAATAAATCCAATAATATTCGTTTAATGCAATATATTGCATTCTATGTAAAACAGGCTCAGCTGTCTGTACAAGGATACAATACACAGTCTAATGAAACTACCCCCAAAACCCAGTGTACAATCTGCAATGCAATGAGAAACTTATAGAACTCAAAATATAACAAATATATCAGTTATAGCAATATTTAGCTTAGGTATGCATTAAAACGGTAGCATTCTTTGACATATCTGACACAGACAGAACAGAAATATATGTTTAAAACACTAAATATTTATACATATATATGAGTTATGTATATATTATATACAATTTTGATGTCACAGAAGTTGAAAAATACAGTTGAGGTGTATCTGGAGTGTGAATGTATGTATATATAATGATATCTGTAAAATATACTAAGACATTTAGAATAAAGTATAATTGAGTGTATACTCCCGGTGTACAATAAATAATCTCACTATATTTCGATTAAAAGAAAATGAAAAACAAAACAATAAAGCTTGAGTCAAGCTAGCTTTCTAATAACCTCAACTGAAAGTGTCTCAGTGCTGTCCTCATATAACTCGTGTGCAGTAGCTGGCAATTCCCTTGAAGGGTTAATAAAGGTTCCCTTATTTTGAGCCTGTCCTGTTTAAACTGCTGCCGCTGCCGCACACTGGTCTGCTGCCTGTTTCACAGCGCCCACTAGTGTCAGCTCTCTGTCCTGCAGGCTCAGTCTGTCTTGTGCACCCTCTGAGCAAACATCAACTTTCCCAAAGTCCTGGCAGCCTCATCCCTGCACTAGCCCGGACAGCAAGCCACCCCACCAACTTGGACGTGTTGCAGCAGCCCTCCTACCTCTCAGATAGTCAGTGTGTGTGTGTGAGTGCCCCTGTGGCTGGCCAGCAGTGCTGAGGAATGGGTGTGGATGTGTAAACCCTCAGTCTGTGTGCAGGATGGCAGAGGGTGAGAAGCCTTAGAAAGGCACATTGCACCTACTTGTGGCCAGTTTCCTCGCCCTGCCCTTGGATCTCATGGTGGCAGCTCTGCGGTGGTGGCTTGTTTGGGATTTTCTCTCTTGGATCTTTTTCCTTTTTTTTTTCTATTTTTTTTTCTCTTCCTCTCTCTTTCACTCTCTCAATCCCCTTCTCATTCCAGACTCGCTATCTCCCCAGCATTGTCAGTTTAGACACCTTCGCGCATGCGCTCTTCACCCCAAACCTCTGCCAAAAAAGTTTGCTGCGATTTATCATTTTGATTTGAGATCTTGTCACATTGGAGCTCGCTCGCGCTCTCTCTCTCTCTCTCTCTCTCTCC
Source organism: Pelobates cultripes (assembly GCA_933207985.1). NCBI lineage: Eukaryota > Metazoa > Chordata > Amphibia > Anura > Pelobatidae > Pelobates > Pelobates cultripes. Next base: position 101,339,506 of record OW240913.1, read on the forward strand.
CTGATAGCTTTCCACAGACACCGAGAGCAGAGTAACCTCCCTGCAGCAGGTCCCCAGTACACAGCATCCCCCGCGTAGATCTCTTAGAACCTTCAAATACTCTGCATCTGATACATTGTTTCCACTGAGCACCTTTAACCCATTCAGGCATACAGCATCTCCTAACATTCCAAATCTGAGCACCTTTAACCCATTCGGGCACAGAGCATCTCCCAACATTCCAAATCTGAGCACCTTTAACCCATTCGGGCATACAGCATCTCCTAACATTCCAAATCTGAGCACCTTTAACCCATTCGGGCATACAGCATCTCCCAACATTCCAAATCTGAACACCTTTAACCCATTCGGGCATACAGCATCTCCGAACATTCCAAATCTGAGCACCTTAACCCATTCGGGCATACAGCATCTCCTAACATTCCAAATCTGAGCACCTTTAACCCATTCGGGCATACAGCATCTCCTAACATTCCAAATCTGAACACCTTTAACCCATTCAGGCATCTCCCAACATTCCAAATCTGAGCATTCATCCCAACATTCCAAATCTGAACACCTTTAACCCATTCGGGCATACAGCATCTCCGAACATTCCAAATCTGAGCACCTTAACCCATTCGGGCATACAGCATCTCCTAACATTCCAAATCTGAGCACCTTTAACCCATTCGGGCATACAGCATCTCCTAACATTCCAAATCTGAACACCTTTAACCCATTCAGGCATCTCCCAACATTCCAAATCTGAGCACCTTTAACCCATTCAGGCACGCAGCATCTCTCAACATTCCAAATCCTACATCAGAACACCTTTAACCCATTCGGGCATACAGAGTTACTCAACAATACTCAGGCATGAACAAAACAATGCTTGTGGTACTCATGTCGTTAACCCTTTGAGTGAGCTATTTTTAATGCTTTACAAAACCACAATACTATTAACCAATTAGTCACCCAACCTAATCCCTCACACTGTTTGTTTCTAATAATTTTTTTGGGCAGTGTGCATATATTCCACCACCATTATTACTAATAAAACTATACCATTTATGTTTAAAGCTGTTTAGTATTACCTATTCCTGGCTGTGTATTATCAGTAGTATTATAGGTAAATATGAGAGTGTGTGTGAATAAAGTGTAAAGTCATTTATCTTTATGTGTCTTGTTCTGACAGCTTGCTTTACCCAGAAAGTCTTAGAGAAAGTGATTCTGTGGATTTTTTAAAATGTGCGGTGAAGATATTAAATTGTGCTTCATTCTGGTCAGTTTGAGTTAATTCCCCTGCAGGAATTAACCCCAGAGCTGCCGGATGGATTTACATGGAATTCCAATGGAACCCCTACTCTTATTATGTTCTTTCGTTCTATTCCATTCACCAGCCCCATGTATGTTCTCATTAATATCAATTCCCAGCCCACATCACAGCAAATAACTAAATAACTCTATTAACCCGGAGAAGGCATCCATGCACAATGCATCTTTATAGCCTGTGTATTAAATAGTATTCCATCAGCTAGACTGTTTAACAATATCTGTGTGTGTGTATACATAAATATCTGATATATATATATATATACACATAAATATCTCTCATATATATAACTTGCAAGTTGTTCAATTCTATATAACTGCAAGTTATTACATTGCTTATATTGTTACATTAATTAGAGGTGTATTGTGTGTGGTTGCCGTTGTAATCTAATAATATTTCATTTTATTCCATAAGATTAATAATAGTGGGATAATTAGCTATTTTTAGTTACAATAATACATTTCCATTTTGAACCATTTTCGCGCAGTTTACAAAGGTACATCGCGATGTTTCTCCAAAATACAAGTAAAACTAGGTTTTGCTTTTTTCCCTTAATTATTAAATCTTTAAACACAGATAAGGTGTTATGGTGAATTATTGCATGTTCTTGTAAATCTTTATACAACGCGCAGAACGAGTCCAGAACGATCTATGTCTACCCCATGCAATATGTGTCATTAATGATGTACGTGTACCCCCGTGCAATATGTGTCATTAATGATGTACGTGTACCCCCCATGCAATATGTGTCATTAATGATGTACGTGTACCCCATGCAATATGGGCCATTGATGAGGTACGTGTACCCCATGCAATATGGGTCATTGATGATGTGCGTGTACCCCCCATGCAATATGGGTAATTAATGGTGTACGTGTACCCCCTTGCAATATGGGTCATCAATGATGTAGGTGTACCCCATGCAATATGTGTCATTAATGATGTACGTGTACCCCCATACAATATATGTCATTAATGATGTACGTGTACCCCCATGCAATATATATATATATATATATATATTGGTGGGCGTGTACCCCATTATATATGTATACCTGGGTTGGTGTGTTTCCTATGAAGCAACTATCCCTACTGGTGTTAGTATAGCCCATGCAATAAATATCCCTACTGGTGGGAGTATAGCCCATGCCTCTATATTTCCCTAAGAGTGTGAGTGTACACCATGTAATATATATCGGTATGAGTGGGAGTGTAACCCATGCCTCTGTATGTCCCTAATAATGGAAGTGTACCCCTGCATTACCTGTCCGTAAGGAAATGTGTGTACCAAATGCAATGCATGTCCCTAAGACGGTGAGTGTACACCATGCATACCTGCTATCATAGGGAATACTCATCGATATACATAATTATTTATTTTTACCAAATACTATCAGCAAACGATGCACACGCATATCTATGGGAACATTAACATTATTAGGAGAGTGTTCTATACTGAGGTATCACTAACGAAGTTAGTGTACTACATATGGTGTACACATCTCTCGAGTGATATTTGTGCATACATGATGTACATATCTCCATAGTGATATTTGGGTACAAATGCTGTACATATCTCTCTAGCGATATGCTGTACATGTTCACCATGGTGTTTTAGTATACCACAGATATGCCTAGGTGTTCAGCATCTGAACTGCTGGTAAAGATGTGAATGTTCCCCCTGATCGAATGATAGACCAGTGTACTAACATATTGTATTTTCCCACTAATGTCAGTATACTCCCTGCTGTGTATGTTCTTGGTGATATTAGATATACGACAATCTGCACATTCCAAAAAAAAGTACGTGTTTTGTGGCGTTAGTGTACCTGCTGCTGTTCATGTTTTTATTGATTGCCAGTACACTATATTGTGGTAATGTTAGTGTACCACCTGCTGTACCTATTCCTAGCTCATGTTATGGTACATCTACTGTACATGTTCCTAATTGTGTTAGTGTGCCAGAAGCTGTACCTATCCATAATAATCTTATTATATGCAGTAGTCTATTTTAGTACACTCCATCTAGTACATATACCTAATCATGTTGTATATCTTCAGCTGGGGTGAACTGCACTGATCACAATTCAAGTGTCTGTATGGGACTTTATTTAAATTATTCATTAATTCCTACAGGCATTAATCAATGTATGACAGCAGGAATAAATAACTAATCTATATCCCCGAGTATACATATAACACCCAGGTATCATGTATTCTTGATCCAACCTTTACCTTTATTTCTCTATACATTGTAATATATATTAAAGTGTCATTTTGTATTTTTATTTTACACATATTATAGATGCTATGGCAAAACTACATAGAAATCACATCCATATATACCTATATATCATGATAATGTAATAATAATGTGTCCTTATTTAATAATAAACCTGTACCTTCTCCAGACAGCATTCCCTAATATTAACCCTGCCCCCCCCCCCCTCCCTCACCCCCTTTTGTAAATATTGCACAGAGAGACATCAGCCAGGTGTTTAAACCCCACCATACTGCTTTAGTGCATTCCTTATCTCTGTATATACTGTTGGGAAAACCAAGGAACGACCTGACACCCCTTGGCTGTACCTCCCAGGTAACCTCAGCAATGGGTGCTGTGATATCTCTCATTATTCTTGTATGAGATGCACTTCTCTCTTGACCTAGATCAGTAAATAGCTTGAGCAGCACAGAGTTAAGTTTACCCTTCCTTATCAAACCTTCCCTGCCTTTGTATTTGTGCAGTGAACTTTGCATGCAGCTATTCAGACAGTGCTTATATTCCCTTAGCTACCAGTAAGATTGATTCGATCATTGTAATGCAATTATACTGTTTACCCAAAGCTAGATTCCAGCTTTGCTGCTAAGAAATTAAAGTCTTGTTGTGAACCAGGTAGTCGTTTGTGACTTTTTTTTTTTTAACAGAAACAGATTTTCATTATTGAGTCCCAGGACCCCCTCATCTGCCATGAGCTCAGTGAGCCCCCTACCTCCAAACTAGCCAATTATTTTCCAAAACAATAACTCACATTTTTTGAAAAGCACTTTAAAAAAATATGCATTTTATGAGTGATTCTGACCCTGGTGGCATGAAGTGGCAGGGATATAGAGGAACCCTGTGATGGATCTCTCCCCCCCTTGGGCTGTAATTATTAGAAATTAATTGGGTTCAGGACCCGGGTTACATTGGTAAATTAATAGCTTGTCTGGTAAAGAATTCTCTGTCCAGAGAAAGGGGGCACAAAGCTTAGCTCCCCATAGGAGACTGGAGTGACCCTGTGGAGTTTGTGTCAATAAATACATTACTGAGTGGCTCTCATCTAGAAACAGTGAGTTTATTTTGCAAGATTTGCCTTTAGAATACATTGATAGCAAGGGGGGCTGTCTTTAGGGGTTAGGCTAAAAATCAGGATGCTGTATACCAAGAGCTCTTGTGCTGGAGTTGAAGTGAAATGGCAGCCTTAGGCAAAAGAAAATTAATGCAAGGCTGTATGACCTTTCAGAGAGGTAATCAATCAAATGATCAACAGGGATATTTATCATTGCTATATGGGGCTACAGTGGAAATGCAGGGGAAGGGAAAGTGAGCCACAAAAGTTTGGATAAAACCGATAAGCCTAAAGACAAATGCAGTGACTGTAATAAATGGACAAATCTCATTGTTTGTGTTATATTCATTGCTTGGCACAGTAGCAGTTACTTAACACCCTGCGCCTCTTATCTGTCTGCAGTATAGAATGGTAACTGCTCCTATAACAGCAAAGCAGGCACACACCTAAACAATGGGGGAGAGGGATAGTTTAACCCTTGCACAAACTCAGAAATAAAACATGCTAACACTAAAAAGAAAATACTTTTTGTTAAAATTCACTTAAGAGAGAGAGAGTTTTTTTATTTTGGGATCTATTTATTTTTTTAAGAAAAATGTCATTGTTTTAGAATTTGTAACAAACAGAAATTGAAATTCTTAAATGAAAAAAAAAAAGAAACAGGAAAAAAAAAGTCAAACAAGCAAATCGGTGGGCAGCAAGCATTAGGAAAGTGACTGCATCTGAAATCAGTTTATATCAGCTAATTAGGGCAGCTATTTAATTGAAGCTGTAATTTGAGGAATATATCTGTCCAGTCATATTAACCTCTTAATATCTGAACAATGTACGGCCCTGAAAAGAAACACGCTGTGGTTAATTACACAATGGGCATTGGCCAGGGTGGTAGCAGGGGGGATAAATACACTTCATTCATAGCCATCTATGGGATACGCTTCATTCTTACCCATCAATGATATAATGTAAAGGGGCATTATCAGTGGTGATAGAACCAGTCCACATTAATCAATCTGGGCTTTCACATTGTGCCTGGGGCTAGTGAGTGTGTGTATATCTTTAATGCCTTCAAATTGCACTGTCGGTGTGTACAACCAAAATGACATGAACTTGTGTTCTATGTGTGTAATTTAAATTACATTTTGCACAATATGTGTGTGTAGCTTTTATAATATCCCTTGCACACAATGTGAGTGTCACTTTATTGCATCCCTTTTTCACAGAGTGTGTAGCTTTATTGACAACCCCCACACACATTGTGTAACTTTAATGATATCTTATAAACACTGTAGTGGGTTATTCACTAAAGTGTGAATTCAAACTGAATTTCAAATTTAAGGTAAAAATAGCCAAACTGGAAAAATAAAATCTGTAAGTCAACAATGCTTTCCTTGCAGCTACTCTGGCCTTGAATTTGTAATTCACTTTGAATTCTCACTTCAGTAAGTAGCACTGTGTGTACACAGTACTGTGACCAAAAATACAGCTCCGTGTGTGACTTTAAAAACCCCTTTAGGACACATGACGTGTGACATGTTATGATTCCCTTTTATTCCAGAAGTTTGGTCCTTAAGGGGTTAATGACATTAAATTTGAACTGTGTGTGTAAATTTAATGACAACACCGTGACTGGTGTGTGTAACGTTAATGCATCCAGTTAGCTCTGTGTATGTGCAACTTGAACACCATCCCATTGTGCTCAGTTATGTAACTTTACAGACATTAAATTGTGCACAGTGTACGTGCATGTTTACTCTGTCTGTGCTACTTTATTTCTATGTCATGTAAACTGCATGTGAAACATAAACGGCTAAATGGCATTCCTTGTGATATTAAATATTTATCATATTAAACGACTCTCTGCTTTAAACATAACTACTTGCCGATTTCACACAATGCGTTGTCCACTGAAACTATTAGTGGGCAGGCAGTGCTGCAGAGTAGTAGGATTACAAGAAAGATAAGAACCATAGATTACATTAGCTATCACTGCCCAATGCCCACACACTGTCAGGGGTTTTGAACAAGAGAAACCCAATGCGCAGAACAACACCAATAGTGAAGTGTACCATCAGGAAGAATCCCAAGATGTGGCCAAGCAGAAGGTAAGGTGAGTGCAGGCAGAGAACGGCAGAAGGTAAGGTGAGTGCAGACAGAGAACGGCAGAAGGTAAGGTGAGTGCAGGCAGAGAACGGCAGAAGGTAAGGTGAGTGCAGGCAGAGAACGGCAGAAGGTAAGGTGAGTGCAGGCAGAGAACGGCAGAAGGTAAGGTGAGTGCAGGCAGAGAACGGCAGAAGGTAAGGTGAGTGCAGGCAGAGAACGGCAGAAGGCAAGGTCAGTGCAGGCAGAGAACGGCAGAAGGTAAGGTCAGTGCAGGCAGAGAACGGCAGAAGGCAAGGTGAGTGCAGGCAGAGAACGGCAGAAGGCAAGGTCAGTGCAGGCAGAGAACGGCAGAAGGTAAGGTGAGTGCAGGCAGAGAAGGTCGGCAGAAGGCAAGGTGAGTGCAGGCAGAGAACGGCAGAAGGTAAGGTGAGTGCAGGCAGAGAACGGCAGAAGGCAAGGTCAGTGCAGGCAGAGAACGGCAGAAGGCAAGGTCAGTGCAGGCAGAGAACGGCAGAAGGTAAGGTCAGTGCAGGCAGAGAACGCAGAAGGCAAGGTGGCGGCAGAGAACGGGCAGAAGGTAAGGTGAGTGCAGGCAGAGAACGGCAGAAGGCAAGGTCAGTGCAGGCAGAGAACGGCAGAAGGCAAGGTCAGTGCAGGCAGAGAACGGCAGAAGGCAAGGTCAGTGCAGGCAGAGAACGGCAGAAGGCAAGGTCAGTGCAGGCAGAGAACGGCAGAAGGCAAGGTGAGTGCAGGCAGAGAACGGCAGAAGGCAAGGTGAGTGCAGGCAGAGAACGGCAGAAGGCAAGGTGAGTGCAGGCAGAGAATGTCAGAAGGCAAGGTCCGTGCAGGCAGAGAATGGCAGAAGGCAAGGTCAGTGCAGGCAGAGAACGGCAGAAGGTAATGTCAGTGCAGGCAGAGAACGGCAGAAGGGAAGGTGAGTGCAGGCAGAGAACGGCAGAAGGCAAGGTCCGTGCAGGCAGAGAACGGCAGAAGGTAAGGTGAGTGCAGGCAGAGAATGGCAGAAGGCAAGGTCAGTGCAGGCAGAGAACGGCAGAAGGTAAGGTGAGTGCAGGCAGAGAACGGCAGAAGGCAAGGTCAGTGCAGGCAGAGAACAGCAGAAGGCAAGGTCAGTGCAGGCAGAGAAGGTTCGCAAGTGAAATAACAGGCCGGGATCTAGACTACCAGGAATCAGAAGACAAGTAATAGGCCTCATTTTTACTCTTCCACCTAGCTGGGTTAACATTCTTCTAATCAGGATAGAATGAGAGAAAACTGAGGATTTCATCCTGATAATGCTGGATAATGTGTGTATGAAACGAGTCTATTTAGCAGTTTTCCATATATAGGGCATTCCCCGGTTCTTTATGGGGGAGGCACAGTATGTGAGCCAGGAGGTTTTGGGGACTTGTGTGGTTCCATCACAGACAATTAGCATATCATGGCCCGTGCACCTCTGGAACTTTAGTATGTTGTTTAGGGGCTTTGGGATCTCTCACCGTTAATATATTCCCTGTTATCCAGTTGCACAGTAGGATGAATAAGAGGGTGGTATCCGTGTGTGGGTCCCACACAGTTATTAACCCCTCACCTCACCACACATGGAATGAAGCAGAGGTAATTTTCATGTCAGGCTTTATATTGTAAGTAGGGGCCCTGGGGACCTCTGCAGAATTTCTTTCAAGGTGGGTCACAACATCAGGCTCTCCCCAGACACTATGTAGTCCTTGGGATCACCTGTCATGTTCTGTTTAAAGACTGGATTGAGAGTCCTTTCTGCTAATGCGAAGATTATAAACATTTTATAGAATGTATTCATGTATGTTTTTCTGTGAGTACTTAGCCATTCTCTACACTCTCTGCTGTGTAACTAATAGGGTTAAGTGAGGGTGGGAATTTTAGAGTTAGGAAACCCATTACTTTTTTTTTACGGGGAGGGGGCTTAAAATAGTTTAGATTAGAACATCAGTCGTAATAGAGACCCATCAGATTTTCCCCAACAATGCAAACTAAACTGACCCCAGGCTTTCTATTCAGAACTGGAATATGTCTGATAGTAAATAATATGTCCTATTGTTGCTCAGTGAGAGTAGATACAGTAAGTGGTTCATGATTACAGTAAGTAATTGCAGGAGTTGAAACTAGCAAGGCTGTCGTGACCCCCTTCGAATTATCAATGTTACAGGTCATTTCTCTCTATGACTATCACACTGGAATAACAATGGAGACATATTTCGACAAGGGACAATTTCCCAGAATACCTTTGTCCCCATTAATCACACGCTGCTTTGTGTTGGTTCTGCAGTCAAAGCTCTTTAACAAACAGACCTCATGGGGAAACAGATATCGGAACTAGTAGACCAGCTTCTGCAACTGTGCAACTGGATCTAGAACTCCTAACATGCTTACACAATGTATGGGCCAGTAGCCCACCAACCATAGTACCAAGCATCTCCATTTTAGTATATTCCATTCCATATATACACGAAAATGTTTGCCTTTCCCTTAGGTGATATTGAAGAATGATGTCTTGCAATCTATTCAATGCAAACATTAGATCCCCAGATGTTGTAGAACTACAACTCCCATTATGCTTTGTATTCATTTAGAATACTTTCAGAATGACAAAGCATTATGGAAGTTATAGTTTTAAAACATCCGGGGATCTACCTTTAGGTCACCCCTGATCAACAGAGTATCCCAATAATCAAACCAATATTGATGATGTTATTTGTCAGAACTAATATTAAAATTCTAATTTTCATCTTCAGTATTTATGTAGCTATGTTTTGTTTTTGCAAATGAATGTTTATTGCTTTTTCACAAAATAAAACAGAAAGCACATGTAAATAACACGTGAGATCAAAAGCAAAATACACAATACAACAAAACATGTACCGCTTAAAAGTAAGTAGCACATACTAACAATGATAGGATCATTTGAATGCGTATCGTGAAGTCTATGAGAGAGCCCAGCCAGAGAGATATAATGCATTGCACATTATCAATGAAAAAAGGAGAATAAGAAACAGAAAGAGAAAAGTAGAGGAAAAAGGGAAGAATACAATAAAAAAAGAAGAATGGTGCAGTTATTTTTAATTGCGCATGGTAATGATGTGTTCATAATGTTTCTAGTAAAGTCTGTTATGTGCTACTTAGTTCCCTATCCAGGCCCCTAAACCATTTCCCTCAAATGTCACTTGGTTGTCATTTTAATGGCGCAAACATAATAAGCTGAAATTAAATGATAAAGTACCAATTAAACTTTCTCTCTAGGTATGTGCTATTTCATACACAATGATCCACTCGGAAACCCATTATTATTATCATTATTATTGTATATTTAGCAAAATCCCTATAATTTTAAGGAACATCGCAGATAATGCACCATAGCTAACCACAATATGTTCCTATAGTGTAAATCAAATTATATGAAGCAATAGTCCGTTAGTTGTATAATAAAGACAGCAATCCAGGTGACAGGCTGTATAAGCATTTACCATAACATGCATGAAAACCCTATTGAAAGGCACCACATAAAGTAGCGTGTCCCCAATAAAAGCACCGTCTAAGTGACGATGTTACACTGACCATACAGAGCACATTCCATTTATTTAGCAACACACTGGATACCCCCGTACACTGCCATCAACAAACAGTAAGATGTGAAGTTGTTATCATTAATAATTAGATGTGACAAGATGTGACAATGGTTCTGCTAAATGAGCTTACAGGAGAGTAATTTCACAGAAGGAGAACAATTATTCAGAAGCGGGGATGAGTTATGGAATTGCTAAGTGTGCACAGTATTTACAGAAAATGCTACAATCCCTGCACTGTTAAAATCACATATTCATCATTTTTGGAGATATTCCTGTTCCCCTAACATATTTAGGATTATTTACTATTGAGAAACCAGAGTGAATTTCAAATTTTAGGACAGTTTTGGCTTTGAGTTTAAAATTGATATTTTTTGAGTTAACACATGGCACATTTGCAAAAAACACTGTTTATTGCAATTATTGTTCCCAAAAATATGCTCTTTTACGGGAGTGCATTTTGGAGCTTAGTAGCAGGACCCCCGTGCCACAATAAGATGTTCAGAATCAGAAGCAGAGCAGAGATCAGGATTGCTGGAACAGAGAGAAAAAGTGGTTTATAAAAGATTTGCATTCGTTTTATGCACATGCTCCGTTTTGTTAATATACCCTTTATATCAGGGGTCCTCAAACTCCAGCCCCCCATATGTTGCTGAACTACAACTCCCATGATTCTCTGGCTATCTATGTAATTCAAAGAATCGTGGAAGTTGTAGTTCAGCAACATCTGGGGGCACGGAGTTTAGGACCCCTGATATATATGTTAGAGAGATTTTATTCCTTTTCTGTAATGTGTCAAAACAATCTGTCTTTCTATAACTTTTTATTTCTATTAGAGGTTTTTGTTCTGTTTTTTTCCTGATGATTTTACCATCGGTTATATTATTATTTAAAAAAAAAAGGACAATTTAGTAATATATCGGGGGGGATGCGCAATCGCAATTTGAAGAACTTTTTACTCCTTAAACAAAAAAGAAGTTTAACTGCTTATGAAAATCCCCCACTCTGACAGTGGCTGAAAAAGTTGTCAGAAAAAAAACCAAACAATGGCACGTCTTTTTTATTTATCGACATCTCCACTGGTCAAAACAACAACAAAAAAGAGGCACAGACGTAAACACAAAGAGTCTGTTGCTGGCGATGCAGTGTCTCACACATATAAACACACACACAGCGCAGTGAATAAGATCTCCAGCAGAAGCACGTGGTCTACTGAAAGCCTACTGGAAGGGCTGTGTGTGTATTAGACAAGGGAAGAAAATGATGCTTTTCTGGTCAATATGGCTCGGTGGTAATATGGTGCCGTGTCTATGTGGACAATACAACAATATATGATGCAAATTAGAGAAGTATTTCTCTCTTTCTCTAAATGTGAATCTATGGGGAATATGGGGACGATGAAATACTAAGTAACTGATGGAATTCTAAGAAAGGCCTGAACACATATGAAAAGAACAGAAATAAACTTCAGCATGTTAAATATTAAAAAATAAATAATGTTTATTCATTACTGTTTTATGAATGTTAGTGTCATTATTCTGTAACTTTTTTTTATTCTTGTCCAGAATAAGTAAATAAAAATGTCAGTCAAATGTCTTGGCTATGTATCCTGATATGAAAATTAAATGTACACACTCTGTTGATCACTTTTCTTCAAGTACTAAGGAAGTTAGTATAGTGAAGCTGAAAGCTTGCAAACTTTACGTCAAAACAAGATGGTGGCAATGTACATTTCAAATGTAAAATCAAAATAGCCCAAATGGAAATAATATCTGTGTTATTTACTAAAGGGAGAATTTAGTATATTATACCACTAAAGGACTGTTAATTCATCTGATTTACTCTATGGAAATATATAATTTGCGGTGTCCCTTAAAATTATGGTCATTTTGCTGAATATAAAACATCAGGTACACAATTTGGGTTTCCTACTGTGTCACTGTAAATAAAATAGCAAGTAACTATGAGAAGGAGTGTTTTAATTGGTGTAATTTCTGCTTATCTTATAACTATTTTGGCCAAGTCAATTGTTAACTTTACTTATGACTTGGAGTATAATAATTAACATGATATTAATACAGACATTTAATTTTATTTTTTACCTTTACAAGAATGGAAATTTTTATTGAAAACATACATAAAAATATAATCATTAGTATAAAATGTACTTTTTTAGCAACCAAAAGCAGGCACTTTGAAAAAGCTGGTGCCATGAGCTCTTAATACATGTCTTGCATTATCAAGCATTCAAAAAGTGTAAGACCATATTATTTGTTAATTCACCACACGAAAGTAAATAATGTACCAGTTTAAGATGTACAATTCTTTGAACACTATCAGATGTGAATTGGAAAAAAATAATCTTAATTTAGACTGCAGTGCCACCTTGTGGAATGTTTTAATACTGCACAAAATTTGTGGGGGGAAAAGTTTCTGGAAGCAATGCAAAATCTCTACATCATGTTATGCAATTAAAATACCTACAACAATATTGTTACATACAAGCAGATATAACGCCTATTTTGTATATTTGTTGCATTGCACAGAGTCTCTGCTGAGTTCTGAATAAACTAAAAGGACAGTTTAGGCAACATAAAAACTTCATCCCAGATATCTCTCTCCTCCCCTGACCTCTAGGATCTACCCCATTGTCCTAGAATGTGTCACTGATTGCTTTTCTTCAATCTATGCTTGGAAGTCCTCCCACTTTCTGCAACTCAATTTCTCTGAAACAGAGCTTCTTATTTTACCTCCTCATAGCAGAACTGCCCCGCTACAATATGTAATGAATACTGCCACCTGGCTGATTTTTTTGCTCCTGTCGCTCCTCTTATACCTCACTCCTCTGTCGATCCTTACACTGGCATCCTGTATACTATAGGATTCAATTCAAAATACTAACCCTTACCTATAAAGCCCTAAACAACTCTAGCCCCTGTTACATTTCCTCACTGATTCGTAGATATGCCCCTTCTCGGTCTCTCCGCTCTGCCGGTGACCTTCTCCTGTCCGCTGCTCGCACCCTCACTGCTAACTCGCGCTTGCAAGACTTCTCACTAGCAGCTCCTTTCCCTTGGAACCGCATGCCTACCACCATCAGACTCTCCCCTAGTCTTAAATCATTTAAGAAGACCCTAAAAACTCATTGGTTTAGAAATGCTTATGGCCTCCCAGAGTAACTTGTACATCACACACGGTATCTGTCTCTTGCTCTCTTGTAAAGAGCCATACTCCACTCTCACCTCCAGTTCTGCTACTTTTCCACCTTGTTTGTTTTCTTTCCGCTTTGCTGCCCTATTGTGTTTTTATAGCCCACCTTCTCTAGACTGTAGTCTCGTTTGGAGCAAGTCCTCATTTACCTATTGTTCCTGTATCATTTTGTAAATGTCTCATTTATTGTTAAATCTCCCCCATTCAGAATATTGTAAAGCGCTGCGGAATAAGTTGGCGCGTTATATATTCCAAAAATAATAATAACCTAAATGAAGTTGTTATGGTAATAGGAGGCCCCAGGCACACTCTTAACTTAAAAGGTTAAACCATTCTCAAATGGTTTAACCCCAAAGTTTTCCTCCAGAACCAATCCTCAGGTACCCGAGGTGGCATCCGGCTTCTGGAGGCCACTAATTGGCTTAAAGCGGTCAGCTGTTGCTCTCTGGCAATCAGTAACTCCTCATCCATAAAAAGGTATGTTTCTTTTCATAATATCATAATTATAATTTTGTAACTTATATCTTATTGAAGGCTTTCACAAATAACAAAATCTGGCACAATAACAGAAAAATAGTGATACAGGCATGTGGCATGTGAGGGGTACATGATCACAGTTTTATGTGAGGTATAGTACAATTAATAAAAAAAAATCATCTACTGTACCTACCAGTGGTGGAGATATGTAAAACCTAAACACGCAGAAGGTAGTCAAGTAATAAGTCATTGCAAGAAAGTCAAGGCTAGACAAGTTCAAGGTAGTCAGAATACAAAAAAAGATAATGCCAATACCAAGGGGTACAAGACGTCACGGTGAAAGATAAATCAGCCAAATCAGTAACAGGTGGTCAGTGAACTGTAGAAATTCACTTGGCAGGTAGGAAACCACAATAGAGCACATTATTAAGGCCAAACTGACCTTTTACAGTGATTGACAGGTGTCAGAAATGAGCAGCATTTGGGTTCACCAAATAACAGTTGTGCACATGTGCAGAGTGGCCGAATGGTACTTGGCACAGAAGATCATTGTCAACAGCTCTCCATTAAAAAAAACAGCAAAGAAAGGCTGAAGGCTGCAGATACAGGGTGAGTACACAGGACAGCTGTGACAGTGCAGTAGATGAATTGTCCACTTCTAATGTACTAAATGCTAAGTTAAATCTTAGAACTAAGGAAGAAGTTTTAATATTGCATTTATCTCAAAATTGTATTAAAAAATGCAGGAAAAATATTTTACACAGTAAAGGGGAAATATAACTAGCAAAGTTACAATTTTGGGACAAAAATATAGTTAATGAAAAATATTGATAGACTGACAGACAGAAAAACAGACATGTTGACAGACAGAACTGCATTAATTATCCAATGATCTAAGAAAGCCAGACACTTTTTATTCTTATTCCATTCATTCTTGTAATTCAGGTTGATATATCTCATTTTGCCCTCATGGCGCTACTGAAATAGTTAACCACGCTAGCCATGCTTTGTCCCCACTTCCAGGTATTTGTGAAGGACATGAGTACAAGATTAATGGCGTCAGCTGATCAATTATCTGTAAGTGGCTGACCCTGCCCTGTAACGCACACAGTAGTTTAGATTCAAGTGACAGCGCAGAATGATACAGAAAATACAATAGCTAAGCTAACCCGACACAAAAGACACTACATGACATACACGTTCCAGTAAAAAATTCAAGATTTAGCTGTTGGGAGAATAATAACTACAGTCACTTTACTCAGAATTAACAAATATTTCTCTTAGATCTCATTTCTTTATCACTGGATAGAATGAGAGCTTCACAGGGTCTAACCACAAGTTCTTTTTGCTCTCGTCCATAGGTGTGATCAAGTGATGTTCAAGGTGTTCCAGGACAAATACCATCACTGGCCATCATTGGTCTTTATTGTCCTAATTACTTGTCCTAATGATTGGCAGCAGCTTTATTAGCCTCATGCTTTGAAAGGACGCTTACTTGCTTCCACATGGCTTACTCACAGTCATCAACCCTAGTCCTGGATATGCACCAATGACCCACATTGCCAGGCTGCCATTTTGACAGAATGTTGGTGCTGCCATACTAGCACCACACATGCATTCTTCTGTACATGTGTGCACTGAAATGCTTCCAATGGGTCCATTGTCATATAAATGACTCCAGGTCACTCTGACTTCATTGCCTATGGATGACAGATGTCTTGCATGTGTCATGACTGTGGTCCAACATTTAAATACCCAAATGCTATCCTGAAGCCCATCATGCTCTGTGGTTGCCCCTTAGTCCACAAATGTCATACTTCTATCACTCCCTTTGCTCATATCCTACTGTTCCTGATTTTGTACTCAATATTTGGATATGAGACTCCAGGCGTTTGCAAATCTATACTTTCTGACCAGACCATCCTATCCCTGCCCTTACAGGATCAGATGCTTCTGATTCTCAGATTCCCTGATCCTGGTTCCAGAAGTCCAAACATTTTAGCTAGATTTTGCTTTCATTCACTTAGTATTGACTCCCTTGCTACTGTGCACTATAGTAAGCAGGTTGTTTTTATGTTGTGGCTGATCAGTGTATACATACAGTAATAGTGGGTGCTGGTTTTCCTTTTTGTGTAGTGTTTATCTGGCGTTAAATAAAAACCAATAAAAGCTAAAATCCAGATAAGTCCCCTAAAACTTGGTTAACCACTTGTTTCACAGGGTGGAGGTAAATGAATACATGGTGAGCTTGGAGGATATGGTAAGTTATGTCCTAATCATGCTATGTGTCATGTCTCCTTTACAGTACAGAGACTTATGCCAATTGAGGTAGCTCAGCAACAAACTTAAGTGGGTTAAATATTCCAGTTGTCCAGGTGCCATCGTGTCTGTTGAAATCCAATAAATTGGTAAATATTGAATGCAGTAATGAGTAAAGAACATAAACCAAATAATGTTTTAATACTGTTTTTCGTCAAATATTTTTTATTAATGTTTTAAAATATAATATATCATACAACATTGTCATGTATAATGACTAATGAATCATTGTCATGGTTAAAGTCCGAATTTATCTTTCACATCATCTTTCCACATTGACCATTTATGCTGCAATACAGATGTGAAAGTAGATGGATTACGAAAAGCCAATTCACACCTTTTATTTTCAAAGACGAGAGATAAGACTTCACTCTAAGTTGGTACAGTGGGTGACTTCCAATGACAAGAGATGATGGAATTAGCTAATTTAAGAAGATGGCCTAGTATCATTTTTTTGTATCTAAGCAGGTTAGATGGAATTTTCTTAAACAGACAAAGACACATGGATAATATTACATTGAAATTCTAATATGTGATTAAATAATTAATTTGAGAATTTTCAGCCAATAAGTTTTAATTTTGGGAAACGAATAGAAGACGTGGAATAATGTACCAATTTGACCACAGTCTCTCCAACATTTATTATTATCGCTAAGGTGCATGTTAAAACGTTTGGAAGGGGTTAGGTACCATCTATAAATTAATTTGTAATGGGATTCCAAATGGTTTGCACATTGAGTGATACCTTTTAACAATAATAAAAATTCATTTCCTCTACTGTGTATATCCCACCCAGTTTACTCTCCCACCTCAACAACATGTAATTTGTTTTATCACATATGTCACCTGCAAATATATTGTAACACAAAGAGATGCTTTGTTTCCGACTAGGATCTAATAAATAGCTTTTTTCTAATTTTGTCATATCCAATTTCAACACGTTCGGAATGCCTACTTTTTTTAATGCCTAGTGAAGTCAACATATGTGCCACGTGCAACAGCATCCAAGAAAAATGTATAAACTTGAATTACGCAGTGTAGGCTTATCTCATACACATACTAAGAATGTAAAGACTGAATGAACCCAGTGTCAGTGCTTACCTTAGTAAGAGTCCGGTATGCAGAGATATACGCTCACTCTTGCAAATAAACACAGACCAAGGTGACCAGATAAGAAACCACCTGGCCTGGGAGTCTGTGCACAGGGGCTTTGCAGGATATTGCTCCAAGTCACAGTACAGGCAAGGACACAAGCAGGAGAATCGTTGAGGATAAGACAAAAGTCAGAGGGTGCCAGAAATCAGGATAAACGAGGGTGAGCCAAAGTCAGAGGATGCCAGAGGTCAGGATACATGATAAGAATAAGCCAAGGTCAGGAGCCGACTGGAGAACACTGGTTCACGAACACAAACACAGGAATCAGAGTCAATGAACTGACACTGCCCTCAGGGAGAGGCAGTGTCTTATGGCTAATTGGGCATCAGCTTCAGGTGGGCTGAGATTGATAGGAGCAGCCCCAGGTAAAATCCAGCCCCCTAGTGATACAGACAAGGCAGGATAGGACATCAGGCAGAAATATGAACTGAATTGTGACTCAGAGGCAAGACAGCAGGACTAAGGCAGCAAAAATCCAGAGTTCAAAAATCCCCTTTTTGGCACCTGTTGAACGTCCATGCCTGGCCATCTGAATGGCACGGTGCCAATCGTGACATCCAGAAGGTAAACCATTCTCTGTTAGTGATGTAAGACAGGCAAAACTATTATGTCTAATATACAGTATATATCACAGAATGTGACAAAGCATATTGAATATCAAAAAATTACCCACCAATCCAAATCCATGGATTTACTAAACTGTGAATTGTGTTGAGTAGGAAACAGATTTTTCCAAACATTTGGCCAAAATAGCTATTTTGGCAGTATAATTGTATCACAGATACTGTTTTCTATTTTTTTTTTCAATCTCAGCAATTTGTACTTAATTTTTTCAATTTACCCCAAATTCGTGCTTAATAAATCTACTCCTTATTGGCTTTTTTTGGGGGGGGGGAGGAATACATTTTTTCTCTTAGTCTCCAATCCTTGTGTATGAATACCCACAAACTCTACTCTGGGCCATTTCCTTATAATGATACTCCAAGCACCTGAACAATTCTAACGGATATTAACCCCTTTATAATGACTGCCTGACTACATCTCCTTTAAAAATAACCCATTCTCTCCGTCTGATAAAGTGATAAAAGGGACTCAAATGTGTGTAACATTCAACATGGTCGTGACAGAAATGCTTTGAGATAATGTAGGCGTTTCCTCCATCTTTGTGACCCCCCCCACCCCCCAGCCCAACCTCTCGTTTAAAACACAATATTATCCCTTGGCCACTGATCTGAGTGCACAGTAGCCAAAGAGGACTTTCTAGGGGTTATGTATAAAAAGTGCTGTATTCTGAAAAGTGGTCTAAAGAGCTTAAACTGGGACTCAGCAGAAAGACCACCGTCGGTGTAGTAGTCGGTGACCGCTGGAGGCAACCCTGAACCGGTCACACCGTGCAGGTTGTCGTGGGGTATCAAACTGCTCGAGGTAGGATGTGAAAACATAGACGGCTGGACTAAATGTATTCATACTGTTAGGAGCTCATAGAGAACACATCCAGCTGCAATCTCTGTCAGTCCCCGCCCCATGTGTTGTGTATTAATATTTTTTTGAACCATTTTGTAACGTTGCAGTGTTAGTGGGCCAAGGACATACTTGAAAATTAGAGAAATATCAATGTATCCTTCTTGGGAAAATAAATAAATTAATTAATAATGTGCTATTGGTTCTATGAGTGTGGATATGACCAATAACGGAATATTACAAGTAGAGGACATATAGGGTTTATTGATTTAAAATGTTGTTGCAATTTAGTTCAAAATAGCTGAATTGTAAATAACTACCAACATTTCTGACTTTGGGGAAAGCTTTTCATTTGAATGCCAATAAATGCCAAGTGATTGAGCAGGTAGGGATTAAATCCAAGGCAGATTTGTTGGAATGGAAAAAACAATGTTCGGCCTTATTCAAGCATTATTAAAGCCTTTCCAATCTTTTCACATTCCAGTAAATCTGCCTTGGATTTCATCTGATCTGTGTCCAGTCTGTTACTTGTTGGATGGTTTGGATCTGTGCTGGTGGCACTTGGATGACCACATGTTTGTGTACCTTCTCATTTTTTTCTATTAAAAAAAACCCTCTCTTCTTAGTGAATAACCCCTTTTGGAATTGTATAGAACAGAAAACTACAATGAGCTACATACTGCTATGTTTAAATGGAACTACAGATATAGAATTTACATCAGTGAACCATTTAAATGATCTATTCTTGTAAACAATATCTAAATGTAATGTATTGCATCCACGAGAAGAGGCCATATGTTCACAGAGCATGTATGGGTTTTTTTCCTCGCTGATGTTACATTTTACATATTTTTCAGATGACTAATGTTGAGAATTGACAGTTCTGTAAACGCTCCGGATTCCCAGTTTCGAACATTTCTGATTATACTAGAAATGCGTCTTCTCCACGTCTTCCTTAAGCAAAGCTGATAGCATTTAACGCTGCTTAAACTTTTCTAGAAATCCGAGAGGCTTTGATAGGCCTTCTTCAGCAGTTTCCTTCAGGCTAAAAACACTTCCCAAGAGCCGAATTCCATCATTTCTTTCATCACATTAATATTCTTTTAAACAACTGCATCATGGGATCTGATGTACTTAAAACAGTTACAATGTGTCTACTCTGCAACCATTATGCTATTCATCACAGGAAACAGCTTGAATTGCTCTCTAACACAACAGTATACATTCTCCTGTCTCATAACAGCATTCTGCAGGTCTCCCAGCTTGCATGCTTGAAGGCTAGCATGCTAAAAAATACATTCAGGGTCTGACCCCAAGTCAACAAAGGAGCGTAATGACGGATTGTGCTAATTTTTGTCACTTTTCGTCCTTATCGCGTTCTCATGGGTACATACTTTTATCTCCAAGTTTTCCGAGATGGTTTTCAATTACCAGCGTGTAGATATTTAGCCAGATACAATCTTTCGTTATATGTACAAGTCCACCTTTTCCTATGGAGCAGAGTGCTATTATGAAAACAGCTCCCCCCGCTCCATTCTTTCATGTTTATTCTAGCTATTTCTTTCCTTTTTCTGCCAGACTCGGAAATCACCCTCAGGAAACTATTAGAGATAGCAAAGGGGCACTAGAAGTTGTCCTCATTGTCTGAACATTAGCGAGTTTTCTTTATTTAGCAGAATTTGACAGAGCCAGTCTGCAGATAGGGTTATCGATGTTAGAAAAAGCACGCAAACTTTGATTCTGAAGAAATTAAGATAAAATGTCATGCTCCAGGCTTACGAGGCTTGGAGATAATGTTTATCTAGGTATTTATTAAGTACTAGTTATTTCTTAATTGTTATTAGAATTGAAGTCCATCTACTGTTTATTACACATTTTGAAACTGTGACACTTTTTTTTTTCTCTCTTACCGAGACATTGAACACACACTGTGAAAACTGAAAGAAAGAAGCATTCAGCATCTGTTTAACGTCTGATGGTTGTTTGTGTTATAAATCAGGTGGTCAAATGTCCCCATTAATTTGATGAAGCATTGAAGAATGTACAGTACAGAGCTGTGCCGATTCCCATACTTTGTACTAAGGACTAGTGATATATGGGACGTCTCTGTAAGCAAAAGAGATTAAAATGGAATTGTTATCTTAATTATACTGACATTTCATCTTTATGGCTCAGTGTCATCCTGCTTACACACCACTATTTTCCTTTAGTGTGAATATGTTTATTTTATAAATCCTTGCTTACTGTGGCTTTTTAAATTAACAATTAAGACTATCCATTTCTGTATCCCAATAATTCTAGTGGACATTAAATTTAAGAGACCTTTAAGACTTTAAAGGGAAATTGTTACTTTGGAAGTAATCAGTCTCAGACTGGCCATTGGGCAGATTCCTTGCAGGCTGGTATGCATGCTGCATCTGTTTTCCCCATCCCTCCAGGCCCAAGGGAGAGTGCGCAGCTTAGCAGACAAGGGCACATATATGAGTGTGGGAATGGATGAAACATGATTGTCTGTTTGTTATGGGTGGGAGTGTTGGATGTGAGCAAGTGGGTGGTGACAAATTAAGCTGACCTCAGTACCACTTAGGATCCGGCCAGCAACAGTTTCCCGCCCACCCTCCTCTTGTAATTTAGGCCGCGGGTGTTGTCATAGCTAGGCGGGGGCATGTCCTTGCCAAATAGGGTGGGAGATGGTTTGCAGGTAGATGAGTAAGGGGATAATGGCCGGGTCTCATCTCCCCCTGTCTCTTTTGGTAAATCGTAAGGGGTACCAGGTTTGACGTGTCCACACCCAGCAAAAAGCCAGCTGGTGGAGAGCCCAAAAGGGAAGAGGAATTTATTATGCCGAGGGGGGAGGTGAGAGCCTGTTGGGGAGGGATGAGTTAGATTGGCATGGACGTTTTGATTACATTAAGGGCATACTGTATGACATTATGCACCATTATTTATATGTTAAGTTCCGATCGTTATTTATATGTACAGTTTTATACGAATGGGATGCGTTATACAGTATTTATATGTTTTAATAAATGCTGTGGCCTGTTATATCTGAAGATGTAGTGTCTGTTGTTATTTGGGGGAGTTCATGGTTGGTTTAACACCTTAAGGACTGGACTGTTTTTGCGATGTTGTACATTTGCAACCAGGCCTCTTTTTACACTTTTGTGGTGTTTGTGTTTAGCTGTAATTTTCCGCTCTCTCATTTACTGTTCCTATACAAGTTATATATTGTTTTTTTCAGGACAAAAAAGGCTTTCTTTACATACCATTATTTATATAATCTCATGTAATTTAATTTAAAAAAAATAAAAAAATATGATGAAAAATTGAAAAAATACATGTTTTTTGACTTTTACTTGAAAAATCTTTTACTCATCTACAAAAGCGAATGAAAAAAACTGCTAAATAGATTCAAAATTTTGTCCTGAGTTTTAAAATACCCAGTGTTTACATGCTTTTTTGCTTTTTTTGCAAGTTATAGGGCTATAGGTACAAGTAGGATATTGCGGTTTCAAAACATACATTTTTTCAAATTTATCAATAGTGACATTGTAACACTATTATCTGTCATAAATCTCTGAATAACACCCCACATGTACATATTTTGTTTTAAAGTAGACAACCCAGGGTATTCAATATGGGGTATGTCCAGTTTTTTTAGTAGCCACCTAGTCGCAAACACTGGCCAAAATTAGCGTTCATATTTGTTTGTGTGTGAAAAAAGTAAAAAACTAAATTGAAAGCTAATTTTGGCCAGTGTTTGTGACTATGTGGCTACTAAAAAAGACTGGACATACCCCATTTGCAATACCTTGGGTTATCTTCTTTTGCAAATGGTATGCCATCATGGGGGTAATTCTCATTCCTGGGCTACCACTCGCTCTCAAAGGCAACGTAACCAGCCTGGCCATTTTCAATGTAAAAATATTTGACCCATATATTGTAACTTTCAAAAACGCTATAAAATCTGTACATGGGGTGTGCTGTTATACTCGGGAGACTTTGCTGAACACAAATATTAGTGTTTCAAAACAGAAAAAATGTATCACAACAATTATATCATCAGTAAAAGTACTGTTTCTGTGTGAAAAAAATGCAAAAAAAGTCACTTTCACTGACAATATCATCGCTGTGATATGTTTTACTGTTTTGAATCACTAATATTTGTGTTCAGCGAAGTCTCCAGAGTAAAACGGTAACCCCCATGTACAGGTTTTAGGGTGTCATAGAAAGTTGCAGGGTAAAATACAGTGCTAGCAAATTAAATTCTCTGGTCTTTCGTCCTGGGTTGGCAGGCAGGTCCCTCAAATTGCAATTAATAAAATTACTTAATTATGTAAAAATATTACATAAATACGCACGTAGAATTTAAATATATATGCATATTTATATATTTGAAGTCTACGTGTATATTTATATAATTATTTATGTAATTTTGTTCTAAGTGTATTTTGATATAAATATATATATTTTAATATCAAAATACAGTTAGAATAAAATTTCATATAGATATATAATTTTTTTAAAATTTTTATTATTATTTTTCATTTTTTAAATTTAATTTAATCTACTTATTTGTATTTTGTAATAATATGTATATATATATACACTATATATAGTTATTATATATATTATATATATATACGTATGTAATTTAATTCTAAGTGTATTTTTATATTAATATATGTACATATTAATATAAAAATACACTTAGTATGACATATATATGATCTATAGACATATATTATATAGATATAATAAATGTCTATATATCATATTTATATACACATACATAATTATTTTTTTTTTATTAACATTAACTTACATTTTTATTTTTATTTTACACTAGCAGGGAGACTGCCTGGCAGCACAGGCAGTACCCCTGCAGGCAGGCACATGGACACCTATTGTGACCATGTGATCGCTCTGTTGAGTGATCACATGGCCACAGGGGTCCTAATCTGGCATGGGAAGAGTATCTGGGCTGCAGGCAGTCTCCCCACAAAGGGAGCACCGCCGATCGCCGCCAGGGGAACAACGGTGATCGGGTAAGTACATCTTACCGCTAGGACGGTTCAGGACCGTCATCGGTCGGCAATGCAAAAATGCTGATGACGGTCCTGAACCGTCCTCAGTCCTTAAGGGGTTAAGGAGGATATCTCATCCAATGCCCACTACGTACATACATGTGTTTCTGTGCTTTATATATGCCATGCTCTCACTGTCGTAAGTTGTGCTGCTGAGTTCACTGTGTGGTTTTCAGCTTCATCAACGCATTAGTTGCCTCTATAAGGCAAGGGGGGAGAGATCCCAGAATGAATGTACAAGGACTGTGCATGCGCTTGCCTCAAGAATCTAACTAGGAACTGGGCTTGTGTGGGTCTGCATGAGCATGTTCCTGAACATATTTATCACAATGTATATTTGCTTGAATATGAATGTCAGAATGACATTCTTACCTGAATGTGTGAAACGTGATCAAAAGTGATCGCCATTGCATTTAAATGTCTGGGTCTATATTTGGTCTCAGTCCAGCCCCAGGAGCAAGGATACCATTGGCACACTCTTGCATCCAGTCAGAGCTGGATTACGATCCCCCATGGCTCTAGGCATTATAACAGTTTGTGTCAGACTCCAGAGTGTGCCACTCCTAGAACCCTGGGCTATGTTCTTAAATCTAGGGTGTTTGTGTGAGTGGTTGGGTGTTGTGTGTGGACCTGCTGCGTGGTTATGTCTGCATCAGGGCCAGCCTTAGGTGTTCAGACGCCCTGTGCGAGCCAATCTTGTGGCGCCCCCCTCGCCATCTTTTTTTCCCCCTCTAGAAAATTTCAGGCACATTCACAATCTGTCGCCTGTACCCCCTTCAACAAAACCCTGCCCCCTTCATCAGCCACCTGCCCCTCTGTGACTAATTACGTCTTACTATTTTTGTGTGTTTGTGTGTGTCTGTATGCCTGTGTTTGACTGTATGCTTGTGTTGGTCTTTGTGCCGATGTTTGACTGTGTGTGTCTGTGACTGTGTGTAACATAGTATATGTGTGAGATAGTGTGCATCTGACTGTGTGCATGTGTTATATTTGTAACATGTATCTTTTTCACAACATTGTCTCCTTGACATTATCATTGCACTGTCCCTTTAAGGGGTGTTTTTTTCCATGTTTCATGCTTCTATTTAAGCAAAATCTATAGGATAGGGGTTCATTTATCGAGTCTGATCAGTAGCTTACTGTTCACTTTCTTCCTAGCGACTGCTCCTGTTTGACAGAACTGGAGCCGCCCCTTTCCTCCTGAACATCTGCTCTCCCTAGTGCATTAACCTTGCCTAACGGCAACCATCCTTCTCCAACTAAACTCTTTTACCTACTGCTCACATCTGATGGATCTTCAGCTGACTCAGAATGGGAAAAAAACATAACAAAAGGCACACTCGTAATATTTGATCAATCAATTCATCAATTCATTTTTCTATAGCGTCCCTTTCAGAAAGTTTTAAAAAGTACCTCTTTGAACCACAACTTCCTTCTGACATTTTAGATACTCTCTCCCATGTAATGGCTTTTACTATAAGGAGAACAAACTATTCGTTACTGTTCCTTTACCAAATTATTCTCCGATAAAAAATATAGTGGATATGTAGGATATTGTAAGATGAGTAAGTACTTAACTGTGAGTAGTGTTGTGGCTCCCGGCCCGCCGCGTGGCGCAGCCGTGCCCGACAAGCACGACCTCGCCAATCTAGCGAGCTCACCTGCTCATCGGCGAGCCGGAAACCGCTCCTCCGAGTCTTCTGGGCAGTGCGCCGAAATCAAAGATGGCGCTGACCACGTGGTCGCTCACATCACAAGCTCCGCCCCTCAAATTTATACGGACGTGCGCGCGTTCTGGGATCAGAGGTCACCCTCTGACCAATCAGAGCCCAGAGAGGGATATTTAAATCCCTAATTCACACCAGTTCCTTGCCCTGTCGTGGTTTCCTGTTCCTGGTTCCCGAGAGTGCGTTTATCCTTGTGATTCTGATTTCCTGGTATTCTGATCTTGGCTCTTCCCTGGTTATTCCGATTTCTGGTTCCCCTGACTTTGGCTTGTCTAAATGGTATTTGAGTATTTCTGGCTTCCTTGACCTCGGCTTTCCCTTTGACCAGTCTCTATCTCTAGCGTATTAGTCCGGCCATTCTAAGGTCCGGTTTACGCTCTGTCCTTTTATTTCCTTTCTTTTTATATGTATATGTTTACATAGTTTCTGCATGTTGGACCACACTAGCAGTCGTGACATTACGACAGGGCCATGGATCCTGCGGAACTATGCAAACATATGATTGCCTGTGAGAGCAGGGTGGAGGATATGGACCACAGGTTAGATCAGTTTGCCCAAGCATTCCAGACCTTGCTCCAGAGAACTCCCTATCTGGAGGCACCTCCGGTACCACCTGTGGCTCTGCCACCTGTAGTAGCACCGTCCATAACCCTTTCACCTCCCCCTCGTTTTGGCGGTGATTCTAAGGAATTTAGAGGTTTTCTAAACCAAATTGAATACCACTTCGAAGCTTCCCCTGGTTCATTCCCTACAGATAGATCGAAGATTGGCTATCTAATGAACCAATTAACGGGTAAGGCTTTAACCTGGGCCAATCCCTTATGGGAAAGTGGTAATGCAGTTGCCCGTGATTACAATGTATTCCTAACAGCATTTTAAGCTACTTTTAAGCCTAAAGGGAGAGAAAAGAATGCTGCCAGAGCCTTAATGAGAATAAAACAAGGCAACCGCTCTGTAGCTGATTACGCCATAGTGTTCAGGACATTGGCGTCTGAGGTTGACTGGACCAAGAGCGGTTTGGTGGCTGCTTTTTCCGAAGGTTTAACGGAAAATATACAAGATGAGACCGCAGCCAGAGATCTTCCGGTTAACCTTAATGACTTTATTGCATACATAATAGACATTGATAACAGGCTCAGAGAGAGAGAAACAAACAGCGTACTAGATGTTCTAACTTATCCATACCCCCTCGTTTCTCTAACCCAGTGGTAATTAGCCATGCTCCACCTCCAGAACCTGAACCCATGCAACTGGGCATTGCTAAACTCACTGAGGCAGAGAGACAACACAGACGCAATGAGGGGTTGTGTTTGTATTGTGGCAAAAGGGGACACCAAAGGTTTGTGTCGGAAAACTGTCCGGTTCGGCCGGAAAACTTGCGCACCTAAGGCACGTTCGGGGACCGACCTAAGGTGTGATGTATATGTCCCCTAAATTGACTAAGAACCGTTTCCTTATAAAAATTACTTTGTCTTGTAAGAAAACCACTTTACAGTGTGAGGCTATGATTGACTCTGGGACAACAGAGAATTTTTTAGACAAGGAATTCTCTGCCAAACATCTCCTGCCCTTAAGGTAGAAAGATAGACCCATAGCAGTAGAGGCTATCAATGGGAGACCTCTTACCCAGCCTCTGATCACGCATGAAACCCTGCTGATCACTGTCTCAGTCGGTATCTTACATTCTGAAGAAATGGTTTTCCAAATTATATCTTCACCTACATGTCCTATAATACTCGGTTTCCCTTGGCTCCAGAAACACAATCCACGTTTAGATTGGGTTGAAGGAGAAATTGTGAGTTGGGGTGAGAGATGCAAAGGTCTTTGTTTAAAACAGGTGCCACAACGAATTGGTACCATCAATGTACCTATAGCGCCTCCCTTAACCACAGAAAGGAGGTATTCAACAAGGTTCAGTCGGAGGTATTACCACCACATAGACCCTACGACTGTGCCATAAACTTGTTACCAGGCACTATGCCTCCTAAAGGAGAAGTATATGCACTATCTCCCCAGGAAAATCTTTGTTTAGAAGAGTACATAAAGGATGCTCTCAGAAAGGGTCACATACGTAGATCCTCCTCGCCTGCTGGGGCTGGGTTCTTTTTCGTTTCTAAAAAAGAAGGAGACCTATGCCCTTGTATAGATTATAGGGGTTTGAATAGAATAACAATAAAAAATGCCTATCCCATTCCCCTTATTTCTGAGTTAGTCGACAGGTTGAAAGGGGCCCAAGTCTTCACTAAGCTCGACCTCAGAAGTGCTTACAACCTAGTCAGAATTAAGGAAGGGCATGAGTGGATGACCACGTTTAATACGAGAATTGGACATTACGAATACCTAGTTATGCCGTTTGGACTATGCAATGCCCCAGCGGTGTTTCAGGATTTAATTAACGATGTCCTTAGAGAATATCTCTACAGGTTCGTTTTAGTGTATCTAGACAACATTCTCATCTATTCCCCAGACCTAGAGACACATCACGAGCATGTGAGAATAGTACTAAAAACCCTGTTAAAGAACAGCCTCTACTGTAAGCTGGAGAAATGCCAGTTTGACCAGACTGAGATACAGTTTCTTGGGTATGTTATATCCCCGTCTGGTTTCAAATTGGACCCACGCAAATTGGAAGCAGTCTTACAATGGCCGTTACCCAAAGGCCTTAAAGCTACACAAAGCTTTATAGGTTTTGCAAATTATTACCGCAAGTTCATTAAAGGTTTTTCCTCTGTAATCACTCCTATTACCAACCTAATCAAAAAAGAAGCAAATTGTAATTCATGGCCCAAGGAAGCAAAGGAGGCATTTGAGCAATTAAAATCTTTATTTGCCTCAGCACCTGTCCTGACACATCCCGATCCGACCAAACCATTTATTCTAGAAGTATATGCGTCAGAAACAGGAGTAGGAACCATTCTGTCTCAAAGAGAAAGTCCTCATGCGCCTTTACATCCCTGTGGGTTTTTCTCTCGAAAACTAACATCTGCAGAGAAAAATTATGACATTGGGAATAGGGAATTATTGGCCATTGTACTTGCCCTTAAAGAATGGAGGCATCTCTTAGAAGGTTCCAAAGAGCCACTTCTGATTTTTACCGATCATAGGAATTTGGCTTATATTGGGGACGCTAAGAGATTGTTCTCTCGTCAGGCTAGATTGTCATTGTTCCTCACCCGATTCAATTTTGTAATCGGGACCAAGAACACCAAGGCAGATGCGCTGTCTAGGCAGTTTGAGACAGATGAGGTTCCTGAACAAGAGGTATTCCCTATCATACCTCCAGAATGCCTTATTGCTACTACAGTTTCCGAAGTGTCTTCTCCACTCTTCTGTGCCATAATAGCAGATCAAACTCAGGCAATCGTGGAGAGACCTCCGATTAAACTGTACGTTTCACCACCATTAAGGAAAAAGGTACTTGGATTATTCCATGATAATATGACAGCAGGTCATCCTGGAGTCCATAAAACTCTTTCTGCTATTCCCAGGAGGTTCTGGTGGCCTACACTTAGGAACGACATCAAAGATTATGTAGGGGCATGTCAAATATGTGCCATTTCAAAAGTCTCCCACAAATCTCCTCCTGGGTTGTTAGAACCACTGCCTATACCTAATGCTCCATGGACCCATTTAGCCATGGATTTCATGGTAGATCTGCCCAGTTCAAACGGATATAACACAATCCTTATGGTCATAGATAGATTCTCAAAAATGGCACATTTTGTACCTCTTAAAAAATTGGGTATAGAACTTTCATTTTCCTCAGCGTATCACCCTCAGACTAATGGCGCAGTAGAGAGGGCCAATCAGTTTTTAGAATCTTATTTACGTTGTTTTATCGATGCCAATCAGTCTAACTGATGAATCCTCTAATCATAGTCCATTTTTTGTAAATCAGGGTTATCAGGGTTTTACCTTCTGACTTTTAAAACACTGATATTCCTGCCTTGAACGCCCGTTTGGATCCTATTCATGACACTTGGGATTCTGTTCATACAGCACTACACAAGGCATCAAAACGTGCTAAAATCCAAGCTGACAAGAGACGGGGTGCCAATCCTGTCTATCAACCAGGAGACAAGGTGTGGTTATCCACACGTCATATCAAACTTAAGGTTCCTTCCATGAAATTTGCCCCTCGGTACATAGGTCCTTTTCGGGTCCTCCGTCATATCAACCCTGTGACTTATTCCTTGGCACTTCCTGTGCACATGAGAATTGCCAATTCATTTCATGTGTCCTTGCGTCAGCCTCTTACTTGCAATCGATACACTAAAGCGCCTCCTCCGCCCTTGGTAGTGGGTGATCAGGTGGAGTACGAAGTTCGATCTATATTGGACTCCAAAATCTCCAGGGGTATGTTGTCTTATCTAGTTGACTGGAAGGGATATGGTCCAGAGGAACGTAGTTGGGTTCCTGCTGACCGGGTTCATGCGCCCCGTCTTGTCCGGTCGTTTCACAACCGCTTCCCTCACAAGCCAGCTCCTTCCCGCCCAGTGAGCGGTATTCGAGTGGGGGGTACTGTTGCGGCTTCCGGCCCGCCGCATGGCGCAGCCGTGCCCGACCGGTACGACCTCGCTCCTCCGCGTCTTCTGGGCAGTGCGCCCAAAGCAAAGATGGCGCTGAACACGTGGTCGCACACATCACAAGCTCCGCCCCTCAAATTTATTCGGACGTGCGTGTGACGTCACGACGTCAACACACGCGCACTTTCTGGGGTCAGAGGTCACCCTCTCACCAATCAGAGCACAGAGAGGGATATTTAAATCCCTAATTCACTCCAGTTCCTTGCCCTGTCGTGGTTTCCTGTTCCTGGTTCGCGAGAGTGCGTTTATCCTTGTGATTCTGATTTCCTGGTATTCTGATCTTGGCTCTTCCCTGGTTATTCCGATTTCTGGTTCCCCTGACTTTGGCTTGTCTAAATGGTATTTGAGTATTTCTGGCTTTCTTGACCTCGGCTTTCCCTTTGACCAGTCTCTATCTCTAGCGTATTAGTTCGGCCATTCTAAGGTCCGGTTTACGCTCTGTCCTTTTATTTCCTTTCTTTTTATATGTTTTTATATGTTACATAGTTTCTGCGTGTTGGACCACACTAGCAGTCGTGACAAGTAGTTATAGTAGCAATGAGTTTATTAATGAGAGGTTAATGCTGTATGATTTCTTCAGGAACTGAGGATTGTTTGGGTACCGAGACATTTTTTTCTATAATTTTCTCTTTGACTATCGAATTGTTCGGGTAAGGGACTGTTTGATTTCCAAGGTTCCACTGTATTAGGAACATGCCAGGTCAGCGACCAGTTATCAGGACAGAGCCAGTAGTATATACAGTTAGGAACAGGCCAGATCAGCAGCATGTTAACAGGACAGGCAGTACCCATATGCCTAATTTTTATGCTTATCTCAAGCATTTAGCAATAAGTCAATACTCTCTAAATAGCCATTAACATTGCTGGAATTTACCATCAACTGCAGCTCTCAAAATAAAAATGTATTTTTTTTATTTGTACTGCATTTTCTACTACATTTAAGCACCAAGGCATACCTATGAATATGGGGTATGTAATTTTCAGTAAATAACTGAAGTTTGGCATTACGTGTATAGTTGCTCAGATGATCACGTTAGTTAAACATTAAAATCTTTTATAGTGTTTTGGCAGAGATACTATCGCAATAAATTGTAGATTATGCTAACGTAGTGTACCGATAATCTAATGGCTTTTACTATAAGGAGAACAAACTATTTGTTACTGTTCCTTTACCAAATACTATCCTACCACTTCTTCATGACAACTCCTTATCAGGACACCCTGCTATAATTAAGACAACTTCCCTGATACAAAGAAATTTTTGGTGGTTCAATCACAACAATACAGTTTGCGAATGTTAGGTCCTGTGATGTGTTCCAATGGAAGAAAAAAATCCCATAATAAAACTCTTGGTCTCCTACAGCTTGTACCAGTACCTGACTAACCATGGCAATTTATAAGTATGGGTTTTATTGTTCATTTTCCGCTTTCTAATGGGAAAAAAAGACTTTATAGGCTTGCCCTCTATACCAGTTGCCTCAACATCTGCTCATATTTAGGCTCTGATTGTTATAAATTACATAGTTTACAAAAAATATAATTACAGACAGAGGAACACAATTCAGCTCTAAATTCTGGTCTTCCTTATGTGAAGCACTCACATTCACAATAAATGTCCACTGGTCAATTTGAATGAGCCGATCACGGACTGTTGCTACTTACAGAATTACTGGTCAGACTTTCTACATTTGTTAGAATTTGCCTATAATGATGTCACACACTCTTCTACCCATCATAGTTTCTTTTAATCTAATTAGCCACCCCATCCAGCATACTTTTTAAATGAAGTAACCACCTCTCTATATCCAAGAGTCCAAATTGTTATAAAACAAATACAGGAGAATCCATTCTCAGGAACAGTATATAAACACTCTGACGTCCAAAGAAAAATGGCTTACAAACCAGGAGATACAGTTCTCTTCTCATTAAAGAACAAAAAACTACTCCAAGTAAATAACTATCAGATACTTTCATTGGTCCATTTAAAATAGAATCACAAATCAATCCACTATGTACCCATCTATCACGCAAAAAATTATATTGAATCCTTCCAATTTTCCATATCTCCCTCCTTAAGCTATATATTACTGATCCTTTCTCCGTCTCTCGTTTTCATGATATTCCTCCTCCTATCATTGGTAATGATTGTGAAGATTATGAAATAGACTCTTTTGTGTAATTGCGATCCGTAGCTCTGCCTCCCGATGACGCATCTCTTTGATGAGTTTTGCCCCACATTTCCTGGGCTTTATCAGACCTGGTCTCGCAAAGCCCCGAAAAGGTTGGGTGAAACAATTTGTTTTTATTTTTTTATTAATTCTTTATTTTTGTTGTGCTCAGTTGACGGACAGGCCTGCATTGCCAAGACAACAAAGACAGGCTAAGTAAAACACTTATCAAAATGGTGTGGCAGTCGAGATTATTTGCACATTTATGCAGTCATATAGGATTCGCCTCAGAGATATATACAAATAGGGATATTTCAAACATAGCAAGACTTAATATATGAAACAACATGAATATATCGTTATCGGAAAATCGCTAGAGAGTGAGCTCCCAAGCGATTTATCCTCTATTTTAGCATAATGATACCAATACAACAGGTTAAGTATGCACAAGTGTGCGTGTAAAAAAATTAAAGGCAGGCATAACATGGAAACAGGGTATAAATAGGTATAAACAAGTTTGGTTGATATGCGAGAATTTGGAGCCAGCGCGAGGTGGGACATCTCGAGCGTGTGCACGCAGGCCTGTTTACATGAGGCGTAGACCGTTATAGGTTATGGGGAAACTAAAAGTGAGGATGTATATCCACCCACTTTGACATTTCTAGGTTTGTGATACACTATGCATAAAATTAAATTAAAGGTAAAAAACACTTAATTAGTCAAAAAAACAGAATAAACTTGTATGCTTATGCACCAGGTGCGGTGGTGGAAAATGTGGTGTCCCTCTTGGTAGGTAGGCGTCACCTTCAGCTTAAGTCAGTCCCGTGGTATTATCCATTGGGTAAAGGCGTCGAGGTGGTATTGGGAGGAACTCCGCTACCGTGGAGGGATCCAGGTGAGACAGGGTGGTTGGGTTTGCTGTTTGGGTTGCTGAGAGGCCCAGCTGTCCAAAAAGAGAGTTCAATTCTTGCGGGCTCCTTGCCCGGTGGGTAGTCCCCTGAAAGGTTACCGTGAGTAGCCTTGATCCCACCCAGCGGTAGGGGATGTTCTTGGAACACAGGTGTTGAAGCGAGGTTGAAGAGATTTGTGCCAGTTGAGAGTGCTCCTCGTTAGGTCAGGGAACAAGGAGATCTGCGATTACTCAAATATCAAAGGGGATCTCCCTTGGGCCACTGCCAGCAGTGAGGCTTTGTCTTGAAGAGACTGGAACCGCACATTTAGGTCTGCAGTGGCTGTGGGTGGTGCTGCTGTGGGTTTTGGCAAGCGGAACAGCCCATCCAGCTTTATGTTTTTAGCCTGCTTAGGCTGTAGCAATGTGGCCAGCAGGCGCCTGATATAGTGCGGGAGGTCGGGTAACCCGACGGTGTCAGGCATTCCTCTAATTTTGAGGTTGTGTTTCCGCCTATTGTCCTCCAGGACCCCCACCTTCTCAGCAATGCTTATTTGCTGTTTTTGGAGTGTGCTTAGTCGGGTGTCCCAGGTATTTGCTGTGGTCTCGAGGATGTTGAGCCTCGTGGTAGCTCCTGCTATGGCGTCCTTAAAGCAGGCTATATCCATAGCCAAGTTCCGCGAACATGCTCTTTAGAAGGTCTGCAGTAACTGGATTGCCGGGCGAAGGTGGTTTGGCCATAAGCCCCGAGGGTCGGCTCGGGGAAGGTCTCTCTCCCATGTCTGTATAGGTGTTGGAGGAGGAATCCGAGAATCCTTCCTCCCCCAGCGCCATTTTCTCCCATGCGGCCTTCTGAGAGTTCCGCAGGAGTTTACCAATGTTGCGGCTAGCAGGGGCTTTGTCCTCCCTGGGTTTCTTGTTTTTCCTGCCCATCGTGGTGTCTTCGATGTGCAGCTTAGGCAGTGAGTAGGCAAGTGCGAAATTTCGACCAAAAAATTGGTTATTTTGCCTGCTTTGGCACAGAGCCTTCCTAGATGCGTCTGCTCTGGTCTGCAGCTGGCTCCGCCCCCTTCGAAACAATTTTTTTTGTGAGTGTGCTTTTTTTTTTCCAGATTTTCCAGATTTATCATAGATCAACACTTTTTTTGGTTTGTTTATATTATATGTCACTTTTGGGGGTTATTGCTGCTGGGTTTTTACACATAATATTTTAGTTGTTAACACACTGGCTTTTCATTTTAAGCACCGTCCACCTGTTGTTTGTTTTATATGTTTCATGTTTCTATTTAAACAGGAAAATTGATCAGATCGGGGCTTGATTATTGAGTCTAATCAGTAGTGCACTGTTCACTTTCTTCCAAGTGCTTCTATTTGACTGAACTGAACCAACTTTCTAAACAGGAACTTCTCTAACTACGACTCACCTTTGATGGATCCAAGCTGACTCAGATTGGACAAAAGGTTTGCTCTCACTATCTCTCTTTGGATCGATTATTTGGCTTCTGACTACAGATTTGGCTTTTGGATCACTTATTAACCCCAGAAGGATTCAGTGCCAAATGGAATTGGATTTTACCCTTTGACTATTCTTCTTTCTTTTCCCAAGATTATGCTGTGTTTTTTATTTTTTTTATTTTTTTAAACATATGTTTTATTAAAATCACGGAAAAAAAATAGCTTACCCTCCTTTGTACAGAAAAAATATAAAAAAGAATACTATCATATAGTGATTAATTTTACAAAAGTGTTACATGCTATGCTTTCATATTTGCACTCTTTTATATGGATTCCCAATACTGGAAATGTACTTACTGTGCTCTTGCAGCACAGTTCCCTCGTATTTCCTTCATGGTCTGTTGGCAGCCGCGATGTGACGCGTACAGGATATAACGCCATTGCACAAAAGGAATTCGCTTATTGGTCAAGATTCCTGTCATCATTCACGTAATTGTCCCTCCCTCTCTCTTGTTTTGCCACTTTTCAGAAATCAGAATCATTTTGGAGCTTCGGCGATTTGGAGCTTCGGCACTTCCGAACTACCAAACTTCGTCACTTCGGAACTTCAGCGCCTTCGGACTTCGGCACTTCGGACATTTGTAAGCATCCGAATGTCTGAATGGCATGAAATTTATACGAATGTACATTCGGAACGAAACGAATCGCACATGTCTTAGAGACATACACTGATCAGCCACAATATTAAAACCATGTGCCTAATATCATGCAGGTCTCTCTTAAGGAGCTTTCATAGAGAGAGAGAGAGCAAAAGAGAAAAAGCTTCAGCAGAAGGGCTGTAGTTCCTCCAACACCTTCACAAATGTCAGCCAGACACTTCATAAAGTAAGGAACTGTTTTCCTTTATTGGCACACACACAGTGTTTTGATGCATGCCTTTGTTGAGATAGTAATGGCAACCAATCACAATAAAAAGTTCAATTAAATTACAGTCAGTAATAATGGAGCACCATGTTTTCAAAGAAGGGTGGAGACAGACAATGTCAAGGACTGTGGACCACATGGGAGACTTAAGACTTAAGGAAGTGGCAGAGCAGTCAGTTTGAACTAGTCTGGAACTTCTCTCCTGGAACAATGGGGCATCTCAGTGCTAGAAAAACAACAAGGCAGAAATGGAGGAAGAAGGGAACCCACAAAATTGACAGTTAATAGTTTGTAAAAAAAAATTTGATAACACGGGGATATACATGTGGGTGGTTCTTGTGTGTGGGCAGGGAATAAGGGGAGCCCTGGATTTTCTATTACCCGGGGCCGTGTAAGTTGTCAGTCTGCCCCCGGCTATTAGAATATCAAAGAAAGATTAAGTGTACATATAAATCTGTTCAATATTTACATAAGCCGCACATCTTAATACACTTTTTAAATCATTTTTTTCTGGAATAAAGTCAAGGAGAACCATTGGTACTGCAGATGTCCAAGTGAGAAATGTGTTAAAAGTGGGCAGGCTTGGGAATAAAACTTGCTCAGGGAAAGCCAATAATTTACTGCATCACGAGCTGCCACACGAAAAACCACACGAGCTGCATTGTTATATATATGCTCATTCTGAATGGGAAGCTATACATTTTTGGGCAGTCTAGCCCTCAAGGTGGAAGTTCTTACTGGGACTGACAATACTCAAAATAATGGACAACTTGGCAAACCTTGTACAGTAGAACCCTGAAATCGTCCAGGCCACTAGGTCCAGCTTCTGATCTAGTACAAGGGGCTGGGGTTCTCCCCGTGGTCCCATCAGAAGTAGAGGGAACGTTGGTAGGCAAAGCGGTGCATTGTGGGACATCTCCAATAAGTCCGGAAACCATGCCTGACTCTGCCAAAGTGGAGCTATGAGACGTAGCGATGCCCTGTCTGCAATCGAAGCCTGGATGAGAAAATGTTATATATTTTGAGGTTAGATAGATTCATGCAAGAATCGGTTTAAAACGCATTGGTACACATTAACTAAATTTAATTAAGATCACTGGGAGGTACATTAACAGCACACTATAAGTGAACAACTGTAGATGCAAACAAAATATAATCATTCTTAAACTGATGCAAAATAGTTGGCTGAATTATTAGCTATTAAAGCAGTGGTTGGAGCTCTTAATACAGTTTTCAACATCAAATCACAAGAACTCGAATTTAGTCCGTTTCAGAAGGCTGTTTGAGTTCCGATTTTGTTTGAGAACCGAACCAAATTTCCCATAAGAATTAATATAAATTTGATTAATCAATTTCATCCCCCAAAAATTATCATCCACAGTAGTTTTACACAGATCTGCAGCCCTTGTGGCAACATTTACCAGGTTCATGAGTTGGATAGGTTTTAAGGGATGCATGTAGTAGCTGTGACGTGTGTGCTCTATGTGTCTCATCAAGGCACATTAACCCTCTTTCTCCCTAGTGTGTGACCAAACACGTGTATAAATAGTGAGTTCACCAAGTTCTGCTCACTCTCAGTAGATCACGCCACTTATTCTCCTATAAAGAGTATAGTTGATATGTAGGATATTGTAAAGATGAGTAAGTACTTAACTGTG
The DNA here is from genome assembly GCA_933207985.1 of Pelobates cultripes. Classification (NCBI taxonomy): domain Eukaryota; kingdom Metazoa; phylum Chordata; class Amphibia; order Anura; family Pelobatidae; genus Pelobates; species Pelobates cultripes. The sequence continues at coordinate 101,376,962 of OW240913.1, forward strand.
AGTAGTTATAGTAGCAATGAGTTTATTAATGAGAGGTTATTGCTGTATGATTTCTTCGGGAACTGAGGATTGTTTGTGTGCCGAGACATTTTTTTCTATAATTTTCTGTTCGACTATCGAATTGTTCTGGTAAGGGACCGTTTGAGTTCCGAGGTTCCACTGTATTAGGATCATGCCAGGTCAGCGACCAGTTTTCAGTACAGAGCCAGTATTATCTACAGTTAGGAACATGTTAACAGGACAGGCAGTACCCATATGCCTAATTTTTATGCTTATCTCACGCATTTAGCAATAAGTCAATAATCTGTAAAATAGCCATTAATATTGCTGGAACTTACCATCAAATGCAGCTCTCAAAATTAAAAAAAATATTTATTTGTACTGCATTTTCTACTACATTTAAGCGCCAAAGCATACCTATGAATATGTGGTATGTCATTTTCAATAAATACCTGTGAAGTTTGGAATTACCTGTATTGAAACACTAAGGGCAAGTTGCTCAGATGATCACATTAGATCACATTAGGTAGACATGTTTAAAATCTTTTATAGTGTCTTGGCAGAGTTACTATGGCAATAAATTGTAGATTATGCTAACGTAGTGTACCTATAATCTTAATTTTAGTAATAACAGAGGGCGAATATTTGCACAACTCTCTTTACTGATCAGAATAAAGTCATCTGATACATAAAAGGCCCTGACAGTCTCATCACTTCCTCTTTCTTTGTAGTGAATAGTAAACAGGTAGAAAACACAGAAAACATGACAAGTAACATAAGTCCCAAAAAGTTCAATCAAACAGTGTTATTCCAACGCCGGGTAAGAACGTCGTGTAGAAGTCCATCTCTTGAAGAGAACCAATCACACTGAAAGAAAAAAAAAAGTGAAAGATATCTGAATTTGCAAGTTGCCCGCATATAATGAACATCATGATCATTGAAACATCATATTATGCATGTCATGATAAAAGAGAAAAACTGAGTCAATTAGTCATTAGTTCTATGTAAATGAGATACACAATAATCTTATAAAGTTTAACCATGAAAACATAATGAACACTACATTGTCATACCTATAATTCGGGTGGGAAAAATAGGGTGGGAAATATTTGCCTCTTATCATTACTAAAATTAAGATTAAAGGTGCGTTATGTTAGCATAATCTACAATTTTACCACATGACAGGAGGATTCATATTTGCATTTTTAACGTTAAGAATTAACCAAAGCGAAAGAAACATGAGAAGTCTGGCGAAAATAAAATATTTCGGTGCTGGAGGTCTCGACAGTTTAGCACCCCGCAGTAACCGACAAACCAATGGGTGCTGACCCACTGGAATGCCCTGTACAGGGACGTGTGCTGTTAAAATGGCCGATCTAACCACGTGGAGGGATCGGTTGACCGACCTAACGAAAACAGATGTAGTTTAGTTTAGGATTAACGGGACAGGGGCAGTAAAGGTATCGGAATCCCTCTCCAGACACCAACTACTTCAGACAGACCATGCGGAAATATAGCATTTCCTGGTGCCTGGAGCCCATGAATCCCATAGGAGATCCGTAGCCGATTGCGATAGGCCGTGGACTGACCAGGATCCCCTGAAATCGTCCAGGCCACTAGGTCCAGCTTCTGATCTAGTACAAGGGGGTGGGGTTCTCCCCGTGGTCCCATCAGAAGTAGAGGGAACGTTGGTAGGCAAAGCGGTGCATTGTGGGACATCTCCAATAAGTCCGGAAACCATACATGCCAAAGTGGAGCTATGAGACGTAGCGATGCCCTGTCTGCAATCGAAGCCTGGATGCGAAAATTTTATATATTTTGAGGTTAGATAGATTCATGCAAGAATCGGTGTAAAACGCATTGGTACACATTAACTAAATTTAATTAAGATCACTGGGAGGTACATTAACAGCACACTATAAGTGAACAACTGTAGATGCAAACAAAATATAATCATTCT
>OW240913.1:101379021-101440028 GCA_933207985.1 Pelobates cultripes
CATCCTGCCCCCCATACACACATACTGAAACCCATACACAAATACTGCCCCTATACACAAACACACTGCTCCCCATACACACACACACTATCCCCATACACACACGCACTGCTCCCGAAACACACACACTGCCCCCCATACACACATACTGCCCCCTATACACACACATACTGCCCCCATACACACATATAGCCCCCATACACACACACTGCTCCCCATACAATAGTCAATTGCCCCCCCTATGCTGCCCCCATACACACAGCACACGTCTCCCCCATACACACATACTCACCTATATGCCCCCCACACACACACATACTGCCCCATACACACATATAATACTGCCCCCTCCCATACACATACTGCCCCCATACACACATAATGTCTCCAATACCCCCCATACACACACATACTGCCCCCCATACACACACACACACATAGTGCTCCCCCATGCTGCCCCCCATACACAGATACTGCCCCCATACACACACTGCCCCCCATACACACACATACTGCAGCCCCCATACACACATACTGCCCCCATATGCTGCCCCCATACACCACCCCATACACACACACATACTGTCTCCCCATACACACATACTGCCCTCATACACACATACTGCCCCCATACACACACACTGCCCCCATACACACACACTGCCCCCCCATACACACACACTGCCCCCATACACTGCCACCCATACACACACATTGCCCACATTCACACACACACTGCAACTGTTACACACACATACTGTCCCACACATACACTGCATCCCTGACATACACTGCCCCCCTACTCACACACTACAACCTTCACACACACACACACACACACTGCTCACACACTGTCCCCCTCACACACACACACACTGCACCCCTTACACATTGCACCACTCACCCACACCACTGCTCCTATGCCCTACTACCGCCCCATTTCCCAGCAGACCTCAGGTAAGTTGTCAAACTGTTCTTAAACGGTTTGACTACTTACTCTAGGAGGGGGTCCCGGCACTATTGACACCATAACCACTACACTGAGCTGTAGTAGTTATTGTGTCTGGATTATTTCTTTAAATAATCTACAAGTGCCCCTCCCGAGATCAGGCTCTGGATCCGCCACTGCACACATGTGGAGTGTTATTTTTAGTGTTATTTTTAAGAAGGACTAGGTAAACAGCAGATTCTCAGATGTTCTAGAACTGCAACCTCTATGATGCTTTGCTAGCATGTAGAATAGTAAAGCCTCATGGAAGTTACAGTTCTACAACATCTATGGATTTACCATTTGCCCAGTCCTACTTTAAAGGAGCACTCCATTGATTATTTTTCAACAATTTAGTAGATGTTCTAGATACATTCCTAATGAAAACGTGCATGCATTTATTGCTGCATATTTTAATTAGGGGTAAATATAAAAACAGCTTGCAATAGTTGCAGATCTCTTATCTGCAGCCTTTGCAAGCACTCCTCTTTTACCCCAGCACAGGCTGAAAGTCTTTGCTGGGGAATACTCCAATCATCGAGAAGCCTCTGTGCTGGAGCAACAAGCATGCACACGCATGCATTTGTGGCTTTCCAATGCTTCTTAATGTAATAAAGCTCATTGAGAAAGAGGGAAGACAGGTGCTCGCCAACACAGTGCGTCAGCTACATGTTTCCTATTTGTAAATATAAAAGTGCATGTTTCTATTGAAATCAGCATTTTTATAAACTTTCACGAATGTGATAATCTCCAGACAAGCTAACGTGCTTTATGTGTGTGAAGTGTCCCTTTAACTTAAGCTATCATAGTTAGTCACAAAATCTAAATGCTATGAGGACGCAAGTTTAATAACTAACAAATAGATCCATCTTAGAAAGAGATGACCTGGCTTTTGACAATTTTTATAGAGTAGTTGGCTGATTATGTTACCATGTACATATTTTTGCATATATATATATATATTTGTATTTATAATTAGGTGCTTGTAATCTGTGATGGTAATTTTTTTATATTTATTTTTTATGAGTTGAATGGATAATAAAGATTAGATATTTTTATTTGGTGTGCTCCCATATCATGTTTTATTAAGTAGTGTGTGTCCTGGAGAAGCAGGTTATTCATAGTGAGCACCCTAGCATTTAATTCTATGATTTCTGTAAATACCTTAATGAGAGCGCTCCAGGTTTAGTAAATAAACATTTGTTACCTTAACCTGTCATGTTCCAAATCAACATTTACAGTTGAGACAGAGGTGGCTGTTCTCTGGTCTGGGATCCAGACCTGTCCCACTCAGCTCCATCTACCAGGAAGCTCTCCAGATGGTACTTTTTCCTTCCCATCCCAACTGGGTAGGCTGCTCCTGTAGTGATTATAGCCCAGCTGGGAGATTGGAGGGATATAGCTTTCTAAAATATATACTCAGTGTGGTATAACTTTTCCTCGGGATACCCACAAACATTAGCCGAGACTAATTGTAGTGGGTGTAAGAATTGCCTTTAATGGGAGACAACCAGGGTATTTATTCATAACATTGTTTAAACAGTAAACATTTAACAGCCAATCGCTCAAAGTCTTGGGTTGTCCCCTATTGTTCCCAGAACACACCATTTGATTGGAGGTCATACTCAGTCATTGTGGGGCATGAAGCCCATGGAGCAACGCAGTGGGGAGTGGGCCTTGACAGGGCCAGAGAGTAGGCAGGTGAAGTTATGGTCAAGGGGTGTGGATAAAATTGATATTTAGTTTGGGGGAGGAGAATAAGGGTTTAAATAACGGCCATTCTAATCAAAACTTCACTTACTTGTTACTTGTAGCAGGTCTGTGTGGTTTGTTTTTTCTCTTTCGGGCATGGCTTCTGCTGAAGAGATCCTGGCTGGGGTCCGAAGAATGGTGGAGGAGAAGAGGATGTCCTGGCTGCAAGATCAAGTGGGGGTCCCGAGCACGTCCGCTCCCCCCTCCCCCCGCGGCGATGGAGAAAAGGCAGAGAAGAAGGGCTAGACCGCCCCAACGACCCACAGAGCTGAGGTGCCGGAGTCCGTCGTCCAGCGGACCAGGAGTGGAGGCCCAGGCGGACGGACGGGCTGCAGGAGCAGGAGCGCGCCAGTCGGGCGCTGGGCAGGCGCGGAGGCCTGCAACATGGAGGCAGCCTCGCCGCAAGTCCACAGGCGGGAGGGCAAGCCTGGAAGCCGGATCCGGCACGGCAGAGGAGGCAGCTGGACAGCATGGCGTTGGGGGACCAGACAATCAGCGCCCCGGTGAGTCTGCCCCTGGTGGCGATGCTGGAGGGCAGGGAGCAGGGAAGCAGACAGACAGCTTGGTGCTAGCGCCCCTGCAGGTGGCAGGGGGGATGCGGAAGACAGGACAAGGACAAATTTAACCCCTGCAGGGACCAGGCGCAGAGGCGAAGACAGGGAGGAGGTTCAAGGGACAGGAGCCCAGGTGAATGGTGGATCAGCGGGAGGGGTGACTCCTAGCCCACAGGAGGTCATCAGGGGATCCAGTGTGGACACAGCAAGAGACGGGAGGATGGGTACAGGGGACGTGGAAGAGAGGCAGAGTCCGAGGAGGAGAGAGCACGGCAGGGGAGCCAGAGATGTGCGGGTGCCCCCCAGGGGTTGCTCCCAGGGTCAGCGGGTCTGGAGCAGGAGTGTCTCCAACTATGGTAGACAGGCACATGTCGGCGCTGGCTTTCCTATTCAAGTTTAACGGATGGGAGGACATAACCAAACACTTTCTGGTGAGGCAGGCAGTACGTGGCATTCGGAGGGGCAAAAAATCTGTGGATACGAGGAGGCCGGTGTCTTTTGCGGTGTTGCAAGGGCTAATGGAGGTGCTGCCTACCTTATGTTCCTCAACCTATGAGGTGGTATTATTTTCCGGGGCATTTGCGTGGGCCTTCTTCGGGGCTTTCCGAATTGGTGAACTAATCAGTATCAACAAAGTGGGTGTCGGTGGTCTGCAATGGGGGGACGTGATAGTCAGCAAGGACAGGGTGATGATCAAGTTAGGTCGTTCAAAAACTGATGTTTTTGGAAAAGGATGCTCGTGACATTGTTCGATCTGCCAGCGTCCAAGGTTTGCCCAGTGGCTTGCGGGACCAGGTTCTTGGAAATCCGCCCCAAAAAGGGAGGTTGTTTTTTCATCCATGCGGATGGGACGGCGTTATCCCGTTTTCAGTTTGTTAGGATATTTCGCCGGGGCCTACTGGAGTTGGGCCTAGACCCAGCGCAGTTCGGGACACACTCTTTCCGAATTGGGGCTGCAATGGAGGCGGCACGCCTAGGCTTGGGTGACGAGCGGATTAAGGGGATTGGGAGGTGGGAATCTATTCGGTTCCGCTCGTATGTGAGACCTGACAGGTTGGTGTGATGGTGGGCTGGGTCGTTTCTTCTGTTTATGTTACTCTGCTGTTCACTGTTTTATTTATTTCAGGTCGATTGGTGTGGTTGATCAGACATTCATATGTGCATTGGGCTCAGAAGAGGGCCGCAGTGAGAAGGAATGGAACACAGCTGGGCTTTCCTAGGGAAACGGGGGTCCTATCGTGGTTTGGATTCAGGGGTTTCAGTTGGCAGAGTATCAGTATGAAATTGTTTCGCAGGATTGGTAAGGGGTTTATCCCAAATGTAGTATTGGTTCACGGTGGGGGGGATGACCTAGGTTTAATCCCCCAGCGCGAACTGTTGAGGAGGATGAAGAAAGATTTGGATAGGCTGCGCGAGCTGGTTCCCGGAGTGATAGTTGTTTGGACAGAAATGGTGCCCCGTTTTACGTGGAGACACGCCAGGGATCCAGCTGCGGTAGCGCGATGTAGGGGGAAAGTCAATAAGACCATGGCGGTTTTCGTTCATAGGATAGGTGGTGTGGTTGTGCCGCACCATGAGTTGGAGGGCATAGTGCCCGGATATTTTAGGAAAGATGGGGTGCATTTATTGGACGTGGGCTCTGATTTGCTTAATTTGGGTTTCCAGGATGGTATTACCAAGGCCCTATTTATGTGTGGTGGGGGTCGCACATGAGCTTAAGGTGGTCAAGTCATGTGCTGTGGCGGAATAGGGCGTGGGTTAAATAGGATTTAGGTGGAATAGGAAGGGGGTAGGCCAAGGTCTAGGCTGGAATAGGCCGGAGGGGAAAAGTGGTTGGTAGGTTCTAGCTCGTTGGTGGCTACGAACCTGGGGGTGTAAGGGTGTCTGGGTACACACCTACAGTTAAACATATAATTGGAATGTTATGCATTATTGGAATGTTTATTATTGTTATTTGGTAGGGTCATTGTCAGGGGTATTGGGCATGAAGGACGGAAGTAATTAGTACTTGTGACAATGACCCTAAATTGTTAAATTATATATATATATATATTTATAATCAATAAAGCTGTGGACTTTATACTCCAACAGAAATTGGTGTCGAGTGTCATTTAATTAAGAAATTAGCACATGCCGAATAACGACTATGCACATGTCATGGCTTCTTCCTGTGCTTTCTTCATCATCCCATAATGAAGGCAGTCTGCATTCTGAAGTGAGAATGGGCTGGGCTACATGGAAGCAGTAATTGGTTTGAAACTCTGAGTTTTCTGTTGTTTATGACACCTTGCCTGCTAGTAATAAAGAAACAAATGTGTGCTCTCATCTCAGCTCACCTCTGTTGGAGCCCACACTGCTCCCCCTTCCATGAAGGGTCCCCTAAACTCTGGTGAGTTCCATTGCACCTGCTGCATCTGAATTAGTTCCACCACTGATGGTAATATTGTCTTTGGAAGGATTGTGTTGACTTATATGTGACTGCTTAACCTACTGTACAGTACTGGGCCATTTTGCACCATTAACCAGTAATGTGAAGGTGTTGTGATAAAGCAGGCTTCCCCAAACTCTGGCCCTCCAGATGTTGCTGAACTACAACTCCCATGAGTCTATGAATGAAATAGATAGGCTGAGAATCATGGGAGTTGTAGTTCAGCAACATCTGGAGGGCCGGAGTTTGGGGAAGCCTGTTATAAAGTATCTGAGCCTTTAACAGAGACAAAATAAAACGTAGAATACCTACATGTTAGGCTTCTATGATCACAACTTAAATATGCTTTGGTTAATATAATGTTATTTATTGTACGCATTTCTTTTTCTTTACTATGTACTTCACAAATATCACCACAATTTTCAACATTTTCCCCATACATATCTGTCCAACTGGATCATCTCACTGACTATCTCCTAACAGTTGTGATAAAAGATTCTGTTATGCTATCTGCCTATCTACCCTGTTACAAGATATATAGTGTGTCGCACTGTGTTATGTATCTTACTGACAACTTAAATGGACAATATAGTCACTAAAACAACAGCTTAATTTAGTGTTTCTGGTGTCTATAGCTTGTCCCTGTAGGCTTTTTAATGTAAAGAAAATGCAGAGAAAAGGCAGTGTTTACATTACTGCCTAGTAACACCTATAGTGGCTGTCACTGAAACGGCCACTAGGGGTGCTTTCTGTGCCAGTGCTGTACAGTGTGCAACAATGGCGTTCAGCGTCTCCACGCTCTGCGTTGAGACACTTAACGTTCCCCATAGAGATGCATTAATTCAATGCATCTCTATGAGGAGACACTGATTGGCACATCGCTGCGTTTTGCAGCAAATGCACAAAAGCCTCCCAATGCTTACCTATGGTAAAGCATTGGATTGGCTAAGATCATCAAACTTGATGATCTCAGCCACTGAGGCAGAGCGAAGCAGAGCAAGCTGCAGCGAGACCAGCGCCTTGCGGGAGAAAAGGTGAGGTGCCACCTTTTCAAAGCGAGGCAAGGGAGTCTAGGAACTTAAACGGTTGTTTTACCACTATAGTGTCAGGAATACATGTTTGTGTTCCTGACACTATAGTGTTTCTTTAATGAGAATATATTTGAGGGGAAAAAAAGTATCTCGTCTGCAGCTGTCATTAGTTATCAAATGACAAATTGTGTTAGTGGCCAAATGGCTCTTTTGTTGTTGTGTATTTATTAACAGGATCATTCTATGGTATTTTTTGTCGCAATATTACCTATGGATCACTGATATTCTCCAACATACATTACCAGGAGCACCAAAAGTATATTAAGACTTTTCTACCTTTCATCCAGACTAAGGGCTCTGAAAAAAATGAATAAATCAAAATATAAACTTTTTCTATCTGCTTTGCCAATATTTTATGTGTTCCAGGGCTATGAAGCTGGAATTTATATATCTGATCAATTTTTAGTTGCCGGCTTCCTCTTTAGGTTTCCATATTTTTAGCACATTAGGTGTCCTTTATCGCGGCTTAGAACATAGGATAATGTCTTTCCATGTTAAAGTAGAATTTTATAATATGTATATAATGTATAGGTATGTATATACTTTTTGCTATCCCTACAAATGTTGGCCCTTTGTTCTTTAGTGATTTAGGCATTGACTGAAATATGAGCAGATCATTACGACATGGATTGTGAATTAAAATAGTATATGTAGTTTTAATGTCTCAGCTGCACAGCATCACATATTTGAATAGCCTATACATGAAAGCCAATAGTATTATTTTCAAAGAGCCTTTCTTATTTTTGTACTGAAACCTTGCTAAGTGTAATCAGAGATTCATTAGCCACAACTGAAGCGAAAGAAGACTTATTTAGGTTGTTCCAATTAGTTGTCACTTAGATTTTATACACATATCCATGACACTTGGAATCTTGTGGCCAAAAACGAGCAAGTTCACTGTGATAATGTACAGCTGCTGCATGTTTTTGCAGATATGACAATACAGAATTTAGCTCTAAAATGTTTGCATTAATGCAGTCAACCCTACAGCATCTACTTTAAAGAAATGAGTATTTAACCACTTATACACCAGATCTTGTCTACACCAACATCGTTGTCACTGTTCGAGAAAATTGCTTTATCGTCCGTTTTAATTTAGACTCAAAGCATATTGACCATTTTGTGAATTTTGTTCGTAAGCAATGGATTGATTTCTGAGAGATACTGTAATACCTCTAGATGGCTTCTTGGGTGGCCTTGAAGTGGGTGCAACTCAGCAAATATTCTGAACTCCTGTTCTTTTGGGAACATCAAGTATTACATGTTTTAAGTGAATGTAGCAGTGATGAACGGCACTCGAAATTATAAAAAAAAAACACATGGTTGGTATTCAGCCTGCAGTCAACACATCCAAGAACATTTATAAAAGAAAATGACCAGCGTTATCACCACTTGGAACCACTGCAGTGTTCCTGGCCCTTTAATGTGATATTCCCATTGTTGTAGTAGGATTGCAAGTTCCATGATGTTTAGCTAGTCTTAAATTATAATACTGGCTCTAATCCAAAGATAGTTTTGTTAACCATGGTTTAAACATATCATATGGTTAACCAATGGCTGCAGGGTGAAAAACGTCCATCTACAAAATCCAGCTTTGTCAACCAATGTCCTTTATAGCCTTGATATACTCATCTTCTGCCCATGGAAACCCCCACCAAAAAAAAAAAAATCCTAAAAAAAAATATGCTGCAAAAGATTTTAAAACAAAAAAATATTCCACGACTTGCATAAAACTAATTAAAGGGACACTATAGTCACCAAAACAACTTAATGAAGCAGTTTTGGTGTATAGATCATGCCCATGTATTCTCACTGCTCAATTATCTGCCATTTAGGAGTTTAATCACTTTGTTTATGAACCCTAGTCACACCTCCCTGTATGTGACTTGCATAGCCTTCCTAAACACTTCCTATAAAGTCATCTACAGTTTATCCTTATTTTATTGCAAGTTCTGTTTAATTTAGGTTTTATTTTATTCCCTGTTATGTTAATAGCTTGCTAGACCATGCAAGAGCCTCTTGTATGTGATTCAAGTTCAATTTACAGAGAAAGAGATACAATTGTTTAAGGTAAATTACATCTGATTGAAAGTGAAATCATTTTTTTTTCAATGCAGGCTGTCAATCAGAGCCAGGGGAGGTGTGACAAGGGCAGCATAAACAGAAACAGTGATTTAACTCCTAAATGGCAGATAACTGAGCAGTAAAACTTGAGAAGCATGATCTACAAACAAAAACTGTTTAATTAAGCTAAAGTTGTTTAGGTGACTATAGTGCTCCTTTAATCACCTCAGCCCAGTGGCTGAAACTTAAATGAGCTACTTTTACTGTAACATGTTGCTTTCTGATTGGAAGGAGCTTGGCTGGAAGAATTAGAGAAATTTGATTTAACAGTTTGAATGATCATATGTTTAATGGTTATATAGTGATATTTGCTCAGTTAAGAGTATACAATAAGGTTAAATATTTAGGTTAATGCAGAAACTTCTCTTTGTCCACATGGCTATAAGGACATATTTTGAGGCAGCGCATTTTTGCCCAGAAGTCAGGGCCGGATATCCCAAAAGGCTACAGAGGCCACAATCAGCACCCCCACACACACAGCCCCACAATCAACATCCCCAAAAACAAGCAACACCACAAATAGCCTACCATCACATTTGCAATACCATAATCAACCACCCACAAACACAAACCCCACAAGCATCATCACACAAAACATACAATACCAGAAGTAGCCTCCACCAGATACATATTACTCACGCGCACACACACACAATCTTACCTATCTTAACACCCACCTAATTGCATTCACCATCAGCTGGAACTTGTGGGTGGAATGGAGTCAAAGGGTGAACTACTGGCATGTCCATTGATAATATTTTACAACCCACTAACTGCCCATTGGTTGGAGCAGGAAGTTTACACAACACCATGTCCACAACCACCATGGATGATTTTAAGTGCCTTCACCCAATAAGTGGGGACAAGAGACCAGAGGCATGCCCCTCCTAGGGTTTATGCAGGTCCAACCCCAATGGTGCTAAGCAAATTAGCAGTTTAGATGTTATTCTTGTTTATTCCCAAATGCCCCATCCGAGTGGGAGGTTAAGAGTGGATTATTGCTCCCAAAAGTTATGTGAGGCTTATATGGACCTTCCTATGCCTTTTTTTTACTTTTTACTGTGGTAGCTGAATAGTGCAAGATGACCAGCTGCCACATTATTTAACCCTTGCTCTGTGGAGAGGTTTTTAACTACTTGCCCACTGGTTGTAAGTGCTACCAGCGCAGATAGTCCAGATTTCTAATTTCAGGTTTAGATTTTCAGCATCCAGATATGGACTTGTGGTTTGTTTTTTTGTATCCAGTGGACATTAAAGTTGAGCGCGTCTTTGCAAAATTTGGGCTTGATAAAGCTTTTGAACAATGTCCACATTTTGCAGTCCAAGTGGCTCCACACAGATCCAGATTATTTTTGGTAATTCGGACAGGGGGCATTCAGACTTACTAAACCCCACAATCTGTTTATCTATCAAGCATTAATGTTGCTTTTCAATGAAATAAAGCATAATTTGACATTTGAATAAGGACAGTGAGTGTTCAGCGTCTTTTTCTATATTACTTGGCCGCAGAAGTATTTGAGCAGAAAATATTATAAAGGTCATTATATATTTTTTCAAATGTATAACTGTTTAGGGGAGTGCAGCCTTTCTCTGTTATTTTTATGTATTTGTTTATGTCTGCAGATGGAAAGAGGGAAAGTTTATTCCACAATTGTACATCCATACATGTAAAACATGTCATGGCCTTACATTTGTGTTAAAGGTATTTTAAGGTAACTACATCGAGCACAGCATTACTTTCTATAACATGCTCCAGTGGGACAGAACAATACCAGACTCTCACTCTGCGTACACGTCTTATACTCTTCTCAGCAGAACTCCCGCAGAGCTGAATGGGTGTAGAGTGTCAGCTCGAGGGACTCTGGGATTTTACATCTATGTTGAAGTGTAGGATTTACATCAAATTACTCAGGGTGCCAGGGGCTTTTTATCAAAACTGTGGCAGTTTATTGAAAACAGTTGTTCCCACAAAGGGATGAATGGCATAGCCCCAAGCTAATGCATCAGAGTTCCCACAGTCTGGAATCCAGATACTGGCCGCAAACAATTGGTGTCTTACAAGAAAACTTCAGGATGTACCTTGGACCCATTATAGAAATCCATCCTTTCTGACAAATTGATGGGTTATATTTATTCACTGCTGTTCGGAAGTTTTTCCAAAAGTAAGTGAGGTTTTATCAATAGCCTTCTTTCTTTTTCATGCCCTGGCAGTCTTCTTATATGTACTGGCAAAATTACCAAGACAAAAGTAAAAGTGGGCAGCCATCTTGCTTTTGTGGCCATGTTTGTTATAAATATGCTCACACGTTCATGCAGTTGTCATGAGGGATACAACAATTACAAAGTAGTATTTTCCAAATGCCCGCAGTTGTTGAAGTTTAGGAAAAGTATGTATTTAAAGAATGAGTGTTTATTAGGAAATTCTAGAAATATCTAATTCTGGGTTAACGGAGTGTGGTCTGCGTTAGATGCTACCTGCTGGTCCTTTCCAACCGTGCCATTTTGTAAATTGACAAATCCTAGTTTGGTGACATAATACACTTATGCTGCACTCCACCGATGAAACAATCAACAATAACACTTGTTCTAACTTGTACTGAGGATAAGCATATAAAACTTTATGAATGAGAAATACAAATCTCTTGAATTGGCCCGTCGTGCCTGCACAACAACCACACCCCTTCAAAAGAACAACCATAAAAAGAACACAATACTGTGACATGATCTTCAGGATGTCTCCCACCCTAGATAACATCCTGCTAATAACCACTGCTGTCATGATAAGATGTGATTCATTCATTATCTTCTGAATATCATGGGATTCCACTACAATATAAAATCTTAATCTCTGGGAAAAAACTAAACATAACCTCACATGTATATAGGGGCCTTCCACGGACCTTCACTCTCAGACGGTACATTTTAACACGCTATTTTATTTTGTCTGCAAGTGCTATTACACAAAGCCAGAGGAAAAGACTGGTTCATGTTATTAATAAACACAGGAACAGGACAGCTGAATTTGCTGAAGGGGACTGCACAGTAAAACAGCATTTACATTACTTTCTATACAGTGTTAGTATCCCTATTTATTGAAACGTCAGCATTAAGCTGGCCATTATGAAGCCACTGCAATGACTCTGCATTATTACAGAACAGGTCTTTAAAGTGTAATATATTCTGCTTTGAAAAATGGTATAGAGAATAATGATATAGTCCCTCCCCTTACCTATCATTCAGTTTTCAGTATGGACAGCTACGCCAATGGTAGATGTAGTTTCTGTGATTATTCCTCTGGCAAATGCATTTTTGACTTTGCTAGCATCCAATCACCAGTGTGCTGGTAAAAATCAGCATGTCTGCATCATAGTGTAAGTGTCCCCTTTTTGGAGAAGTGTTCCTAAGAAGAGTCAATAAATTAGAAGGAGGCAGAGGATAGAAGAAACAAGGAGTGATACTATCTGTACTGAAGATCTGGTAACGAGAATTAATATCTTCCTAAGCAATTGCATATGTGAGCTATTCTAATCGTAAATTATATATTATTTGCATGACAATGTAACAAATTAAAATTAAACTGTGGCAACAGGTTCACTTTATGGGATATATCATTAGAGGCAATGTTTCTGTCAATCTGAGTGGATTGTCCAATGAACATAAAGCATATGCATTGCCTGGCTTAGAATAATAAGCATTGTAGGCCACAGTACTTTGAGAACTGTATCCCTTGACGTCTATGGCAAGTATCATAGCTAGTGATGCACCGAACGGTTTCGCCAGCGAACAGTTCCTGGCGAACATAGCGTGTTCGCATCCGCCGCGGACAGCGAACACATGCGCGGTTCGATACGCCCCCTATTCGTCATCATTGAGTAAACTTTGACCCTGTACCTCACAGTCAGCAGACACATTCCAGCCAATTAGCAGCACACCCTCCCTAGCAGACCCTCCCACCTACTGGACAGCATCCATTTTAGATTCATTCTCAAGCTGCATGCTTAGTGAGAGGAGGGAAAGTGTAGCTGCTGTTGATTAGATAGGGAAATGCATAGCTAGGTTAGGGTATACAGTGTCCACCAGTGGCGTACACATGACCCATGGGGCCCCGGTGCGAAAATTGATCCGTGGGCCCCTCAGCCAGCCTTGAGAGGCGGACGCCAACACATGGCGGTGGGCGCACAATTGCGCCCAGAGGTTACAGGGCTGCGACCCCTGCACGACAGCGGTATGCGCCAGTTCATGCAGGCGCGCACACTTAAAGGACCACTCTAGGCACCCAGACCACTTCAACTTAATGAAGTGGTCTGGGTGCCTGGTCCAGCTAGGGTTAACCCATTTTTTCATAAACATAGCAGTTTCAGAGAAACTGCTATGTTTATGAATGGGTTAAGCCTTCCCCTATTTCCTCTGGCGGCTGTCTCATTGACAGCCGCTAGAGGCGCTTGCGTGCTTCTCACTGTGATTTTCACAGTGAGAGCACGCCAGCGTCCATAGGAAAGCATTATGAATACTTTCCTATGTGACCGGCTGAATGCGCGCGCAGCTCTTGCCGCGCGTGCGCATTCAGCCACATGGGAGGAGAAGAGGAGGATCGGAGGAGGAGAGCTCTCCGCCCAGCGCTGGGAAAAGGTAAGTTTTTACCCCTTTCCCCCTTCCAGAGCCGGGTGGGAGGGGGTCCCTGAGGGTGGGGGCACCCTCAGGGCACTATAGTGGTCCTTTAAGGACACTACAGACACCAAAGATCACATCAGCTCAATTAAGTTGTCTGGGTGTCAGGTCCCTCTATTTTTAACCCTGCAGCTGAAAACATAGCAGTTTCAGAGAAACTGCTATGTTTCACTGAGGGTTAATCCAGCCTCTAGTTGCTGTCTCACTGACAGCCGCTAGAGGAGCACACTGAACGTCCATAGGAAAGCATTGAGTAATGCTTTCCTATGGGCGGTTTGAATGCGTGCGCGGTCGCATTCTGAGCTGAGAGGCTGAGGGATCCCCAGCGCCAAGGGAGTCCGGCGCTGGAGAAAGGTAAGTGCTGAAGACACACACACACTTACAGACACATACACACTAGCTAACAGACACACACATTTACTGACAGAGACATTGTCAGCGACAGACATACATACACACTCACTTACAAAACATACACTCTCATTGACAAACACACACTCACTAACTAACAGACATCAGACTCACTAACACACACACAGTAACACACTCACTGACACTCACTAGCAGACACACACTAACACTCACTCTAACACTCACACACACTCACACTCACTAGCAGACACACACACACTAACACTCACACTAACACTCACTAGCAGACACACACTAACACTCACACACTCTAACCCTCACTCTAACCCTCACAAACACTCTAACCCTCACACTAACACTCACAAACACTCTAACCCTCACTCTAACCCTCACAAACACTCTAACCCTCACACTAACACTCACAAACACTCTAACCCTCACTCTAACCCTCACACTAACACTCACACACACACTAACACTCTATGTTTTTTTATTTTTTTATTTAATCCCCCCAGCCTCCTTACCTTTTGGAGTGCTGGGGGGTTTCCCTGGTGTCCAGTGGCCCTGCTGGGCTCCTGGGTGGGCGGCCGGTCGGGGAGGCGGGCGCGCGAGGGAGCACTCAGTGCTTCCTCTTCAGCTCCCTCGCGCGCCGCGTAGGGATGCCGGAGCCGGAAGATGACGTCATCTTCCGGCTCCGGTATCATTGCGGTGCGCGAGGGAGCTGAAGAGGAAGCACTGAGTGCTCCCTCGCGCGCCCGCCTCCCCGACCGGCCGCCCACCCGCCCGGGTCAGCAGGGCCAGCAGGGCCTGCCTCGGGGGGCCCTGGGGTGGCCGCCTCCTGGGCCCCCCAGGGGAAGAGGCTGGCCCTGTGGCTACATACCGGGTCACAGGGGCGGCCGGGCCCCCAGGTGGGCCGGGCCCGGTCGCAGCCGCGACCCCTGCGACCCTGGTATGTACGCCACTGGTGTCCACTACAGTCATGAAGGACTCATCTGATCTCTGCTGTAAGGACAGCACCCCAAAAAGCCCTTTTTAGGGCTAGAACATCAGTCTGCTTTTTTTTTTTTTTTTGCTTTTTTTTTTTTTGTGTGTAATGTAATTGCAGTTAGTTGTCTGCCACTGCTGCCAGCTTCTGTGTCAGGCTCACAGTGGATACTGTGCCCATTTGCCCAGTCAGTGCCACCACTCACTCACTGGTGTCACAATAGTTTGCATTTAAAAAAACAAACCTTTTTTCACTGTTATAGATTGAATAGCAGTCAGTGTCCTTAAAGCGGGTGTGTCAGGCTCACAGTGGATACTGTGCCCAGTGCCACCACTCACTCACTGGTGTCACAATAGCTTGCATTTAAAAACAAAAAAACTTTTTTCACTGTTATAGATTGAATAGCAGTCAAAGTGTCCTTAAAGCTGGTGTGTCAGGCTCACAGTGGGATACAGCCCAGTGCCACCACTCACCACTGGTGTGTCACAATAGCTTGCATTTAAAAACAAAAAACTTTTTTTCACTGTTATAGATTGAATAGCAGCCGCGTCCTTAAAGCGGGTGTGTTACGCTAACAGTGGATACGGTGCCCAGTGCCACCACTTACTGGTGTCACAATAGCTTGCATTTAAAAACAAAAAACTTTTTTCACTGTTATAGATTGAATAGCAGTTAGTTGTCTGCCACTGCTGCCAGCTTCTGTGTCAGGCTCACAGTGGATACTGTGCCCATTTGCCCAGTCAGTGCCACTACTCATATCTGTTGTCACAATAGCTTGCATTTAAAAACAAAAAACTTTTTTCACTGTTATAGATTGAATAGCAGTCAGTGTCCTAAAAGCGGTGTGTCAGGCTCACAGTGGATACTGTGCCCAGTGCCACCACTCACTCACTGGTGTCACAATAGCTTGCATTTAAAAAAAAAAAACTTTTTTTCACTGTTATAGATTGAATAGCAGTTAGTTGTCTGCCACTGCTGCCAGCTTCTGTGTCAGGCTCACAGTGGATACTGTGCCCATTTGCCCAGTCAGTGCCACCACTCATATCTGGTGTCACAATAGCTTAAGCTTGACACTTAAAAAGAAAAAAAAATGTTTTCACTGTAATAGATTGAATAGCAGTTAGTTGTCTGCAAGCGTCTGGGTGTCAGGCCTCCTTCAGCGTGTGCTCTGCAGACCTCTGCCCGTGTACTTTGCCACTCATATCTGGTGTCTCTATAGCGTGCTTTTACAAAGAAAAAAAGTTTTTCAGTGTAAGCTAATAGCAGTCATTGTCCTTAAACCGGGTGTCAGGCCTCCTTCAGCGTGTGCTCTGCAAACCTCTGCCCGTGTACTTTGCCACTCGTATCTGGTGACTCTATAGCGTGCTTTTACAAAGAAAAAAAGTTTTTTAGTGTAAGCTAATAGCAGTCAGTGTCCTTAAAGCGGGTGTCAGGCCTTCAGCGTGTGCTCTGCAGACCTCTGCCAGTGTACTTTGCCACTCATATCTGGTGTCACAATAGCGTGCATTTAAAACCAAAAAACTTTTTTCACTGTTATAGATTGAATAGCAGTTAGTTGTCTCAAAGCTGGTGTGTCAGGCTCACAGTGGATACTGTGCCCAGTGCCACCACTCACTCACTGGTGTCACAATAGCTTGCATTTAAAACCCAAAAAACTTTTTTCACTGTTATAGATTGAATAGCAGTTAGTTGTCTCAAAGCGGGTGTGTCAGGCTCACAGTGGATACTGTGCCCCGTGCAACCACTCACTCACTGGTGTCACAATAGCTTGCATTTAAAACCAAAAAACTTTTTTCACTGTTATAGATTGAATAGCAGTTAGTTGTCTGCCAGCGTCTGTGTCAGGCTCACAGTGGATACTGTGCCCAGTGCCACCACTCACTCACTGGTGTCACAATAGTTTGCATTTAAAACCAAAAAACTTTTTTCACTGTTATAGATTGAATAGCAGTTAGTTGTCTCAAAGCGGGTGTGTCAGGCTCACAGTGGATACTGTGCCCAGTGCCACCACTCACTCACTGGTACCCGGACGAAATTTATTTTCACAAACGGCAATCCCCAACCTGTACTCGATTGTGCAAAAGGAAATAATGGCATGTCTGGCACACAGTGTTGGGGCAAGGGTCCATCTGACCACTGATACCTGGTCCGTAAAGCATGGTCAGGGCAGGTATATCACCTACACTGCGCATTGGGCAAACCTGCTGACGGCTGCCAAGCATGGAATGCGTGGCTCTGCAGAGGAGTTGGTGACACCGCCATGACTTGCAGGCAGGCCTGATGCCACCTCCTCTACTCCTCCTACTCCATCCTCTTCCATAACCTCCTCGGCTGAGTCCTCTTCTGCTGCTGCGTCTTGCTCCACATCAATGGATAGGGGATGTAACAGGGATTAAACTGATAAGAATAGTACTACTTAACACACCACTCCTATCTGGTGGCACATTAGATTGCACGCGCAGTGCCCCAAATTTGTTGTGATCTGTGAGTAAGGTAAACGGTTGTCCATACAAGGTTGCAGCTTTTTGAGGGCCCACACCACCGCCAGGCACTCCTTTTCAATGGCAGTGTATCTACTTCCCTGGGCAAAGGTTTCCGGCTTAGATAAGCCCCAGGTTGCTCACCGCCATCTGCTCCAACTTGGCTCAGTACTGCTCCCAATCCAAACATAGAATCGTCTGTATGGACGAGAAAGCGTTTAGTTGGATCAGGAGCAGAAAGTACAGGTGATTTAATGAGCGCCGTCTTGAGCTGTTGGAAGGCCTGTTCACACTCTGGGCCCATACTACTATCTTGGGGAGGTTTTTACGCGTTTCTATATGGCACTTACTGGGCTTTTGGGTCAGTCTGGACTCCCTAATCCGGTCTAGTACGGCTCCTATGTGGGTCAGGTGTTCGGGCCAGGAGCAGCTAAAAATGGCTATATCATCCAAGTAGGCGCAGGCATACTCCTGAAACCCATCCAGTAGCCGATCTACCATCCTCTGAAAGTTAGCCGGGCATTCTTCATCCCGAATGGCATGGCCTTAAACTGATACAGGCCAAACGAGGTGACAAATGCCGACTTGTGGATGGCGTCCTCGGCTAATGGAATTTGCCAGTACCCCTTGCACAGATCTATTGTGGTGAGGTATTGGCCTCTGGCCATTTTGTCTAGGAGCTCGTCTATCCGGGGCATAGGGTAGGCGTCTGAGGTTGTTTTATCGTTTAGCCTCCGGTAGTCTACACAGAAACGGGTCGTGCCATCCCGTTTCGGTACTAGTACTACCGGGGAGACCCAGGGGCTGTCAGAGTGTTCTATCACCCGAAACTGCATAATTTCCTCAATTTCTTTCTGAATATTTTCTTTAACTGCTTCAGGTATGCGATAGGCGGTTTGGTGAAGGGGGGTCTGGTCTAGGGTTTCAACTTTGTGAGTGGTTAACAGACTGTACCCAGGTAGGTTGGAAAACGTGGCCCCCTTGTCCTGGATTAGTCTTTGGACCTGGGTTCGCTCCTGGGGGTCTAACCGTTCTCCTAACTACTTCTCCCAGGTCTCCGCTCTGGCCCTCTAGGTCTAGGAGATCTGGGAGTGGCAAATTATCATAATCTTCAGTGGCAGGTGCACAGATCGCGGTTACCTCTTCCGTGCGCTCGTGGTATGGCTTGAGCATGTTCACATGGAGCATGCGCTTGCCTCCCGTGCCTGTGACTGCACCGATCACAAAGGTGGTATCACAAACCTGCTCTACCACCTTGTATGGGCCCTGCCAGGAAGCCTGCAGCTTGTCCTTGTGGACAGTGTCAATCCATATCTGCCAAGTGACCCTATGTAGGGGGAACAGTCTCTATTCTGCTCTGTGTCAGTGTGTATCATGGTTCCTGAGGACAGGTGTCAATCCATATCTGCCAAGTGACCCTATGTAGGGGGAACAGTCTCTATTCTGCTCTGTGTCAGTGTGTATCATGGTCTCTGAGGACAGGTGTCAATCCATATCTGCCAAGTGACCCTATGTAGGGGGAACAGTCTCTATTCTGCTCTGTGTCAGCGTGTATCAGGGGCTTTGAGGACAGGTGTCAATCCATATCTGCCAAGTGACCCTATGTAGGGGGAACAGTCCCTATTCTGCTCTGTGTGAGGAGGAGGAACGGGAAATGAGTAGCTCGGCATCCAACCTTGTGCAAATGGGGTCTTTCATGCTGTCGTGCCTGTTGAGGGACCCTCGTATAAAAAGGCTGAAGGAGAACGACCTGTACTGGGTGTCCACGCTACTAGACCCCGGTATAAGCAGAAAGTGGTGGAAATGTTACCGAATTACAACAAGTCGGAAAGGATGCAGCATTTGCAAAATAAATTAAAAAGTATGCTTTACACAGCGTATAAGGGTGATGTCACAGCACAACGGGAATCTAACAGGGGAGGAGGTGAAAGTCATCCTCCTCCTCCCACGACCACGCCATATCTGCCAAGTGACCCTATGTAGGGGTAACAGTCCCTATTCTGCTCTGTGTCAGTGTGTATCAGGGGCTCTGAGGACAGGTGTCAATCCATATCTGCCAAGTGACCCTATGTAGGGTGGGGAACAGTCCCTATTCTGCTCTGTGTCAGTGTGTATCAGGGATCCTTAGGACAGGTGTCAATCCATATCTGCCAAGGACCCTATGTAGGGGAACAGTCCTATTCTGCTCTGTGTCAGTGTGTATCATGGTCTCTGAGGACAGGTGTCAATCCATATCTGCCAAGTGACCCTATGTAGGGGGAACAGTCCCTATTCTGCTCTGTGTCAGTGTGTATCAGGGATCCCTGAGGACAGGTGTCAATCCATATCTGCCAAGTGACCCTATGTAGGGGAACAGTCCCTATTCTGCTCTCTGTCAGTGTGTATCATGGTCTCTGAGGACAGGTGTCAATCCATATCTGCCAAGTGACCCTATGTAGGGGGAACAGTCTCTATTCTGCTCTGTGTCAGTGTGTATCATGGTCTCTGAGGACAGGTGTCAATCCATATCTGCCAATGTGAACAGGTGTCATGTCAGGGACAGTGTCAATCCATACAAGTGACCCTATGTAGGGGAACAGTCTCTGCTCTGTGTCAGTGTGTATCAGGGTCTCTGAGGACAGGTGTCAATCCATATCTGCCAAGTGACCCTATGTAGGGGGAACAGTCTCCTATTCTGCTCTTGTCAGTGTGTATCATGGTCTCTGAGGACAGGTGTCAATCCATATCTGCCAAGTGACCCTATGTAGGGGGACCAGTCCCTATTCTGCTCTGTGTCTGTGTGCATCAGGGGCTCTGAGGACAGGTGTCAATCCATATGTCAAGGTGTCAATATGTCATATGTCAGGTGTCAATCCATATTCATTGTGATTTAGTAATGTTAGGTGATTTCTGCCCTTTATGGATTAAAACCAGACTCTGCATCAACTGTGTAATTTCCATGGGAGTTTTGCCATGGATCCCCCTCCGGCATGCCACAGTCCAGGTGTTAGTCCCCTTGAAACAACTTTTCCATCACTATTGTGGCCAGAAAGAGTCCCTGTGTGTTTTAAAATTCGCCTGCCCATTGAAGTCTATGGCGGTTCGCCGGTTCGCGAACATTTGCGGAAGTTCGTGGTCGCCGTTCGCGAACCGAAAATTTTGTGTTCGCAACATCACTAATCATAGCTTATATACCCCAACTAAAGAATACAAGGAGTATCAGAACCTAACTGGAATGTGATGTATTGTGTTACTTAACCCTAACCATTAAGTATCTAATTTTAACCATGTGAAGCTCACTGTATCTGCCTGACCTGTACCAGGGTGTACATAACCCTTGCCTGGAGTACATAACGGTGTATCCGGTAATGCTAACCAGGGCATACAACACTGTATTTAGTATGTTTTGTCTATACATTGTGGCTGAGTTTGATAGTCAATGCAGTTGTCCAACAGTGATGGAAGTTTGAGTACAGTGGTGATATATTAGCACTATTTATATTGTACCAGTTACCCTACAGGTCATAGTTTGGAAAAAGGGGTAGGGGCTATTTGTCAGTCCCCTGCGTAGGTAATAACTGCACTCTAATCTGTTACATTACATTAAATCTCTCCTGGAAAGCCAATCACCTTCTGCAGTTCTTAATTTTCTGCCTTTTAGGAATTAAATCACTTTTGTTTCTGTATGTGCAGCCCTAGCCACCCCTACTCCTCGCCCCCTGGCTGTGACAGACAAATCCTGAATGAAAGATGTTAACTTCCTTTATAAGTCTCCTGTTCTGTAAATTGAACTTTAATCACACACAGGATGCTCCTGCAAGCTATTAACCATGCAGGAGATAAAAAGAAAATTCTAAATTAAATAGACTGTGCAATAAAGGAAGTGTAAACATTAGATCTCACTTTACAGGAAGTGTATAGGAAGGTTGTGTAAGTTGCATGTACGGAGGTGTGGCTAGGGCTACATAAACAAAGTGATTTAACTCCTAACTGGAAGATAATTGAGCAGTGTGACTACAGGCAGGAACGTGTTAGCCGCGAGGCAAACAAGGCATTTGCCTTGGGCGGCATTTTTCAGGGTGTTTGTGTGTGTGTGTGTGTCTGACTGTGTGTGTGTGTCTGACTGTGTGTGTTTGTGTCTGACAGTGTGTGTGTGTTTGTGTGTGTGTGTCTGACTGTGTGTGTGTGTGTGTGTGTGTGTGTTTGTGTCTCACTGTGTGTGTGTGTGTGTGTGTGTGTGTATCTGACTGTGTGTGTGTATTTAGAAGGTGGGGCAGGGGGGAAGGGTGGAGGTGGCGCGGGGGGAGGGGGCTGCCTAGGGCAGCACAAAACCAGGATACACCACTGACTACAGGGGCATGATCTATACATCAAAAATGCTTGTTTAGGCTAATGTTGTTTTGGTGACTATAATGTCCCTTTAATTTTATAAGTAATACTCTTCAAATAATATGTGAACACAGAGTCAAGATATGCTATCATTCCATTAAATAAAATACATCATAATTTCACCCCAAATATAAACCATTTCTTTTATCAGAGATTTATTCTCTTCATTTATCATTTGTGACTTTGAGTGACTCCATATATTATGTACGCTTGCATTCCATCTACAACAATGTGATTAATACTTTGTAGAGATAAAGTGCAATATATTTAAAAACCACAAGGAAAATAAATTGCATGTGTGAATATAAAACTGAAATATATTGGTAAGGAAAATTATTTTAATAAAACAAACCAAATGGCCAGTATTTGAATTTTAAAAAGCCCCAGGGAAAAGATTATCTAAATCTGGTATTGTACAAGGTAACTTGACGATGTATACAGATCCTACAATATATCTATAGTCTCTTATTTAATGTTGAAAGGGTTAACTACATTTTTGTAAGTCAACACTGTATTGCTCGGAGAGTCATTGCAAGACAGTAGATTATTGGGTTCTTTGGATAATATTGATTCTGGCCCCCAGGTCAATCACAACTCCACTCCAAAAAAAAGGCAAGCCCTCACCACAATTTTCATGATAGATCTATAGTGGTTGTGGTACGAGCAATGGTACCCATTGGTTGTTTAGTGCGAATAATAAACGCTTCTTCGTTGAGTGAGTGGTTGGGTTTCTGAAATGTATTTATGATTATATTACCATCAATGATAGCTCAGTAATAGATAGAAACAACTGAAATAAGTGCAAAAATAAATAAATATGACCTTAATTAAAAGGAGGGTAACTGTGAGGACACATATTGATCCAGAGCAGTAACAGCGAAGGATTCCTGAGCAACTCTCCTGCTAAGAAAAGCTTCAGGGCTGTCTGGGTCAAGCTGTCTTGCGCCTCTTGAGGGTCTCTAGAGAGAACACCATTGTTATCTTATGGATGGCAATAAATCAGCAATTTTAGAAGAATTTCTGAAGTAGTGTGTTACCTTTTTTCCTATATGGCTATTATTTGATAGGGAGGTATGAAATCGGGATGGGGTGGGTAAGAGTAAAGGGAGTAGGCCAGTGAAGAGAACCGTGTCACTGGCACCATGCAAATAAGCAGAAAGGGGCATGCCTGCCTGGGGTGAATGCATGCAAGGCCGACTGACAGTCATAATGGCCGACCCCACTTGTGATTGCAGTGAGTGAGTTGACAATATGTGGGTTTATGTCTAAAATGTTTTCTTTTCTGATAGTGATGTAAATACAGGGCAGCAACCTGCATGCTGTTTCCACTGGTTTCTATAATGAGCTAGGCCTGGCGGAAGCTGCGGTAGGGAGAAGCGGGCAATCTCCTGGCCTGACACGTCCAGCTAAGTTGATGTTGCCCCACAACCCCCCCTTTGGTCCTGCGGGGGTGATCCCGTACCCCAACCAGGGGGTTCCTGTACTCTGAGAGAGAACACTGCTACAAAGCATGGCTCCTCCGTGGGCAGCGCAGTTAAAATGGCAGAGGCCACATGTTCCCAGGCACAATGGGGAGCGTGGTCTAACCTGGATGCCCTTTTGACCAGTTCTGGGCGAAGCTACAATGCAGGTCCCCAGGACCGACTAATCACTCATACCCCTATATGCACCCGCATAAGACGGCGTAGACGGCATAAACAAAGCCTGAGTAGCTCTAAGCCAAGGTGGAGCAATCACAACTCACAGTCTGGGTCACCTGCGGGGGGCCAAAGATAGAAGGTGTGCAGAAAACATGAAGCCAGGACTGGCCTATCTGCATGGGTAGGGTGATAGCCTCCCAGAAAAGCTTTTAAACACAAGGCTGGAAAGATGAAGGGTACATCTGGATTCCAGCAATTGTCAGCTTAGCTCTGTTAACATGTCACAAAGGTGGGTCAGGTAATAACATTGTAGAACAAGTGGCAGAATGAGCTATACCAAAGGAAAAAAGTTACCTGCGCTCTTCCTAAATCCCTAAGCATAGTTCAATAAATGGAGGTTATTTAGTAACTCCAATGGCGATTAGATGGAAGCCCACTTGCCACGTCAAGGTGTTTCAAAGTACTACTGTACTCATTAAGAATGGATATATGTATTTCCATGTTTGGGACAAGGAGGAGTTGTGGTGGAGAGAATTTAGAGAGAGAGGCCCAGGTTCTTTATGTGTGCCAGCCCTGAGTATGAAAAGAAGCTTCACTGGAGAGTACTGCCTCAAGACATAATGCAATGGGGAAAATGTAGAAACTTTAGGACTTCTACTTCATAAAATCTTAATTGGCAAGTTAGTAAAACAGATTTAAAAAAAAAAAATAGCAAGAGCACAATGTATCCTAAATATTTGAAAAGAGACTGTAGTCTCAATTTCCTGTTCTCAGTTGACAAGCTGGTGGGGTAGTCTATCTCTCCAGCCCATGTATTTCAAGGTTTTATGAATGTCCAGAGATAATCATCTCCATAGCACCGTTGTAAAAAAAATGGTTTCTTCAATTTCAAGTCATCTTGAGAAAATGTGGTCATTCTACACTGACGTCTCACATTTTTGCTCAAAGAACTGCAGATCACAGAATATTTTTGTTTTTCACACCAAGCTCAATAAACTCTCAATATATGGCACCAATATAGTTTCTACAATATTACTTAACATGTCTTCCTCACCATGAACATTAAATTGAATTGAATAGATGATAGACAGACAGATAGCATTTTTTATTTTTAAATTGATAATTGAGGATTGGTATAAAATCGCTAAATTGTAAAACTTAATACATTTGCAACAAACCTCTTTATAACATAACAGTCCTTGTGACTGATCTACCATGAAAAGGTTACAATAACATAATGTAGTTTTATTTTTATTGACATTTGAATCAAGACTGCCATCTGTTGGAATTAAATATAATGGCATGCTGAAGGAGTTTACTTTGACCTGTATATGTACATTTCTAAATGTGTATGCTTTCAAGTCACCGTAAACCTCTTATTTATATGTTCTTTAATTCCCACAATTCAACTGCAGAACTGAAGAGTAAAAAATAAATAGATCCGATTATGCTTTAAAGGGATAATATGCCTTCAATATCACACTATATTTAATAACCAAGTTTTGTGGATCAAGCAGGCACAACAATTTAACAATTATATGTACAATTTTACACTGAAAACTCACTGATTGCACCCTGTTTAAAGTTACATAGAAACATAGAATGTGACGGCAGATAAGAACCATTCGGCCCAGTTTTCCATTTTATAGTTTCCTCTTTTACTGTGTTGATTCCCTTTATGTATTTAAAGGGACACTATAGTCACCCAGACCACTTCAGCTCAATGAAGTGGTCTGGGTGCTAGGTCCCTCTAGGGTTAACCCTGCCTGATGTAAACATAGCAGTTTCAGAGAAACTGCTATGTTTACATTTGGGGTTAAGCCAGCCTCTAGTGGCTGTCTTCCGGACACCCACTAGAGGTGCATCTGTGATTCTGGAGGCATTTAATGCCTCCATCACGCAGAGCGTCCATAGGAAAGCATTGAAAAATGCTTTCCTATGGACACTTTGAATGCGCATGCGGCACTGCCGCGTATGCGTATTCCGCTCTACTGAGGAGGAGAGGTAAGGGAGCCCAGCGGTGGAAGAAGGTGAGTAACTGAAGGGGTTTTATCCCCTTCAGCACCACGGGAGGGGTACCCTGAGGATGGGGGCACCCTCAGGATACTATAGTGTCAGGAAAACCAATTGGTTTTCCTGACACTATAGTGATCCTTTAAGGGTTTCTATTATATCCCCCCTGCCTCATCCTCCCTCCAAGCTATATATGTAACCACATACAGGCTTTCGTAGGCAACAATGCATAGGCGACCTAAACTTGGTTGACCTCAATCTGGGCTGTCAATCCTTACATAGGTTAATAATCTTAAAATTATTAAAAATGGTGGAAGATATTTTAGTTAATAACTTATAAAGTGCAAGTAACAACACGCAAACGAAATGTTAACTTATAGACACATGCAGCAACCTATTTTGAACCCTGATATAAAAATTCCCAACAACAAGTAAATCTAATATAAAGGTGCGCACTATAAATCTAAACCCAACAGTGTATAGATTAAAAGTCAATACGTATAAGTCACCAAATGTTTCCAACTAAAAAGGAAACAATCTTGCTACCCGTGAGTGTCACAAAACACACTGTTATATAGTGAGTAGTATAAAATATACTTGTACAATGATTGATATGATTTATTTGTTTCTCCGGTTCGGTGATTGTGGTGTCTGCCAGAGTGCTTGGAGTCCTCAGGAAGCGCTAGGAGCATCCTTCAACTGAGGTACCCAGTCGGGGTGCCAAGCCACACCATTTAACTATTCTTGCCTCTACAGAGTGTACCAAGGTGTCAGAGAATATTTTTATATCATATTATATATGAAGATTCTGAAAAGAAGTCCAGCTATAGATCCCAAATAGAATCATGCAGGTCTGATCTCTTTTCTATTTTTTCCTCATCCAGTTCACGTAACCAAATCTTTATTGCATGAGAAACCATTGTGAAGCCTACTGCAAGATGACATCCTGCAACCACAACTGTGAAAATCTTGGACAGGTCTGAGCCCAATTTACAATCCATAGGCTCCCGTAGTGAAAAACTATCCAGACACTAAATACTTGCGCATCTACTTTAGGAGGTATAGTCCAGATCCTGGAGATCTCTTATTCTAGTCTATCCAAATTACTCTGGAAATATACTCTTTTTTTCTGTTTTTCTCCATTATGAAATAACAACATGCTTAGTGACATACATAACTTGTTAGTACACATCAAGCAAATGTTCTCGGCCGAGATAAGGGCCGTACAAACAGAGGTGCAAGCAGTCACACTCAGGGTCCAAATGACTGAAGCGGACCTCATCGACCTGAAGCACAGTCTGGCTTCCATTAATGAGTCAGTGCAACTACTCCAAACTTCACAAGCACACCAAGGTATCCGGATGGCTCAACTGGAGGACAGAGAGCGGAACGGAAACATCAAGATCCGCGGAGTGGTGGATTCACTCCCACCTGAGGAACTTCCCCACTTCATCAGACACCTAGTCTCCTATGTCTTACCTGCAAAAAAACACAAAACAAATTGCCTTCGACGGCATATACCGAATAGCCAAATCCTCACAGGCCCCCGGGACATTATCCTGTGTTGCCAGACTCTTGCCAATAAACAAAGACTCCTCAGCACCATAAAAGGGACAACTCCACTACAATTTGAATCGCAAACCCTTACATTCTTTCAGGATTTTATTGTGGCGAAAGCCAATGCAGCCAATCACAATAATCCTACAAAATGCTGGCCTCCCTTACAGGTGGTCATTCCCCAGAGCTCTCACAGTCAACCAAAATGGAAAGACTTTCAAACCCTGGGACCCTCGGAGGGAACAGCCTTCCTTCAAGCGCTTGGCCTACAGGATCAGACCGACGCAGCTGGCACAAGCCATGCCTTAAAGGTATGGCTTTATTGTACGATAGGCTTTGCCTAGTTCGCACAAAGAAGTTAGAAATTCCAAAATTTCCTTTACATGGAAAACATGGGATCTAAGTCCCATTCCATGCACCAAGAAGCCCATAATGTACAAATGGTCAGGCGATCATGGAGAATGGAGGGAACGTGTAATTGCGATTCTTGGACTAATCATGTAGAAAGGCATCTACTGCTTTCGATTCGAGTTCCAGTCTCCAGCTGAAAAATCTTGGTTGTGTGCTCAATCTTGAAGCAAAAAGGTTGATGGAAAAGGGTCCCCAAAGATGTAAGAATTGATTGTATACTGGCCTTGCTAACTGCCACTCGTTATGGTCCGCTGTTGTATTATGTAAACCTAGATTGTATTTTGCTTGAAGAGTGATGTTTTTGTTTAAACAAAACATCCAGAATTCCTTTGCTATTTTCGCTAGAATATGTGAATGATTCCACCTAAATGACTGGCATAATGTACTGCCAAAATATTATTCATCCTTAACAGGATGCAACAATATGCTTTGTCTTTAGTCAGACTTTTCAGAGCAAAAGAACCAGCAAGACGTTCTAAGCAATTACAGTAATGTGTAACTGAACTTCTTGATTGGACCATCTTCTGCCTGTTGAAATGTCGAATCTATGAATAAATCGGGTTCTGAACTGAAAATCCTTTCAAAGTTTTCATGTGGTTCGACCACCAGTGAAGTTCTTCCTATGCTTTCTAATGTAATGGAATGGGAGCCCCTATCTCCCCTACAGCCCCATCCCTGCTACTACAGCCCCTATACCTCTGACTACAGCCCCTATTTCCCCTTTTACAGCTCTGCTCCCCACTGCAGTTTCCCTTCCCCAATTGCAGCCCATATACCCCACACTACAGCTCATTTCTACAATGGCAGCCATCATTCAATTCAGCCCTACCTCCCCCCACTACAGTCCCTATGCCACAATAGATTTCCTGTCCCCCTTTACATCCTCTGTTCCACACTACAGTCTCTATCTCCCCACTACAGACGGTGTGACATTATCGGAAACATTATGTTTGGGCATTGTCATTAAAATATATATAAATAAAAAGAAATTTAATAAATTAAATAAAGGGGAATAATTTTTTGACAGGAATTGTGTTAAAAAAACTTTTTAAAACACCTAAATATCCCTTATATATGAGCTAGCCAGCAAAAATAGCATCAGGACCACAAGATCCCCACAGTTGTGCAGTTGCCCAGTCCGTGTGCACAGCTGATCATTGTGAGTGCAAGAACTAAAATAGAGAAAAAATAGAGAAAAAATTGTCATTTGCAACTAAAAACAAAAGGAGGTCAGCAGGAACATAAGAGAAAGCTTAGAATTAATTTGGAGCCGAAATGTGTATAAAGAAAAAACTTATTCCAGCTCTAAATAAATATAGTATGTAGAAGTGCGTGCACATGCGCACAACATTGGGGAAATATGGTGGATGCAACCAAGAGTAAATGGTTGGGCGTAAGATGTCACCGGTAAGGGAAAAAAGAGGGATATATGTACAAAAAACAAAAAAATGAAGAAAAATAAAGAAGAAATAAAAGCAATATCAAGGCACAAATTGGGAATATTAAGAAATTATAAGCAAAAAATAAATAAGCAATAAACCAAATAGAATTAAAACAAATAAACTGTAAATCAGAAAAATCTAAATATATGTGTTTCTGAGGTACTTAGCAGCAGAGCAAGAGGACTATGAAATGTTCAATGCTCCTTTTATAACCTGCCACTGACTTTGATTGTTTAATAGTTCAGATGTAATTAAATATTTAATGTTTTATGTTTATTTGTCAATTTTTCTTTGCTGCTCTTCAAAGTAAAGGAAGAGATATGCATAACAGGAGTCTCCATGTCTTGTAATAAAATCTAGAAGCCCATGAATGTGCCAGACCCTAGGCCATCAAAGGCTTACATGAGGGCCTAATATCCACCCCCCCCCCCCCAGCTCCTTTATCATGTAAAATCCCACAGACCTAAACCTACCCACGCTCTGACCACAGGGATGCAGAGGCTTACCCTACACCTCCCCTGATATGGACACCTGTGACCCCCCCGTCAGGGTGTCTCCCGACCCCACAGGGAAGGAGGGGGGGGTTGGGGTTCTACCAGACCGGTTGTGTTACCATCAAATGCATGCTTAAGCTTTTGTTTATATATGTCTACTGTTTTACTACAATAGGGTCGGCTACTGCAACTCTGCCGGGCAGCTTGGTTGACTCTACTTTGCAATCCTCAGGCAGAGTATGACGATAACAAAAGGGACACCCAGCCAAAAACAAACTCCACCATGGGGATGACCCCGACGCTCCCTCACAGGACGCACAACGCCATCTCTTAAGCCCACCTACTTACACACCCTGCACATCCACACAAACCACCATTCTCCATCAGACCATGCCCCCACACGATGACATTTCAGGTCTCTCTGAGGGAGATGGGTGGGTGAGGGAAGCGGTGGGGACTTGTCCCCTCAAAGCACATACCTGACTATTGCATAAGGTGAACACAACCGACGAGAATTCAGGCACCCACAGCACAAAACCCAACAATCCTGAACCACTAGCCCTATGTACCCCCCAAGCCCCAACACGAAGTACGACAGACAAGGTATCTGTGGGCAAAGACGACATCATATGACCAAACCCTAATAAGAGCGGTATGCCGGAGCGTGCTTAGGCCCCCACGGAACGCACAGACAATCTCAGACAAGGGCACAAGAGGCACCTAAGATATTATCATTGCCCTGAGCCTGACTATAATGGATTCCTGGCTATGTTATGTTATGTTATTTCATGTTAACTCAAGTTATGTTATGCTGTGATGCGTTAGCCAAACGTTAATGACAATTTCTTATTTTACATGTGAAGAATGTATGCTCCTGTATGCTTCAACTCACTCTCAAGATGTACAACGGTCAACCACCACACCACTCAAGGTTAGACAACACCACATATGTGGCCCTAGGCACAGATTGACCTCCTCCTTTCTACTTCTCCCCACCACACCACACCTATTCAGGGATCAAAGTGAACTTTCTGGTCACTCTCCACCCCCAGGACGGCCTGGCAAAATCTCAGTAAGACCAGGTCCACAACACACATGAACACAACCCCCTCAACTTCACACACACCCTACACTCACCCCCCCTTCACCTCCCTACGCCCCCTCCTCTTCTCTTGTCTTCCCTCCTTCTTCCACTCCAACACGAGCTCCACCTCCCTCCCCTCCCCTCCCCTTTAATCAATTCCTCTTTCCATTCCCCCCTTGGTCCTCCTCTCCCGCCTCTGTCTGAATAGGGCCCCCCGCAGGCTCACCCCTCTGTCACACGAGCACCGAGGGGCACTATGCCCATGAACCTCACATGTACCTCATTAAACCGCAAAGGCCTGAATAGCCCTGACAAACTACACTGCCTTCTCCGGTGGGCCAAGCGATCAAAAGCAGACATCATCCTCTTGCAGGAAACACACTACGAGCAATCCAGAGCTTTCCCCCTCCTGAGTCGACACTGCAGGGACTGTTTCCTGGCGAACTCCCCTCAAGGGAAAACAAACAGGGAAGCCATATTAACCCCAAAAACTTGCCCCCTAGTCTTCACATGCACGTCAATGTGCATGTCACGTCAAGGCAGGTTCATAATCCCCCACAGATGACAGAAGAAGGCCTCCAACACGAACCTCATGACCCCCTACTGCTACTGGATCCGACAAAATGCTTCAGGCCTTCGTGAACCGAACCTACCTCCTGGATGCATGGAGAGTACTCCACCCCACCACAATGGTCTTCACCATTTACTCGAACCCGCACTCCTCCTACTCATGCATCGACATGTTCCTAACCTCCTACTCTTTAGTGCCACACATCACTGACGCGGCAATAGGATCAATCACATGGTCAGACCACACAGACATTCTCCTATCCTTCACAATCCCACACACGACCATAAACTGGTCTGGGCGACTTAACCCCATACACCTCCACAATACACACATAAGAGACACGATCCAACAAGATATCACGGATTACTTTAACATCAATTAAGATTCCGACACCTCCACGAGTACACTCTGGGCAGCCCATAAGGCAGTCCTCAGGGGCAAGCTGATAGCGGCGGCCACAGCACACAAAAAACAACAGCTCGCACTATTTGAAACACATTTGTCTGCACTACGGGAAAATGAACTAAAGCATAAACAAAACCCAACCTTGGCCCTGACAGCACAACTCCAAAAACACAGGCAGGAGATACAAGCATTCATGGCACAAGACTCAAAAAAGCACTCCAATGGACAAAACAAATATTTTACGAAAAATCGAAAAAAGCTCCAACAAAGGACCCAAAATAAACGCATTGATAAGATATAAACACCAAATGGACAAACGTGCATACTCCCAGACCAAATCGCGACAATATTCCAAAACTACTACTCTTCCCTGTACGATCACAACCCCGAATTTAGACAGAACGGAGACAGGAAGGTTCCTGAGATCGACTCCCTTGCCAACACTGACAGCGGTGGGCCGGAGAAGCCTTACCACACCCATAACTGAAGAAATAGCACAAGATATAAAATCCCTGAAACCCACCAAATGCCAAGGCACGGACAGGTTTTTGGGTATCTACTACAAAACATTCCAAACCCTATTCCTACCACACATTCTATCCCTATTTAACTCCTTTCTGAGGGGGGAACCCCTGCTCCCCCGGACATGCTCTGGGTCAACATCTGTCTGCTCCCAAAACCACATAAAAGCCACCTAGACCCAGGCCACTACTGCCCAATATCGTTGTTAAACACAGAAGTTAAACTATTCACAAAACTCTTGGCAAATGTTATGGTTCAATTATCTTTAGACAGAGAATTTGTGGAACACGACTGCAGAGTTAATTGTTAGTACTATAACTTTAATAAAAAGAAGGAGAACTTCCAATATAGTTTCTCAAATAGGTTTTATTATCTCTTATTGTATCTGTTGAAAACAATTTGTCTCTTTCTTCCAGATTAGCATTAAGGAAGAAAGAAAGCTTAATGCAATTAGCTTATTTGCATGTAAAGGGATTTTCAATAATAAAGTCATCTTTTATATTAATTGGTCCCAAGTATCAATTAATAATCAGAGAAAATGAATGGCTTTTAGGCATTGATTTTTCCTATATGCAGGTTGTTGGAAATTGTTAAATTCATCTGTATGTTGAAGCAATGTTTAAACTTATATACAGTTTGCAACAATATATATATACTTGAATTGTAAAACCTCCTTAATAGCAGGTTATAGTTGTAGTTATACTTGATTAGTAAAACATCCTTATTTGCAGATTGTAGAAATAATTATACTTGTTTAGTGAAATATCCATATTTGGAGGTAGTAGTAATAGTTAAAGTAAATATAATTGATACTTAAGGTTTCTCCAGAGTGTCCTGTACTTGTAGCAGAGATGGTAAAATCCGCAAGTAGTTGAATAGTTTATCAGAAGTTACAGGAATCCTTGTAAATTACAGCTACTGTAGTGAAGAGATATAAGTAGTTTTCAGCAGCAATGCAAGAAGGCTCAGCGTGGAGATGGAGGTCGGTTTAAAATAACTCAGCAATTTAAATTTGGCGCAGTTTGCCTATAAGGCAATTGAATAGAGCGTCATCATGAGGGGAGGAGCTTACTTCCGAACGTGGAAGTAACTTCGCGGAACGGAATCACGGCAATTACATGACAGCAAATCGCCGAAGTATGCCGACCCTTTTCCTCTGCCTGGACGCCAAAAAAGTGTTCGACCGCATACTTTGGCCTTATCTATTCGCCACTCTCGAGCTCTTCGGCTTTCAATGAGCGCACCCAACTGCGCACCTCCTGATACCGAACACTTAGCTCCCCTCATTCTCAGTTCTTAACGGCACACCCCAAGGTTGCCCCCTGTACCCATTACTATTTGCCTTATCCTTAGAGCCCCTCATGCAAAAAAAATCAGACTTGACAACACTATCAGAGGTATTAAAATCCGCAACAAGGAATACAAAGTTGCAGCCTACTCTTACTTACACTGAGTGAGTCAACTGCTTCCTTGCCCCACTGCTAGTCCTACTTGAAAGTTACGCTAAAATATCATGCTATAAATGAAACCTGGAAAAAACTGAAGCATTACCAATCCATATCCCAATGTAGACACTTACAGTACTGACACGGGATTATCCATTTCACTACGAAGCCCAAAGCATACAATACCTAGGAACACACCTCCCTGCAGACCTACAACTCACGTACAAACTAAACTTCCTCCCACTACTACAAGAAGCTCACCAAGACCTGGAGACATGGCAAAACCTATCCACCTCATGGCTGGGACGCTTAGCAACCATTAATATTAACTTACTCTGACGCTTCCTCTGTTTGTTACAGGCCCTTCCCATATCCAGGACTGATTTCAAGGCTCTGCAGTCCAGCATAGACAAATTTATATGGGCAGGGAAAAAAGCCAGGATCAAAAGGTTGTAGCTCTATGTACCACATAAGATGGGTGGGCTGGATCTACCCAACTTCTGGAGCTATTACCAGGCAGCCCAACTAGCTCAGATACAAAATCTACATGCCCTGGGTGGGCCTGGAGTATGATCTGTTTGGATGCGACTTCCCCTCCCTGTACATATGGCTGCCGAGGCAGGACAAGCCACAGATCCCCTCTACGACCCCAGCACTAATCAACTTGATCCAAATGTGGGACAGGGTGACCTGCAAACACAACATCGCGAATGCCCCCTCCCCACTGACACCAATTCTACGAAACACACAGTTCCGACCAGGAATGTCACCACAACACTTTGCGAGGTTCGAAGACAACAACCTGGTCAGATTCTACCAATTCTACCAATTCTTCCAGGGACCACAACTCATACTCTTCCCAGACCTTCCACAGACCACTTTCGACTACTTCAGGTACCTACAGATACGTAGCCGTAGTAATTAACACACTGACAAATAAGGCAAAGCACTTGGGATAGGGGAAAACAAGAAGGTAAAGGGAACAGACAAAGAAAATCAGAAGGTAACAGAAACACTACACCAAACAAACTGGTCTATTCCCCTTACATTGGATATGCACAAGGTCAAAACAACCCCACACACACTTTCACATGAAAGCAAAAGCAAGATACGTCAGAACACTGCATCCGAAAACCACAAACCACTGTACTTGTTGACTGCCTTAGAACCAAATGCATGGCTTGCTATTTGTATGACCCCAACCAGGACTCCACCAGTAGCGGCACAGGACACAATAGACACATACCCTAACAACAAAACACCTGCCACAACCGAAGCCTAACAGTTGTGAAATTGTAAAAGCTTGAATGTTCTTACACTTTTATGTTGTCTATATTATGCATAATCAAAAATAAAGTGCCTGCCCCACCACCTCCTCTGTCTTCCCACGAGTCACTCTGTTTTTATGGAAGCATGAGCTTGGCACCCAGTCATAGGCTAAGAACACCAGGAAGAATATACTATTACTTGCAATCAGTGGCCAGTATTGAGTGGGTGAGAATGTTTTGCCAATAGCAGAGTGACTGAGAGGGAGACAGAGTGGGCAACATCATGGGAACTCAGCGATAGAATTTCGGTGTGCAGCCATGACACTATTATTGAATAGAGGAGTTTTAGTTTCAGAGATGTCGAGACTCCTTGGTGATTGATGTCTCCCACTGTGATCTTATTTAATGACCTTTTCTGGACTCATTGACAGTGAAGAATCTATTTTAAAGAAAGAGGGAATTAGACTTAAGCAGGGCATTTATCGGTGAATTTCCTCATAATTGCCATCCAGACAGGGTCTGGTGATAATTACAGACACATACAGACTATCAAAACTTTCCAGGACCTCTGGATTAGCTCACCAGGATGTTAGCATTTGCATCATTTGCTAATAATAGCAAAGTTATTAATTTGGAACATAAAATCAGACACCTGGACCATTCTCAGGAGAATACGGAAACAGGCCTATGAGAATAATTTAAGGCAACATGTTGTAGAGTCAGAAATTGACATTAGGGGGTCTGGTGTTGGATTTAAGTCCCATGTGCAAGGTCTACCTGAGGACCTGCTCCTGGTGGACACTGCCCAGGCTTATCCCTGTCCTCCTTATATTATCCTTCATATGCAATATTTTCATGTTAAAACTTTAATTCTTAATGCTGCACAAAGACACCCTTTGTTGGTAAACAATGTTCAATTACAACTTTTTAATGACTTATCACAAGATATTTTAATCTATGGATGCCTCCTCATACAATTACAAGCTTGCTATATGCCAACAATATTCAGTACTGCTGTCGCTTTCCATTTGCATTAACAGTTGATTGCCAGCGTATATAATTAGGAGTTTGTCCGTTCTCAGAGTTCTCATATATTTTGTTTTTATTTGAATGCATTAACTTTCACATTAACTCTGTGTGTGTCCCATTCCCCCTCCAAGCAAGCCCCTCTATGTGTCTCACCCCCCAACCAAGCCCCTCTATGTGCCCCCCTAAGCAAGCATCTCTATGTGTCTCGCCACCCCCCCTAACCAGCCACCCCATGTGTCCCGTTCATTGCCTCCCTTGCACCTGCATATGTCTCTCCTCCCTCCTCTCCTGTACCTGTTTAACACGTACCAGGTCCAGTCCGACAGGGCGTTCTCTCTCGGTGCTCAGTGAGCACTTCCTTTTAGACTGCAGTGCTCCGCCACGCTACATACAGCAGCAAGAGGGAAGATGCACAGTGCTCCCTTCCTACCAGTCACCCTGCAACCGCGTGCCACAGTTGCAGGGGTCATAGCGGTGGCCAGGCCCCCTGAAATGAGAGGCCCGACGCCCGCTAGTTATGCCACTGTCTAACAGTCTGTGTGGCAATGTGTAACTGTGTGCTCTGGCAATGTGTATTGGAGGGATACCTGACAGTGTGTGTTCGGACAATGTATCTGGCTGTGTGTTTTGGCATGTGTGTGTCTGACAGTGGGTATCTGTATCTGAATGTGTATCCCATAAGTATACCATAAGAGATTCTGGGACCCCTTACACAGTTCAGAGCCCCATGGGGCTTGCCTCCAAGTCCATTTACAAGGATAAATAAACTGGATGCAATGTGTGTTTATAGTAGATGAAGTTTATGTATGTATATAGTGGATAAAGTTTGTGTATGTGTCGTGGATGCAGGTTTGTGTATGTGTATAGTGAATGCAGAGTGTGTGTGTATAGTGGATGCATGGTGTGCATAGTGGATGCAGTGTGTGAAGTAGTTAAGTGGATACAGAATGGATGTAGTGCGTATGGTTGTTAAGTGGGTACAGAGTGTGTGTGTGCATAGTCCATGCAGTGTGTCTAGTGGATATATTGTGTGCATATAGTGGATGCAGTGTGTATATAGTGGATCAGTGTGTGCGTAGTGGATGCAGTGTTTGTGTAGTGGGTGCAGTGTGTGACAACCCTACAAAACTGCACCTATCCATTAGACTATCAGTGTACAGCTGATAATATACACACAACTGTATTGAAATTTTTTTTTAAAAAAACAAATAGGATGGGCATTTCAAGGGACTTCAGAGTCTTGTTTTGGAATAGTGCTGCTAAAGGGTTACCTACCCTGCATTAGAAGTACAAAAAAAACCCAGAAAGAATATGGTGAGAGAGGATGTTTAAAACAATTTGGATAAATACAGTCTTTCAGCAAATAGACATACAAAAGGATACAACTGAGAAATAGTAAACAGACACACCCCCTCACTCAAAATGGCTATTTCAAATGATACTGTTTTCAACTGTAGCCCCTAGGTGGCAGAAAGAGGCTGCATTAAAAGACAAGGAAATCAAAAAGCTGGAGGCACCAAAAAGCCAGATAGACTTCTACCTATTTTTGTGCAAATAATCAGCAAGGCCTTAAATTTAAAAAAAAAAAAAAAACAGCATGAAGCATGGCATAGCCATCGGGTATTACTCAAAGTTGGGGGCAGATACAGATATTTTTTTTTGCAGGTGAAACGTTCTTGTTTCCACTTTATTAAATCTGTTGTGGAGAGGGATGTTTATGGTCGGGCAAGAGGGCAAAGTTTCCCAGTACTGATGCCTTGTTGACAAGATAAAT
This sequence comes from Pelobates cultripes, assembly GCA_933207985.1. Classification (NCBI taxonomy): domain Eukaryota; kingdom Metazoa; phylum Chordata; class Amphibia; order Anura; family Pelobatidae; genus Pelobates; species Pelobates cultripes. Next base: position 101,416,487 of record OW240913.1, read on the forward strand.
GGAAGGACACTGCATTCTCAACCTCCTCATGTAGTACAGGGAAGGGCTCCAAATTGCCATGGGTGAGCATCAATATCTAGGTAGGTGGTATGTGTCAAAGTAACATCCACATGAATGACAAGACACAAGGTTTCCCAGCAAAACAATGCCCAGACAATAACACTGCCTCCGTCGGCATGCCTTCTTCCCATAGTGGATCCTGCTGCAATCTGAGGTATATCAGTGGGGGAGGGGAGCTGAATGCGGAGTCGGTGGGTGCATGGGTGGTCTCGGCGGATAGAGAGTAGAGAGAGAGAGAGTACTAGAGCAGAGCTGAGCTAGAGCTACTAGCCTGAGGCCTGCCTGGACCAGCTCAGCAGTGACCAGGTGAGCTTGGGCAATCATGCTGCAGTGCCATGCCAGCTGGCCATACTAATAATAGTTTACTAACTGTCCTAAATAGTTTACTACATAATAGTTTATTACATAATACTAAATTGTTTACTACCTGTCCCCAGGTCCCCTGTCCAGGTGTTAGAGCCATAGGCGTGCGCACTGGGTGTGCCAGGTGTGCCTGGGCACCCCCTAATCCCCGCAGCCCATGATATGTGCCTCCCTCCGTGGGCCATGGCAACGCTCAGATCTCGCGAGAGTGAACTCTAGCCCTGCATGCTGTACACACATACATCACCCTTACACACACACACACACACTAACAGCACCCTTACACACACACACTAACAGCACCCTCACATACAGCACCCTCATACACACACACACAGCACCCTTACACACACAGCACCCACCCACATACATCACCCTTACACACACACGCGCGGCATGTGTGTTTGTGCTTTAAGGTGCACACACTTATGCAATAGGCTGCGCACACCTATGGTTAGAGCCACTGACTGTTCAGAGTCTACAGCATCAATTTGCATGTGGTCACACCGGCCATTAGGCCATAGTGTCACAATGACACTATGGCCTAATGGACACGTGACCACATGCAAATTGACCATCACACTAAAAGAGTTCACTAAAATGGCCCTAGCCCAGCCACTTTAGCATAATTGGCAGCCTGAGCCTACTATCAGTTAGTGACAGTCTCTGCATGCTGCTTTCCCTAATTGTAATGGACAATGTCTGCAGCAAGAGACTGTCACTAGGTTAAACTGCTCTGCACTCAGGGAATGCTGGATATGACCCAAATAAAGAGGTTTCAACTAAAGAGTCAGGACTGTCACAATAAAAAACAGAAGACAGAGAGTGTGTGTATGTCTGTCAGAGTGTATGTATCTGTGTCAGAGAGTGTGTTTCTGTCATGGTAGTTTACCCCTGCACGCAAGATTTAGTCCAACAATCGACAGATAGAGCAGATACGACTTACCGGACCTTAGAATGGCCGGACTCGCCGTATAGCAGAGAATAGACAGAGTCAAGAACGAGCTGTAGCGGATGGCCCTGGGCTGTCCTGAGAACTTCGTGTATTTTTATGCATTCGTGTGAAAACAGCAAAGTTGTATGTATTTGATGTATTGTATTCGTCTGAATGTTAGGTAGTTTCATTCCCTTAGTTTGTTTGAATTAAACTACCGAACAGTCAGACCTCTACTGTGTGAAGTGTGTCCTCAATTACCTGTTACAACATTGTTGCGAACGGGTAATTGACAAGTTAAGTAGCCGTCCTTTGTTCTCGGGGGTGGCCGCCTTTCGAAAAACGAACACTTGGCGGCGGCCATTTTAAAACTCCCGAACAGCGGTGTTTTGCCGTCGAGTGTCTGGAACTCAAATCGGACACTCGACTAGGCGAACACCGCTGAAACCTCCACAAGCCCGGTCCGTTCAGTTCCTAACTACCGAATGGCCACTCATTCGGTAGATAGAAAGAACCGAACGAGGGGATTCAGGCGAACCCTCCCTAGCCTCTATAGCTAGAGGTTTTCGTGCCATTTATTCCCTGACTCCAGGACCGACCGCAGGGCTCATTCACATGGAACCGCATTCGGCTGTTTCACTCAGTGCGGTCGGTCATTTTATTCCCTCCATAAATTTCCCGAACCCCTTGTCTGATCTGGGTGATTTTTGGATATGTTGTTCACCCAGATCAGGGCTACCAGGGGATGTAAGATTTAAAGGGGTACCCCTACGTTAAGGGGTACATCCAGAAACGGGGGGAATTGCTGTACTGGGTAAGGGGATTATGATGCCGGCTGAGGGGAGGAGATGTGTGGGAGGTTACCAGGACAGAATTGGCTACTGTATTAATGAATGTAATCCCTCCCTTGCATGGGAGCATGCTTTAAAAGGCCAGTGTGGAATAAAGCTTTCAGTTCTGCTCCTGAAACTGTGTGTCGTCCAGTTATTGGGATTGCTGTGGGATACTGTTGGATTATTTTGCCTGCTGGAAACCTTGCCGGTGGATTTACAATTTACTTGTTCCTGAGCCTCACTTGGATTATAAGCGGAGATAGCCTGGGGAATATTGTATCTCCGCTACACGAGCCGAGGTCAAGGGAACAAAGAGACTGTGAAAACAAAAACTAGCCAAGGTCTGGTACACAGTAGTCAGTAAGCCGGCAAACAAGACAAAACAGGGATAGAGAGATAAACGGAGTCAGATACAAAGCCAAGGTCAAGCACGAAAATCACAACTGAACACAACAAGTGCTAAAGGGAACTGAAACAGAAACCACAATAGGGCAGGGAGTTAAGGGAGAGGTAAGTATAAATACCCTAAACTTTACTTTGATTGGCCCCTGTCATATCCACGCCCCCAAAATGTGAGTGTCTGGGGAATGTGGGATGACAGGGGCCAATGGGAGACCATTGTATTTTTTGGCTCCCACTACCCCTTAAAGAGCACGCCCGAGACGCGCGGCATGCTCTTAGAGCCAGGCAGGACACGTGACCGCATCTCGCGGTCCGTGCCCGCCTTCATTCGAGAGCCGTGCGCGGCGGGAAGAGAGGACCTCGGCCGGCCCCCAGGTAAGGTAAGTACCTCTACAGTTTCTCTGTGAGTGTGTCTGTCAGTGTCAGTGAGTGTGCGCGTGTGCCTGTCAGTGAGTGTGTGTTTGTTAGTGTGTGTCAAATCACTAAGTGTGTGTGTTTGTCAGAGTGTGTCTGTCAGAGTGTATGTATCTGTGTCAGAGAGTGTGTTTCTCTGTGAGTGTGTCTGTCAGTGTCAGTGAGTGTGCATGTCAGTGAGTGTGTGTTTGTTAGTGTGTGTGTCAAATCAGCAAGTGTGTGTGTGCCTGTCAGTGCGTGTGTCTGTTTAGGTGACTTGCTCCCCTTTCAATCAAATAGGAAATGTGTTTTTACTCTCCTCTTTTTCCACACGCCATTCCGGACTCACTTTGGGTTCCCACCTCCATGGCTGAGATCATAAGTCTTGATCTTAGCCAATCCAATGCTTGCCCTTAGGAAAGCAATGGAAGGCTATTACGCATGTGTACCTATACCCAATGCTGCACCAAGATGCATTGCATAAATGCATCTCTATGGGTAGAATTAAGAGTCAAGGTGAATGTAGGTGGTGCACACTGTGCAGCACTGGCCCAGGAAGCACGTCTGAGTGACTGTCACTAGAGGCGTTACTAGGCAGCAATGTAAACACTGCCTTTTCTCTGATATAGACTCCAGAATAACTACATTAAGTTGTAGTAGTTCTGGGGACTAAAGTGTCACTTTAGAATTGTATTTTTGACGTTGAAAAACTTTACTCCTACCTTTTTTAGCTGGCTTCTAGATTCCAATTAAATTTGTCAAACCTTGGTGACGGTGTATGGGATGTTATTCCCATTGATGTATACAAAACGTGCTCAATACATGGACTACACCTAACCCCTGGGTCACAGCCTGCCTGCATGGACCCATCATTGGCCATCTCCCTCCTATAGCCTGGTTGCTGCCAGCTGAGTGTTGGGCTTTGCATTGTTGCACCTTGCTTACAAGGGAGACTGCAGTTTAGTACATTGCCTGTTATTTTTTCCATTGCAGACACCGTAAGTCGTGCAAACAGACACCATAAGCCGTGCTAGCGTGATTTGTCTGAGGCGTTGGTTTTGAAGCCTCTATTTTCCCAGCCGGGTACACTATTTTGATAGTGTTTGTTTGGAGGTAATTATTATTATCATTAATTTTTACATTTATTGTGTTTATATTTTATAATTTAAATTCTCTTCGATATTTTGTAAGCATTTTCTATGTGAATGATTATATATTTTTTTTACACGCTGTGTGTATGTAACTGAATTTGTATAGAAATATTTGATATGCAGTGGTGACATTTCTGAAGTCCTCATTCGACTTACTAATAACTGTTATATATATTTATAGATTTTGGTATAGATTGTGTTTTTCTGATTTATTTATATATTGTGCTATATAGCGCTGTCCATTTTTTGCTTATATTCTATATTCTCTGTTATCTCTCTATACTATAGTGTCCAGACTGCCAAGTAACCGCAATTATGCAATACTGTTTATTTGGGCATTCGTCTGGAACATTTTATTTAACCCCTTAAGGACACAGCTTCAGAAGCTTGACTTACGCTTAATGACACAAGCAATTTTAGCATTTTCTTGCTGTTTGCGTTCAACTGCAATTTGCATCTCTCTCATTTATTGCACCGACACATATTATATACTGTTTTTTAAAGGACAGAAAAGGCTTTAATTTGATATAACATATATATATATAAATGCTTACTTATTATAAAAAAAATACAGAAAAATGCAAAAAAAATGAAAAACATTGTTTTTTTTTACAGTTTTTGCAATAATAATGTGTGCATAATTAGTGCAGGTTAAGGAAAGTAATTAAAAATAAATTTATTTATTTGTTCTGATTTACAGAATATATAATGTGTCTGGGATTTTAAGTTTTTTTTGGTAGTTACAGGTCACAAAGCACAAGGAGTAAAATAAACTTTTAATGTGGAGCGATTTTAGAATTTGGTATGTTTGTCTTGTAAGCTTAATAGCCATAAAAGAAAACAAAATTGCCACACAAAAGTATATATTTATATAAAGTAGACATCACGGGCTATTTACCTAAGGTTGTTTTGACACTTTCTACGTAGCCATTTCACCGCCAACCTCTGCTAAATATTGGAGTAAAATTGTGTTCTTTTTGGTTTTTGGCACACAAACTTATAACAGAGAAATTCTCGTGTATATTTTGTAAAGTTGGTGTGTGCTATTCCTGTACAAAGTTTTATTTTGTGTTCAGTTACATCTGCTGAGTAAAATGACACCCCCATTGTATGTCTTTTGCACTATTTCGTGAAGTTACAGTGCCATACAGGATACCTGTCCTTTTCAGTATTCACAGTAGAATTTTGAGAGATGGATTTAATGAGCCTTAGCTTCCATTTTGGGGTATTATAACAGTTTGGCTGTTCAAAAAACCCCCACAAAGGCCTACCATTTGTAAAAGTAGACACTCCAGGGTATCTTATAAGGTGCATATTGTGCCTTAACATGCCCCCATTTTTTCACCAATATATGCCAAAGTATGTGGTAAAAAATAATTTTGTGCATTTTTTACATACGGATTGCATTTTTGCTGGGCGTTTTGTATATTTCATATGTGCCACTAAGTTCAAAACCCCCAAATTATGCTCAGCTAAGTCTTCTGAGTAAAATGACACCCCATATGAATGTCTTTGGCACTATTTCGTGAAGCTACAGTGCCATATAGGAGACCAAGCCATATCCGTTTTTACCAAACTTTGAATTTTGACGCTGGGCCTATGTGCAATTTCCAAGCATCTTCGCAGGTTTTAAATTCAAACTACCCCACAAAGGCCTACCATTTCTTAAAGTAGACACCCCAGGGTGTTTCAAAAGGTATAGTTTGAACCTTAGCGTGGGATCATTTTTCCGCTAGCTTGTACCAGATGTAGTGGTAATAAGCGTTTTTTCTGCCTTTTTGACATACAAAGTGAGTTTGCACAGTATATTTTGCAAACCTTATGTGTGCTACGACTGTATAATACTTCATATGTTGCTCAGCTATGTCGGCTGAGTACAGCAATACCCCCGTATGTACCTTTGCCAGGTATATGTGGATGTTGAAGGGGCGCATTTGAGACGCAGCCATTCAGTTTTTTTCTAACTTTGAAGTTTTACGCTGTGTCCATGTTCCAATTTGGAGTAGTTTAGACGGTTGGTTATTGAAACTTCCCCACAAACACATACTATTTATTAAAGAATACACCCTGGGGTAATTCAAAAGGCATATTTTGAACCTTGGCGTGGGATAATTTTTTCTCTAGTTTGCTCCAGGTGTAGTGGTAATGAGCGTTTTTAAAATGTATTTTTTTACTTTTTATAACTTTTTTACTTTTAAAAACTAGTTTTTAAACTTTTGTTTTGCTTATAAATTTTTTTTAAACTTTCCTAAACTTTCTTAAAACTTTTTTACAGATTTAACATTTTTCTAAGCTTTTTTTTTTACCGTTAACCCCTAACTAGCAGTACGCAGCACTAACAGTAAATTCCCCATTTTCCCATAACTCCCACCCACCCCAGCTAGCAAAATATATAGTTATAAAATATTTAAATTAATTAATTAAATAAATTGAACCCCTGAGGGTTAAAAAAATAAATAAAAGTTAATCCTCAGGGGTTAAAAAAAATTAGATCACAGTATAATACTGTGATCTCTATTTGATCGCTGTAGGCAGTGATCGACTGGCAGGGAAGGGGTTAATTTTTATTTGGACTAGGTAAAGTGTGTTTTTTTTGTTTTTTTTACTTAAATGTTATTAAAACATTTTTTTAAGCTTAATTTTTAACTTTTTAAAGTTTCTTTTAAAACTTTTTTAACGTTAACCCCTAGTTAGCCTAACGCCAAATCCCCCAATTCCCCACTAACTTCCACCCACCCCAGCTATCTAAATATATAATTAAAAAATAATTTAATTAATTAATTTAATTAATTTAACCCCTGAGGGTTAAAAAAAAAAAGAATTAACACTCAGGGGTTAAAAAAAAAAATCAGATCATAGTAAAATGTAATCCCTGCCAATTGATCACTGTAGTCAGTGATCAATTGGCAGGGAAGGGGTTAATTTTTTATTAAACTGGGTAAGGGGGGGGGACTTTAAATAAACTTTATTTTTTTTTACAGCAGGGGGCAGGATCAGCACTGATCCGGCTCCCTGCACTTCACACAGAACCCGGAAGTGCAGGGAGCCGGTAGGTGAGTATAGAGAGCACATGTGCTCGCTCAGACTTGCGGTCAGAGCGAGCACATGTGCTGGGCAGACTGACCGGGTGCTCCCGGTATGCCTCTAATGCAGAGGCATACCGGGACCACCATTAACCCCGCGATCGCCGCGATAGCGGCGATCCGGGGTTAATTTTACCGCGTGACGGACGAGGTCCGTCACCCGTCGTTAAGGGTCTCCCCTGTGTGACGGACCTCGTCCGTCACCCGTCCTGAAGGGGTTAAGATTATAACCCTGTTTTTATTATTAGATATAAATCTATACATTATGTCACTCAAAGGGTTTGTATAGTTTATTTTTACATAGTTTTAACACAGTAGTGCTGTACTCTCGTATTAAACAGATGCGGAGTCAAGATTGCACATGAAGCATTCACATCCACTTTTTTGTCCGGTTGGACTGAAACTTTGACATTGACTCTTTGGATGTGATTATCTGTTGCTGAAATAAAAGCACTTTGTTGAAATATATTGAGTCCTGTGAGTGCTCTCCATAAAGATACTATATATGAAGGCGGGAGATTGCACCGAGGCACTTACAAGACCGGGTGCTGTGAGTGCAGGATACGTGGAATTGTATATATGTATGCGTGTGTGGGGGTTGGGGGGGATTTACCTTAAATTATCAAACCGGGTGTACCTAGACTGACCGATCTATTAAACACAGATGTTAAATGAGCTTTATTTGCTATCTGAAGTAGAGTGCAAGCTTTATTGGGATAATTAATTACATTAGAAGGCTAGCTTTATTGTGCTTTAAACTAGGTGTTGTTGCATGTAAATTCTTGTTTTAGTTTTAATTATCATGATATAACATAATGGATCTGGGCATGATGTCCTAGCAAGCCAATTATTTTACAAGGTGTGCTCTTTTGTGCTTTAATTGTAGAAAGCGCAAAATGAGCCAGAAAAGGGTGAATAGCAGGACTATTGATTCCTTCTTCAGTACTAGTGCAAAAATGCCAACAGGAGCACAGCCTGTACTAAAAAACACTTCAACTATAGAAACCGACACTAGCCTCCCTTCATGTTCTGGTATACACGTAGAGCCAATACCTTGTCAAACTGATTCTGTGTTACCACTGTCTGTTGCTACCCCACCTCAAACTGGCAGTATCCTTATGAATGACATTGGCACACATCTTGGGAAAACAATTGATGACTTCACCAAATGCTTGTTACTGGAAAATCCATGCAACCTCCTCCTGGATATGAGCTACCTTTCTCTGTTCAGAACATGACTTCCAAAAATGGAGAAACTCGGACAATCAAACTATTCTTGTGAAAACAACATATTGACAGTTTTCCTTGGCTAGTATATTCAGCTGTTATGAAGGGTTTGTTTTGCAAGTTCTGTGTGTTGTTTGCACAATATTGCAAAGGTGGTCATAACAATAGGCATGGTACTTGGAAAATTGGTAACTTACGAATTTTAAAAAGCTTAAGGGTAAGGAAGGAGATTTGGAAGTCCATGCAAGACTTCTTTATCACCAGGAGAGTGTAACCGAAGGAAAAGCATTTTTTTAAATCTACCATTCACCTGACAATGAAATTGTCAATCAAATAAATTCACATCGTCTTCAGAAGGTGAAGGAGAACCAAGAGCGAATTCGTCCTATCATTGAGTCCATTATGTTCTTGAGTAGACAAAATATACCTCTAAGTGGCCACCGAGATAATAGCGCATTAATGGATGACTCAACTCCGGACGTAAATGAAGGGAACTTTCGGGAATTGCTGAGATACCATGTTGCATCTGGAGACAAAATGTTAGAGAAGCACCTCCTTACTGCATCTTCACCTGCTACGTATATTTCAAAATCCACACAAAATTATTTAATCAAGTGTTGTGGTGGTGAAATCTGCAATATCATTGTTGGTAGAATTAAAGAGGCTTGCTATTTTAGTGTAATATTTGATGAAACTACAGATATTTAACATATAGAACAACTTTCACTTAACTTTAGATATGTCTACAATGGATCTATTCGTGAAGATTTTATAAAATTTGTAGATGCCTATGAATTTGCAACTCAGAGTGAGCCAGGATTGGATAGTTCAGATTCAGAACTAAGGCTTACAGGACAGGTTTTAGGTCAGATGGTAATTCAACTAATCAAAGACCTCTCCCTGGACATCACTCATTGTGTTGGCATTGGAACAGACAGTTGCAGTGTTATGTCTTCAGAGGTGGCTGGTGCGGTTTCAGAAATTATTAGAGCAGCACACAGCAGTTGCAGATGTCCTTGCTACAACCATTCTCTGAACAATTCAATTTCAAAGTCCTCACGAGTTTCAGCAGTTCGCAATGCAGTAGCAGTGGTCAAATCAACCATTTCATTTTTTAACCAATCAGAAAAAGCATAATTTTGTTTTAAAGAAGGAGTTAGGCTCTCAACTGACCAGTCTTTGTGAAACTAGATGGGTAGAGCGCCATGATTCTCTTATAAGATTTCGAGATGGACTAGTTAAAGTGGTTAGGGCACTATCAGCAATATCTCAATGGAAATGCTCAAGCTCTAGTTCATTATCCATTCTCTGTGCATTGCAGAATTTATCTTTTCCTTGATTTCACTTATCAATGTTCTGAAAGTAACCCTACCTCTGAGTCGTTTTCTTCAATCTCCAACACTTGATTTGAAAAGCTCATCTGAATGTCTGAATGTCACCATGATCACCCTGGAGAATATGTAATGTAAAGCTGATCATACTTTTTCCACTTTGCATATGGAGGCTACTGAATTGGCCTCAGAACTTGAAGTGGAACTATAATTGCCACAGATCAAATTACATGCAGGATCAACTGAAGAATTCTACAGGAAGTCTTTGTATATTCCTTTGCTGGATAACATTATTAACGATTTAAAAGCTAGTTTGCCAGAAAACGCAATGCAGTGTTTCCAGATTCAAATATTGATGCCCCCAGTACTTGTAAAAAACAAAATGGAAACCATGGATCCTGTTCACTCATTATCAAACTGTTTCCACCCTCTTCTAGCTGATGGTAACCAGAGGATAGTGGAGACATTACTTCAGGTAGAAATTTGTCTCTGGCTCACAAAGTAGAAAAGCAAGTTATCCCAAAACAAGGAAATTCCACAAACAGTCCTTGAAGTTTTAGATTTGTGTGACCAGAACCTCTTTCCAACCATCAGAAGTTTACTTCTGATCTTAGCAACTCTACCTGTAAGTGTGGCCTCTGCAGAGAGATCATTCTCAACCCTCCGTCGTATTAAAACATGGCTTCAATCACGAATGTCAGAGGACAGATTAAATGGTTTGAGTTTGAGTTTCACATTCACAGAGATGTTCCTGTGAATACTGACCGAATGAGCCGTTTGCAAAGCAAGGAAAATGAAGACTTGAGCTAATTCTGTAAATTGTTCATGTTATTTAATGTACAAATATAATGTGTCTGTTGCTTTTAGTGTTTGGAAAGTGACACTTATCGGTATATTTCTAAATTTTTACACATATTTGTGTATTGTTTGTTACTATTTTGTCTGAGAATATTCTGTTCTATAATCAGTATACAATCTCCTGATGAAAATGTCTCCAAAACTGTTTAATAATAAAGTTAAAGTGGTTAAATGTCACCTGTTTGTTTATAATTTTTTAAAATCCATAATTTGGAAAGACAAATCTGACTGTTTTTAAATAAGGTTATAGCTGTACGATAGGTTAAATAAAATAGTCTGTCCAACGCCACAAAACAATCTGGAAGTGCCCCTCCCGAGACCAGGCTCTGGATCCGCCACTGCAACACACACTCTGTCGTCTACCTGATCTAAAAGAAAATGTGACTCATCAGACCAGGCAACCTTCTTCTATTGAGAGGGGGCAGGGGCTGCTGGGGGAGAGGGGAAGACACAGGGTATGAGAGGGGATAAGGGGCTGCTGGGTGAGAGGGGGGACATGGGGCTGTTCGTGAGAAGAAGGGCAGGGTGTGAGAAGGCACATGGGGCTGCAGTGTAAGGCAGGGGCTGCAGAGTATGAGAGGAGGCAGGGGCTGCTGGGTGAGAATGATGAGACAGGGGCTGCTGGGTGAGATGGGGAACATGGGGCTGCTGGGTGAGAGGTGGGACAGGAGCTACTGTGTGGAGGGTCAGGGGCTGCTGGGTGAGACAGTGGATGTAGGGTATGAGAGGGGACATGGGGCTGTTGCGAGAGAAAGGGGACAGTGGTGTACTAAGGGGGGATGGCGGGGGCGGTCCGCCCCGGGTGCCACTCACTAGGGGGGTGCCCGGGACGAACTTTCACAGGGACGGCATTCCCATCCAGCAGCAGGTCCTCTGTTCTCGTGATCCGCAACCCACAGCAATGATCTCTTGGATGGCAAGAACAGAGGACCCTGCTGCTGGATGGGAAACGAGTATGCAGAGTTCTGGGCCCCCTTCACTGCCCATCTAAAGCTGTGCCACTGGACCACCAGTCGAGGAGGATGGTACGGGCAGGTAAGTGGCAGCACTTATTCCACACAACATACACCCACTGCACACACTATACACACACTGCACTCACTATACACACAGTGCACACAATATACACACACTGCGCACACTATACACACACTGCGCACACTATACAAGCGCACACACTGCATCCACTTTGCAAACACACACTTATACATGTGTATCTGTATGTCTGTGTATCTGTATGTGTTTGTGTGTCTGTGTTTGTTTCGGTGTGTCTGTGTATCTGTATGTATGTGTCTATCTGTATGTGTGCCTGTGTCTCTCTCTGTATGTGTGTCTGTATCTGTGTATGACTGTGCTTCTATATAACTGCATGTGTGTACGTGTGTCTGTGCATCTGTATGTGTGCCAGTTTGTATATGTGAGTCAGTGGCGTACACATAACCCATGGGGCCCCGGTGCGAAAATTGATCCGTGGGCCCCCCCCCCCCGCGCGCGCGCGGGCCGGGCCGCAACACATGGCGGTGGGCACCTGGTCGCAGGGGTTACAGGGCTGCGACCCCTGCGACCGCGGTATGTACGCCAGTGCATGCAGATGCACACACACTTAAAGGACCACTCTAGGCACCCAGACCACTTCAGCTTAATGAAGTGGTCTGGGTGCCAGGTCGAGCTAGGGTTAACCAATTTTTTCATAAACATAGCAGTTTCAGAGAAACTGCTGTGTTTATGAATGGGTTAAGCCTTCCCCTATTTCCTCTAGTGGCTGTCCCATTGACAGCCGCTAGAGGCGCTTGCGTGCTTCTCACTGTGATTTTCACAGTGAGAGCATGCCAGCGTCCATAGGAAAGCATTATGAATGCTTTCCAATGTGACCGGCTGAATGCGTGCACAGCTCTTGCCGCGCGTGCGCATACAGCCGACGGGGAGGAGAAGAGGAGGATCGGAGGAGGAAAGCTCTCCGCCCAGCGGTGGAAAAAGGTAAGTTTTACCCCTTTCCAGAGCCGGGCGGGAGGGTGTCCCTGAGGGTGGGGGCACCCTCAGGGCACTATAGTGCCAGGAAAACGAGTATGTTTTCCTGGCACTATAGTGGTCCTTTAAAGGACCACTACAGACACCCAGATCACATCAGCTCAATGAAGTTGTCTGGGTGTCAGGTCCCTCTAGTTTTAACAAAAAGATAATTTATGCTGGCACTCAATCACATAGGTGGTGCTGGTATTCGAGGTTATCCCTAAAAAAGCCCCATAAATATCATACAAAAAATATATATGAATACCGCACTCAATGTTGTAAAATAATCAACCGTAGATAAAGAAGTACTGTAATTGAATTTATTATTTTCAATTCTTTGATGTCTAGGTATATAACTTAATATGTGAGATTATAATTTAATCAATGAATATATTACATCATATAGTCAATCGCTATTTACAAAAATAACCTCCATAGGTGTTATATAGATAAATAATTGATATATAAACACAGTTGTGAGGATTCCTGTTTGCAAATCTAAGGAAAACCTATCCATATGGATAATAGTTGAATCTGTGGTGTTCTATGTACATAGAAAAAAGAAAAAAGAAAAAATGAATAAAAAATGAAAAAATGAAAGAAATATGAAAAATAATGAAAAATTGAAAAAATATAAAAGAGAAAAAATATAAAAATAAAAAGTGTACAGATAGTAAATGTCCTGATGTACAATAGTCCAGAGAATAGTGCACTTTATATAATAAATAGGTGGATCTCACCAAGTTGAATATCCAGATGGATTGTAGCCTTAGTAGCAACTGGAAAAAATGAAGACTCTGTGAAGTGTCTATTGGAGGATTTTAAACTGCTGAATTCCTGCTGTGCGCTGAAAAAAGGACTCAATAAAGGTGTCAGATGTGGTCCTCATATGTCTCCCTCAAAGTTGTTGCTGCTATGTATCAAATCGGAGTTGTCCGCAATGAAAGTGTCGTCACAGTACATGGGCTGCGCGCTCGGGACATCCACGTCCCTTCGAAGGCCCCTGCAATCTGTTGGAAAAATAAAATCATTTATATATCCTAACTTTGGCGGCAAAATCTTGCCGTGACCTGTAGTACTCCCCCACTTCCGGGTTTCGGCGGCTGTGTGCGTGCGTATTTGCGTCATCACATTCAAATGTATCTTTATTGTCCATATAAAACTGCACGCAAACAAAGGGTGTAAATGAACAGTCAATGCTTGATAGGAAAAATCCGTAATGAGGAGGACCCTAAATTAATATTATTAATAACCATAATATATTTTTATTAGACTGTGACAAACCATGGATAATAAATAGTTAATTGTTTAACAAGAGATGGCTACAATCCATCTGGATATTCAACTTGGTGAGATCCACCTATTTATTATATAAAGTGCACTATTCTCTGGACTATTGTACATCAGGACATTTACTATCTGTGCACTTTTTATTTTTATATTTTTTCTCTTTTATATTTTTTCAATTTTTCATTATTTTTCATATTTCCCTCTAGTTTTTAAACTGCTATGTTTCACTGAGGGTTAATCCTGCCTCTAGTGGCTGTCTCACGGACAGCCGCTAGAGGAGCACACTGAACGTCCATAGGAAAGCATTGAGTAATGCTTTCCTATGGGCGGTTTGAATGCGTGCGCGGTCGCATTCGCAGCTGAGAGGCTGAGGGATCCTCAGCGCCAAGGGAGTCCGGCGCTGGGGAAAGGTAAGTGCTGAGACACACACACACACACACTTACAGTCGCATACACACTAGCTAACAGACACACACATTTACTGACAGAGATACAGTCAGCGACAGACATACATACACACTCACAAAACATACACTCTCATTGACAAACACACACTCACTAACAGACATCAAACAGACTCACTAACACACACACACTCAGTAAGACACGCACAGTAACACACTCACTGACACTCACTAGCAGACACACACACTAACACACTAACACTCACACTAACACTCACTAACACTCACTCTAACACTCACACACACACTAACACTCACACACACTAACACTCACTCTAACACTCACACACACTAACACTCACACTCACTCTAACACTCACACACACTCACACTAACACTCACACTAACACTCACACACACTAACACTCACACTCACTCTAACACTCACTCTAACACTCACTCTAACACTCACACACACTAACACTCACTCTAACACTCACTCTAACACTCACACACACTCAAACACTAACACTAGTTTTTTGTTTAAAATTTAATCCCCCCAGCCTCCTTACCTTTTGGAGTGCTGGGGGGATTCCCTGGGGTCCAGTGGTGCTGCTGGGCTCCTGGGCGGGTGGCCGGTCGGTCGGGCAGGCGGGCGCGCGAGGGAGCACTCAGTGCTTCCTCTTCAACTCCCTCGCCCGCCGCGTAGGGATGCCGGAGCCGGAAGATGACGTCATCTTCCGGCTCCGGCATTAGTGCGGTGCGTGAGGGAGCTGAAGAGGAAGCACTGAGTGCTCCCTCGCGCGCCCGCCTGCCTGCCTGACCGGCCACCCGCCCTGTGTCAGCAGGGCCAGCCTCGGGGGGCCCTGGGGTGGTCGGCTCCTGGGCCTCCCAGGGGAAGAGGCTGGCCCTGTGGCTACATACCGGGTCGCAGGGGCGGCCGGGCCCTCTGGTGGGCCGGGCCCGGTCGCAGCCGTGACCCCTGCGACCCTGGTATGTACGCCAGTGCCTTCAGGCCTTTTGCTGTAAACACTGTCTTTTCAGAGAAAATGCAGTGTTTACATTACAGCTTAGTGATATCTTCACTGGCCACTCCTCAGATGGCTGTTGCATCCACAAATTCAGTATCTCCCTCTGCATGCAGACACTGAACTTTCCTTATAGAGATTCATTGATTCAATTAATCTCTATGAGGAGATGCTGATTGGCCAGGGCTGTGTTTTGTGTGAATTGTGCTGGTTCTGCCCCTGATCTGCCTCCTTGTAAGTCTCAGCCAGTGGCGTACACACGATCCATGGGGTCCCGGGGCGATCCATGGGGCCCCCCCAGGAGAAGAGGCTGGCAAAATGTGGCCACACTGGCCTACATACCAGGTCGCAGGGCGGCCGGGCCCCCTGGAAGCCCGGTCGCAGCTGCGACCCCTGCAACCGCGGTATGTACCCCAGTGGTCTCAGCCAATCCTATGGGGAATCACTGTGATTGGATCAGGCTACCACTTCTGATGATGTCAGCAGACTGCTTTTTTTTCTGAGTCAAACAGCATGCAGAGTTACAGCTTCAGGCTTGAATACATTAAGATTTTGCTATATTTATAGAGGCATGAAGGGTCCAGGGGGGCTAGACCAAACCAGTCATAATGGAAATATAGGTGAACTTTTATTTATTTTTTTCCAACAAAAATATGACAAATTCTGTTTTCACTTTTGTACAATTAAAGGGACACTATAGTTACCAGAACAACTACAGCTTATTGTATTTGTTCTGGTGAGTATTATTATTCCTTTCAGGCTTTTTGCAGTAAACACTGTCTTTTCAGAGAAAATGTAGTGTTTACATTACAGCCTAGGGATACTTTCACTGGCTGCTCCTCAGATGGCTGCTAGAGGTGCTTCCTGGGGCAGTGTTGCACCCTGTGCAGCACTGCCATTCAGTGTCTCTACCATCTGCATGGAAACACTGAACTTTCCTCATAGTGTTTTGTGTTTTCTCCACAGAAATGATGAGGCATAAGATTTCCTTATTCCTAAAACATTTTTAATTTTTATTGTGAGAGCCTACACAGCTACATTGATGATCTCAAAAATATAATGGTGTTGAATTATTCAAATTACCAATGTGGTACACACAAAAGTTAATATACTTATTTTTTTCTCTGTACATGCTTTGAACTTCTGACATGCTATCTCGGAGAGTTGGATAAACAAGTAAGTATTTACAATTTTGCCGTTGTAAATAAGTACACAGTGACATTACGGAGTTATAAAATGACACCTTTTTAAAGTTGATATTTTATTGTGGATATATATTTTTTTAATAATCTTCACAGTGTCAATAAGGAATTATAAAATGACACCTTTGTTAAAGTTGATATTTTAATGTGGAGATTTAAAAAAAAAATCTTTATTTAAGGCTCATATATCAAGGCCAGAAAGATTAAACAATGTATTAAAGGGACACTATAGTCACCTGAACAACTTTAGCTTAATGAAGCAGTTTTGGTGTATAGAACATGCCCCTGCAGCCTCACTGCTCAATCCTCTGCAATTTAGGAATTAAATCCCTTTGTTTATGAACCCCAGTCACACCTCCCTGCATGTGACTTGCACAGCCTTCCATAAACACTTCCTGTAAAGAGAGCCCTATTTAGGCTTTCTTTATTGCAAGTTCTGTTTAATTAAGATTTTCTTATCCCCTGCTATGTTAATAGCTAGCTAGACCCTGCAAGAGCCTCCTGTATGTGATTAAAGTTCAATTTAGAGATTGATATACAATTATTTAAGATAAATTACATCTGTTTGAAAGTGAAACAAGTTTTTTTTTTAATGCAGGCTCTGTCAATCATAGCCAGGGGAGGTGTGGCTAGGGCTGCATAAACAGAAACAAAGTGATTTAACTCCTAAATGGCAGTGAATTGAGCAGTGCAATTGCAGGGGAATGATCTATACACCAAAACTTCTTTATTTAGCTGAAGTAATTTAGGTGACTATAGTGTTCCTTTAACCCCTTAAGGACCGAGGATGGTTCAGGACCGTCATCGGCATTTTCCCATTGCCGACCGATGACGGTCCTGAACCGTCCTAAGGGTCCTAGTTACTTACCTGATCGCCGTTGTTCCCCCGGCGGCGATCAGCGTGGCTCCCGTTGTGGGGAGACTGCCTGCAGCCCAGACAGTCTCCCCACACTGGAATAGGACCCCTGTGGCCATGTGATCGCTCAACACAGCGATCACATGGTCACAATAGGTGTCCATGTGTCTGCCTGCATGGGGACTGCCTGTGCTGACAGGCAGTCTCCCTGCTAGTGTAAAATAAAAAAATAAATAAAAAAAGTTAATGTTAATTAAAAATAAAAAAAATTATATATGTGAATATATATATATATATATGATACATAGACATATATTATATTGATATAATATATGTCTATATATCATATATATAATGCCATACTAAGTGTATTTTTATATTAATATGTACTTATATTAGTATAAAAATACACTTATAATTAAATTACACACGTATATATATAATATATATAATAACTATATATATTGTATATATATATATATATTATTAGAAAATATAAATAATAAGTAATTTAAATTAAATAATTTATTTTTAAATAATAATAATTGAAAAAAAATTATATATCTATATGAAATTTTATTCTAACTGTATTTTAAAATTAATATATATATATATTTATATCAAAATACACTTAGAATGAATTTGTATATATATCTATGTATATATAAATAAATAAAAATAATACGAAATATACATATGTCCAGATACAAAATTACATAAATAATTATATAAATATACACGTAGACTTCAAATATATAAATATGCATATATATTTAAATTCTACGTGCGTATTTATGTAATATTTTTACATTATTCAGTAATTTTATTGATTGCAATTTGAGGGACCTGCCTGCCAACCCAGGCCGAAAATCCAGAGAATTTAATTTGCTAGCACTGTATTTTACCCTGTAACGTTCTACGACACCCTAAAACCTGTACATGGGGGGTACTGTGTTACTCGGGTGACTTCGCCGAACACAAATATTAGTGATTCAAAACAGTAAAACATATCACAGCGATGATATTGTCAGTGAAAGTGACTTTTTTTTGCATTTTCACACACAAACAGCACTTTTACTGATGATATAATTGTTGTGATACGTTTTCCAGTTTTTAAATACTAATATTTGTGTTCAGCGATGTCTCCCGAGTAAAACAGTACCCCCCATGTACAGGTTTTATAGCATTTTTGAAAGTTACAAGGTCAAATATATGGGTCAAATATTTCTACATTGAAAATGGCCAGGTTGGTTACGTTGCCTTTGAGAGCGTATGGTAGCCCAGGAATGAGAATTACCCCCATGATGGCATACCATTTGCAAAAGAAGACAACCCAAGGTATTGCAAATGGGGTATGTCCAGTCTTTTTAGTAACCACTTGGTCACAAACACTGGCCAAAATTAGCGTTCAATTTAGTTTTTTTACTTTTTTCACACACAAACAAATATGAATGCTTACTTTGGCCAGTGTTTTCGACTAAGTGGCTACTAAAGAAGACTGGACATACCCCATATTGAATACCCTGGGTTGTCTACTTTAAAAAAAATATGTACATGTGGAGTGTTATTCAAAGATTTATGACAGATAATAGTGTTACAATGTCACTATTGATACATTTTAAAAATGTATGTTTTGAAACCGCAATATCTATATACTTGTACCTATAGCCCTATAACATGCAAAAAAAAGCGAAAAAGCACGTAAACACTGGGTATTTTTAAACTCAGGACAAAATTTTGAATCGATTTAGCAGTTTTTTTCATTCGCTTTTGTAGATGAGTAAAATAATTTTCAAGTAAAAGTAAAAAAACTGGTATTTTTTTCAATTTTTCATCATATTTTTTTATTTTTTTAAATTAAAATACATGAGATTATATAAATAATGGTATGTAAAGAAAGCCCCTTTTGTCCTGAAAAAAACAATATATAACTCTCATTAGAAATACTTATATAAGATTCAATTCTAATGTATATCATTCTTTCACCATTTATCTATGGCTTTTGTTAGGGCTTAATTGTCTCTACATTTGTTACTTTTTAACATCATATGTATACTTTTTGATCTACAATGTTTGTGAAGTCCGGACGTACTCCTCTACATATTCTACTTTACTTTACTTATGACTTCCAATATTACTTTTCTTTGATCCATTTTAGTATAGACACCTAATTACTATATTTCTAATCCGTGCCGGTTTCCCCACTGACTAGTGGGCAACCGGCACTGATACTTGTCTCCGCCCCCTCGTCTGTGATTGGTGTAACATAGACCAATCATAGGGGAGGGCGGCCTTTTTAAATGACTGCCGGCGTCCAGCTCGGTTCCCTCGGAAGAGCCAGTGTGGCGAAACGCGCGTCGGGATTAGAGTAGTGAGCGGGTGGTTGGAGCCAGACTAGGGACGATGCTGCAGTTATTGGAATAACTTGTGTATGATGCTCCGTATAGACTACCCTCTCCATATTTCTAGTATTTAGATTATAACATTTATTTGGCGATCCTCCAACAGAGGCTACTTTGTTACACGTAGATAGCAATTCTATGTTTTAGACTATTGAGGGAAATGAGTAACAGGATTAGGTTGCTTACAGAGAGATAGATTCTTGTATTACCTCTACTATAGATACATTTGGATTCAGTTTGATCCATTAGGAATCCTTTTTCTCTCTGTGCTACCATTTATCTTTGAGCTCTCTTTCTCTCCTTTTTTGATTTAACCATCTATTATTAGGGATTTGTTTTCACTTAAATATTTAGCTATTGATTTTAGAAGGTATTCTATTAAAAGTTAAATTTTATACACTACTTTCTTTTGGGTTGCTTTACATATGTAGGGAACCTTTGGGACTGATTGATTTAACCCTTAGGTGTCTCTACATCTGTTTCGCTCTCTTTCCTAGTTTTGCATTAGTTACTAGGGGTTATTAGCAACCCGATCTTATACCCCTGTTCCTATTTTCTCTTTAACTTCATAGCACAGGAATGAGAATTACCCCCATGATGGCATACCATTTGCAAAAGAAGACAACCCAAGGTATTGCAAATGGGGTATGTCCAGTCTTTTTTAGTAACCACTTGGTCACAAACACTGGCCAAGATTAGCGTTCAATTTAGTTTTTTTACTTTTTTCACACACAAACAAATATGAATGCTTACTTTGGCCAGTGTTTTCGACTAAGTGGCTACTAAAGAAGACTGGACATACCCCATATTGAATACCCTGGGTTGTCTACTTTAAAAAAAATATGTACATGTGGAGTGTTATTCAGAGATTTATGACAGATAATAGTGTTACAATGTCACTATTGATAAATTTTAAAAATGTATGTTTTGAAACCGCAATATCCTACTTGTACCTATAGCCCTATAACATGCAAAAAAGCACGTAAACACTGGGTATTTTTAAACTCAGGACAAAATTTTGAATCTATTTAGCAGTTTTTTTAATTCGCTTTTGTAGATGAGTAAAATATTTTTCAAGTAAAAGTCAAAAAACATGTATTTTTTTCAATTTTTCATCATATTTTTTATTTTTTTTAAATTAAAATACATGAGATTATATAAATAATGGTATGTAAAGAAAGCCCCTTTTGTCCTGAAAAAAACAATATATAATTTGTATGGGAACAGTAAATGAGAGAGCGGAAAATTACAGCCAAACACAAACACAAACACCACAAAAGTGTAAAAATATGCCTGGTCACAAATGTACAAACATCGCAAAAACAGTCCAGTCCTTAAGGGGTTAAGCAAATAAAAAATTTTAATAGTGTATCAATATTGTAGAAAGAATATAATAACCAATTATGGGGAATACAAAAGCAGACACACATCTCTGCATTGCAAATGAATAAGAGAGAGAAGTAGAGTAAGTACAGAAAAAGAGGAACATTGGGGATATGGACATTTTTAAAGTAAATGTGATAAACATAAGAGGAGTGGGACACACAGGAGACACTGTGAGAACACTGGCCCACTTTCATTTCAGTAGCACAGTAGGCTTAATTAGTTTCATAAACTCTATTGCATCTCTAGCTAATGCTCTCTATTGCTTGTATGTGTAATCCCGTAAGACAAGCATTAAATCATCAAAATCATGTTCTTGGAGCAGGCATCTCTTGAAAAGCACGATACGCCTTATTAATATATATATTTTTTTTTAAATAATGAATAATGCCCTATTGGGCAATTTTTCTGTAGGGCCCCCTCCAGATCACTTAAAAAAAGTTTTGTAAAGTTTTATAGAAGTTTTACTTACCCTTATTCAGTGCTGGGCAAAGCACCTGACACGTTTTTCAATGCCCCCATCTGACATCACGGTAGCTATGAGCGGTCCAATCAAAGGATTTTCATTGAGAAGCCTTTGATTAAACTATTTCGCCAGATAAGGGTGTGTACGGGTGCTCTTTTCCAGCAAGGGAAGGGGAGACGGTGTAAAAATTAAAATAAACGGAGTAGATCGGAGGTGGGGGGTGGGGCAGGGAGCAAAGGGAGAGGGCAAACAAGACTCCCCTTGCAGGCTCTGTGTGCACTAAAATAGGCACAGAATTGACACTGGCAGCCCAAAACAGAGTTCCGGGCTGCCAATGGCACATGTGCTGCGCCTGCTACTTGCCCTGGCACAAAACTGCTAATTACTCGTGATGTGCTGTGTTAAAGCTAAAACACTGCACATTCAGACTCCTACCACCATGGCCACTTCATAAATCAGACATGGTCATGGTGGTTGGAGTAACCCTTTAAGCATTATTTTCTTGGGCTACACATCAAAATCTGATCACATTGCTTGGAAAGTATTTTATAAATATGGTTGTACAGCATTTGTGATTTCATCATTTACATGCCACAAGTAATACGAACACAAGACAGTTTCTTGATGTCGTCTTCTGGTATATGGTGAATGTAGATCAAAAGAGTGAATCTATGCTTATTTTTTTTAACTTAATTATTGATTTATATCTTTGCCTGGTAGACAACTGCAAGATTTAGCTTTTCAAGAATGTAATGGTGCTCATTTAATATACTATATCACACAATTACATATACCGAGATTAAACATTAAAGGGCAACTAGATTGGCAGATTTTCCAACCCATCTTTTAAAGTGTTACTCTGGTGACAATTTAAAATAATAAAACAAAACAAGATGTTTATTCACTCTCTAGTAAAGTTTAACAACTTGAAAAGTGAGCTGCAGATTTAGAACAAACCAGCTGACTTTGGAAAAAATTATAAATAAAATACAACTCAGCACATTTGGAGATTTTGTAGTTTAAAGGGGTATAATGTTTGCAAATTACATCCAAAATAATTTGTCGTAAAATAAATCTAAATGGAAAACTGAGGCAAAAATACCCAAGTTGTAAATATCGTTTTTTTTTACTAAAGTGAGAATTCAAAGTGAATTCAAGGACAAAGTAGCCATACCGGAAGCATAGCTGAATCTATTCCAGTTCAGCTATTTTAGCCTTAAATTTGAAATTCATTTTGAAGTCACTTTGAATTCTCACTTTAGTTTTGGATTTAATTTTTCATTTTTGTACATTCGTAGTTTAGGGAAACTTTTACCCCACACACACCCCTATATTTTGAAAAGGGTGCAGCACCCCTCAGTAATGTAATTGCACTCACTTATTAGGGGCCCACGGCAAACAAGGAACATTTGGACCGTCACTTGGTTAACAAAGACTTAACTGTAGGACAGAATGTGCCTTGTATGCTCTGGGACACTAATAAAATTGGAGTGCAGATGTCCTGGAACATTTTTTCCTTGAGTTATTGCTTAATCTGTATTGTAGGATCAGGATGTTGTATGATAGCTGAGTGTGTTCTGGCTGCTCGTTTTCTTATTTGGAAAGGATCTGGCTGTTTGATCTAACGACCTGCGGCTGTCCAGTCATTCTTTTTCTAGAGTTTCCTCGGGAGGCCTAGAGCTCAGCATTGTTCTCCAGAAAATGCTATTTGCCGGACTATAGCTTGAGGCATCAACACCTGTTGCATTTTGTCCTCTACATTAAATGAAGCTGCATCCTGTATTATATAAGCTGGTGTCTTAGTATGGTGTTTGATCTGGTGTAACTTATCCACGTACATTTTTACTCATCATTGACATTTGTTTT
>OW240913.1:101440128-101454477 GCA_933207985.1 Pelobates cultripes
CACATTAGCTTGACCGCGCAGTGCCCCAAATTTGAATTAAGAGGACCGACCAAGCCTCTTCTTCCATCTCCCTGTTACAAAAATCAATGCCGTGTACGCGACCACTGATAGGAGACGTGGAAGGTATTAAACTGATCAGAACAATACTAAACACACCACTCCTATCTGGTGGCACATTAGCTTGACCGCGCAGTGCCCCAAATTTGAATTAAGAGGACGGACCAAGCCTCTTCTTCCATCTCCCTGTTACAGAAATCACTGCCATATCCATACAAATTGTACAGAATGTGGGATGGTTTCAGGGACAAATATTTGATAAAAGCCTGTTGAACGAGGTGACCTTGCTCGGGTCCCAGATTATGCGGTTCCTAAAATGAAAACACCCATATACACGTCCACTGATAGGAGACGCGGAAGGTATTAAACTGATCAGAACAATACTAAACACACCACAAATAAGGTTTCTCTCCTGTATGGCTCCTCAAATGATGCTTAAGATTGAAGCGGCTGAAAAGCATTTCTCACACTCCGAACAAAAATATATTTTTTTAACATTCTCTCCACTTTGAACGAAATGACGTTTGGGAAGAGATTAACATAATTAAACACAGGCAGTAAAAATACGGTTTTTAGCCATACCCTGTAACTTTAAAACTACACATCCCATCTTCATAATTACATATTTGGAATCAGCACACTTAAAACATAAACATAACCAAAAATCAGCCAAATCCATCAGGGGTTAAAAAGTTAGCTGGAGGTCCCTTTATGACCGACCGCAAGCTGGAGGTCCCTTTATGACCCACTGCAAGCACATTTTCCTGCCCAAAACAGTTCCATAGATTTGGGCTGTGAGGTCGGTCTATTTCAGGCTGAAAAAACGACTAAGTCCCATCGCGAATGGGACTTAGTCTCTGCAGCTGAAATAAGGCTGAAAAAAAGACTAAGTCCCATCGCCGAATGGGACTTAGTCTCTGCAGCTGAAATAAGGCTGAAAAAAACGGCTGAAAAAAAGACTAAGTCCCATCGCCAAATGGGACTTAGTCTCTGCAGCTGAAATAAGGCTGAAAAAAACGGCTGAAAAAAAGACTAAGTCCCATCGCCGAATGGGACTTCTGGGGTCTCGTAGGCCGAAATAATTTCCCATTTACTGAACCAAGTGGGAAATAGCAAGGCAGGCACAAAGGGTTTGCACCAGGTCTGGGGACACAGGGGACACCGCCTTAAAGGGGCCGTGTCCCCAACAAGTCTGGGGACACGGCCTTAAAGGGGCAGTGTCCCAATCTTCCTGATGTCCCAAAAAAGGTGTTTAAAGGGTCAGCACCAGTCACATAAAGAGTCCATAAGCCCCAATATGCCCACCGACAGTCTTAAAGGGCCATACACACCAAATAAAAGTGCATACATTTTCACAATCTCCCAGGGGCCATAGTCATGCGAGAGGAGGCTGGCAAATAGGCTTCTCCACAACCCATGGCAATTTGCCATTTAAAGGGCCCGTTACAAATAGCAGTTTGTAACAAGGTGTCAATCCATATCTGCCAAGTGACCCGATGTAGGGGGACCAGTCCCTATTCTGCTCTGTGTCAGTGTGTATCAGGGATCCTTAGGACAGGTGTCAATCCATATCTGCCAAGTGACCCTATGTAGGGGACCAGTCTCTATTCTGCTCTGTGTCCGTGTGCATCAGGGGCTCTGAGGACAGGTGTCAATCCATATGTCAAGGTGTCAATATGTCATATGTCAGGTGTCAATCCATATTGATTGTGATTTAGGAATGTTAGGTGATTTCTGCCCTTTATGGATTAAAACCAGACTCTGTATCAACTGTGTAATTTTCCATGGGAGTTTTGCCATGGATCCCCCTCCGGCATGCCACAGTCCAGGTGTTAGTCCCCTTGAAACAACTTTTCCATCCCTATTGTGGCCAGAAAGAGTCCCTGTGTGTTTTAAAATTCGCCTCCCCATTGAAGTCAATGGCGTTTCGGGCGGTTCGCCGGTTCGCGAACATTTGCGGAAGTTCGCGTTCGCCGTTCGCGAACCGAAAATTTCGGGTTCGCGACATCACTACTCTAGTTCATATTCATAAACATATGAAAAATGATGCAACCTATGAGGTTTGGTTGAAAAGCATAGAATGGGAAGCTAAACAAACCATTCTAACTGATGAACACATCATCATATATCTTAAAGAAATTGCTGAACAAAAGAACATAGAAAGGAAAATGGCGTTCATAATACACTCTTGGCCTTTCTTTATGACAGCACTTCTTAAGGTGTGTGATGAAAACAAGTCATTGAATGCCAAATTGGACACGTACAGTGACGATTTGGGCATTCAAAATGGGAAATACCAAGATTTACTTGCTGAGCATAAAACTCGTCAGGCTGATCATGAAAAAGAAATGAAAGCTTTGATGGATAAATATGCACAGGAAATAAATCAGCTTAAAATGCAATTGGATGAGTATGAAAAGGAGAGTCAGAAATTAGACAGTGAGGTTGGTAGTCATCATTCTGTGCCAAAAAGTTGCACAAAAATGCAAGAAAAGACTATCTGTAAATCCCCTCCTTATTATGATTTTCCCACACCAAACCAGGTTTTCATAAAACAGTCTGTAAGTAAAGGTGTGAGTAATTCTAAAAAATCACCTGTGGAACAAGATTCCCCATCTCATGACATTACCAAGCCACCTTGGCAATCTTGGGCAGAACAGTTTGAAAAAGCTGTCTTGGCCAAACTTGAGAGGGAGAGTCCAATTCAAGGTGATAGGAATGAAAACAGACATGGTTCTGTACACTGGCAGGATTCTGATGCTGATCAGAATTGTGACAGTGAACAAGAAGCTCAGAGTGATGGGAGTGAAAGTGATTGCACTATCCACTCTGAAGGCCATGTAACTGATATGCCATCTGCACTGTTGTACGGGTCTAATTCCTCTTCAGCAGACAGATCGCATAGACGTTTACCCAAACACAGAAACAGAGGTCCTAAATCAACGACGCCTGTGTATGAAACGCCAAAGGTCATCAAATTCCTTAGAGAGACTGTCCCACAATTTTCTAGAGGTTCAGGAAACATATCTGAACATCTGGAAAATTATGATAGAGCAATGAATTCATTGGGCATGTATGATGACATTCATAAGAAATGGTTCATTACATGGACCTTTGATTCAATGTGCCGTGTTTATCTAGAAAGTCTTCAAGCTATACAGTTAATGTCCTGGTCCAAGATGAAATATGAAATAATCATGGAATATGGTAAGTATAAAACTATTGCCTCTGCAAAGAGGGCGCTTTATAACTTAAAGTGCCGTCCAGATCAAAGCCCCAGAGAATTTTTAATAATTCTTAAAAATGCATACTCCGTGGCCCAAAGAAAACCCAGGTATGAAAGCACAGACTTCAAAGATCTGTATTTTCATGCCATGCCGGTAAACATACAAATGAATCTCGCAAGAGATTACGATTGTAAGTTACCATTAGAATGGCTAGTCAGTCAGTGTATGAAATTGTACACTATACACCATGCACATGACGAAAATCAGCCAAAGGTTAAGAAACCTGGTGATAAAATGGTGTCAGAGACTAAAATTCAGTTAGGTCTAGAAACCCAACAGAAAAAGAGGACCTATTCCGAGGTTTTGAAAACACCAAAACCTCAGAAACAGGAAAACGCAGGAAGCAATTCTGCAAATTCCTCTAATAACTCTGAGAAATCCAATGCCAATGGGAATAAACGCCCCTGGGTTAATAAGAACCAAGGCAATTCCCAATGGAGAAGGAATCCTCAGGGAAATAGGAGATATGGAAACAGAAACAACCAATCTGCTTCCAATAACTCCCAACAGTCTCAGCCATCCCAGCCAAATTCTAATGGGCAAAGACAAAACGGCAATGGGGGAAATAATTTGCGTCGTCAGGTTGGTCAATTAACAGACCAGATGGGCAAATTAATGGAGGGAATGACAAAGATTAACGAAGTCTTTGCCAAAAATCCTTTTTTAGGGATAGCTCCAATTGCAGAACTACCTGTGCAACCGCAGCAACAACAACAGGTGCCGCAGCAATAATAGCCACTGTGACTAAACAGGCTAGGTTATCAGTAGATGTAATGCCTAACCCTGTTTCCTTTCCAGGTACTAACAGTCAAACAAACAATAGTTGTGTAAGAAAACCTATTGCCTATACCGTCACTTCACTTCCGGGTGAAGGAGGCGCAACGTGTTCCTCTGTTTTTTCATTTCAGCCAAAGGCTAAAATAGCCCCAGCAGCCACAAGTTTCCAGGATCCAGACCTGAAAGGGTTAACTGATGAGATGCCGACCACTAGTTCCCGCTTGACAGTTCAAGATATTCCTAAGAAGGATGGGCCTGTGGGTAAGACTGAGCATTCCTCAGTACAGGTAGAAACTACTGCTGTGACCGGTAATGTATGGAAAACAAGTAATATGTTGACACATTCTAAATTCTTATGTGAATTAGAAGAACATGAAGGAAGGTATTACATGTCTGTAGAAATACAGGATTCGTTACCCCAGCCTTTTAAAGGGTTAATAGATACTGGTTCACAAGCCACTATCTTATCCAATACCTACTTCCAGCAGGTAATGGACTTAGCAACGGATAAGCCGAAGCTAAGAGGTTTCCCCAATGCTCTGTTGAGTGTAGGAGGAAATGCCCTTCATGTTATTGGCAATACATGGTTAAAGTTTAAAATAGGTAACAAAACCTTTAGACACCCGGTGATAGTGGTAGATCTCCCCTATGACCGACTGATTCTGGGTATAGACATACTCAGAAGACTTAACACAATTATTGACTGTGTGAATGGAATTGTATGGTCACAAGCTAAGGTTCCCATAACCTATGAGAAATCACATGTTCAATCTGATCGTAACTGCCATGTGATAGAAGAAAGACCTGACTCGATTGAGGTACATTTTAGAAATAGTCAGTCACCTGACGTGACTATCCTGCAGGTGAATGATGCAATCGCACCTGTAGATGAGCATTCCATAAGAATTGCTCCAGAGAGGATCCAGAATGTCTCTCTGGAAGGTGATGTTTTAACTATTTCTCTCCACAGGGACTATGTTGAATCTGTAGATCTGGCAGGTCATGCTCAATTCCTTGCCAGAATTGAAAGGGTTAATAACAACCTATTCTTTCCTATGCAAATAAATGACTTAGGAAGAAGTAGGAATGCAAAGCTGGATTTACAGAGTGAGAACAGCTATATTAGCAGAAGTCTGTTAAAGCAGATCGCTAATCCTAAAATGATCAGGTATGCTTCCCCACATGACAGGTGGATCCAGAATCTGGATGGCGAATCAGAGAGTCACAATGTGATAGCAAAATGTTTACTATCTATTTCCATCGGAAATAAGACAATTAAACATTTATTCCTAGTGATAGATGAACCTCGCTATCAGGTTTACGTTGGCAATGATGTCATACATCGCTTTGCCATACACCTTGACCTAATTAATTCCAACTTGTGGACAAGGTTAACAGGTAATCCTTGTGGATACCTACACGAGGAAAACGCCCTGAAATCAGGACAAATACTCCCATATGCGGTAAGTATCCAAGTTCCTGATGACATAACCATTCCACAGGGGACAAGTAACTTTCTTTTATCCCTACAGGTCAAGAAGGGTCAGAGATTGGAAAACTCTGATGCCCTAATCTGTTTATCCAACAGGATACAACAATTAGGGATGGTGGTAACACATACACCAATGGTAAGTATTGGTAAGAATCCCACCTATATCATGGTCAACAATGTTACACCCAATAGTGTTACTTTACCAAAAGGAACATCATTAGGTCTAGCATTGGATGCTGAGTACTATACATTTGGTTTCCAAAACCAAATTATAGGCCTCATCCCTGAAGAATACTTAACTGAGGACGAAATTGTCGATCAAATATTCCATTCCTCCCCAGAAGGATTATTCACTATCCTATCTGTATATCCCTTCAACGATGAAGAAGGCTCGTGTAAAATCGAAGAAGCATCTATCACCTTCGATCATCCGCTCAATGAGCAGGAATCACAAGAGTATCTCGACCAAAGAGAAAAGGTAAGTCAACACCGAACTGACCTAACTTCTAGGCTTGAAGAAGCTTATGAGATAGGCCAGCCTGAAATCTTTCCAGGATTTCAGGAAAGGCTAGAAGAGCAAATATCTTTAGCTGACGGTTGCTCCAATAATGCTGAGCGACAACAGCTAAAGGAAATCCTTTTGGAATTCCAAGATATTTTTGCCAAAGATTCCTACGACTGTGGGTTAACTAACCTCCACGTAGCCAGAATACAAACTGATCCAAATTTACCACCTGTATTTATCAAACAATATAGACTCCCATTAGCGTCATATGATGGTCTACAAGACATCATTCAGAATTTAAAGGAAAGGGGCATTATACGTCCAGTGCACAGTTCGTATAATAATCCGATCTTGGGGATTCTGAAACCTAATGGACAATGGCGTTTATGCGCTGACTTACGACAGCTAAATAAACGCGTCTATATGTCTGGTTGGCCAACGCCATACATAGACCAATGTTTGGTACAAATGCAGGGATCCAAAATATTCACTGCCATTGACTGTGCGCAGGGATATTGGACTGTACCAGTCCATAATGAAGACCAATACAAATTGGCCTTCACATTTGGAAAGCAGCAGTATACCTGGACCCGTATGCCTTTCGGTTACATAAACTCTGGTCATGAATTCGCTGTGTTCATGCATAAAGCTATGCCTGACGCACTCGAGAGAGGAACGTTATCATATGTCGACGATGTCTTGCTGAAAAGCACTTCCTTTGATAAGCATATCTTAGAGATTAGACATGTTCTCACTCAGTTAAGAGAGGCAGGGATTAAACTGTCTTTACAAAAGGCGCAATGGTGTCGCACCCATGTCAATTTCCTCGGACATGAGGTAACTTCTGAAGGATTAAATCCCCAGAGGAAGAAGGTTGAAGCCGTACTAAAGGCTAAAACACCTTCAAACATCAGGGAATTAAGATCGTTCCTTGGTATGACTAACTACTCCCGTAAGTTTATAGATAACTATGCAGAAATAACTAAACCACTCTTACACCTGCTTAAAAAGGAAACTACCTGGAACTGGGGGGAGCCTCAGGACCAAGCGGTAAGTGAACTGAGGAGGAAGCTCACTCAGGCACCCTGTTTAGCATACCCAGAGGGGGGTAAACCCTTCTATCTGGAGACAGGATATACCGATTTAAGCATAAGTGCTGTTCTGTATCAGAAGCAGGACAGTTTAAACAAAGTTATTGCATATGCTAGCAAGACTTTGTCACCTGTTGAAGTTAAATTCAACACGTGTGAGAAGGCGTTATTGTCGACTGTCTGGGCACTACAAAATTTTCGTAGCTATATCCAAGGTGAGAAAATAATTGTAGAAACAGCTCACCAACCTCTACAGTATCTGCAGAGTGAAAGAATTAGAGACGGTAATCTCTCTAACAGTCGGATTACTGCATGGACTCTATCCTTACAGGGATGGCCGTTAGAAGTCCGTTATAAACATAATAAGAGAAGCCCAGTTGCCCAAGGTTTAGCAGAATTACATGACTGTACTGCTCCATCTCTGGATGATAATGACACCGGAGATGACTTCCTAGAAGAGCAATTGCTATCTCCTTATAAAGTTTATGACGAGGAATACTGTCGACCACTACCGTGGGTATACATTGATGGTTGTTCATATCACCACGCGCTGGTGCTGAACGGAAGTTAGTTGCAGGTATCGGAATCGCCTGGACAGGTGATTATCCCAATGTATCTATAGGATATAATATTGGTCCCAAAAGCAGTCAGATAGCCGAACTCTGTGCAGTATATAAGACCATTCAAATGGCGATAGAATATGGTATCAAAGAATTTGTTATCATAACTGATTCCAACTATGTTCGCAACAGTTTCGTCGAATATCTGCCTAGCTGGAAACGTAACCAAATGCTGAAAAGCAATAACAAACCTGTTAAACATGGGAAATTGTTTTGTAAAATTGATGAGTTGGTTAAGGAAAATGGTTTATCCATATATTGGAAGAAAACCAAAGGCCATTCTAAAATAGAAGGTATTGACAAGGATGGTAATGACTTAGCTGATTCACTGGCAAAACAAGCTGCCATCAATGGTGAAACCCTAAACATTGATGATCTTATGGGTTCAATTCATGTTGAAGCCATAACTAGACGACAGGCTAGAGATAATGCCGACTTAAATGTCGTGCAATGGAGTCAAGAAGCTCCTAGTGATGACCTGATTACTAGTCAAAAGAATGATCCCGTCATAGGCATATTCTATAAACATATAGAAGACCCTACTGCCAATCCCATCACAGATGAGGATTGCAAAGATAATGAAGATTTACGAATCTTGATGAGATATAAAGTCCAATTTAGTATCATGGATGGGTTACTGGTCAGAACTTCTAAACATGGTATACAACAATGGGTAGTCCCAACTGTATACAGAGGGTTAATGCTCCAACACGCACATGATGCACCTACATCTGGGCATCGTGGTGATAAGATCACATATGAGATATTGCGTGATTATGCATATTGGCCACACATGTTAAGGGATGTTAAGACATACTGTCAGGGATGCTTGATTTGTCCGCAATATCAACCCCATGGTCCAACCCATCGTGCACCACTTCAGAAGAGGGGTGTGTCATTACCCTGGTCTGATATTCAAATTGACTTTATAGGTCCTGTAACAAGATCTTCAAGAGGTAACAAATACATGTTAACCATTACATGTATGTACACAAAGTGGATAGAATGTTTGCCTTGTAAAGAGAACACGAGTACCGTGTGCGCCACTTTGTTGATTAACCATGTCTTTTCCAGGTTCGGTCTGCCTCAAAGAATTGAGTCAGACAGAGGTAGTCATTTTACCAGCGAAGTAATGGCTAAGATGTGGAACATTCTAGGTGTTAAACGAAAGCTACATATTGCATACCGCGCTGCGTCTAGCGGGGGGGTAGAGCGATATAACCAGTCTATCGTTAATATTCTGAAGAAATATGTTAAGGAGTCTGGTAAAGACTGGGACATTAAATTGCCCCTAGTTTTAATGGCGATTAGAGCTACACCTAGCACTGCTACCAAATTGTCACCTTTTGAATTGATGACAGGAAGAAAGATGGTTTTACCACAGCATTTACTATATCGTACTTCGGATCATAACTTGATCAATGCTGCCACTACGCATCAGTATATCGAAGATTTGCGCAAGCATTTACAGCATGCGTTTGCTTTTGCCCAAAAGAATCTAGAAAAAGCAGCGACAGGGGTTAAGACCTATTACGATTTAAAAACCACGAAAAAGGAATATGAGATAACAGATCAAGTCTATCTGTATAACTTTGCGCGAAATCAAGTCAAGGAAAATAAATTTTTACCTTCTTGGAAAGGGCCATATGTCATTATTGACAAAATTTCCCCAGTAGCGTACAAGATAAAAATTCCTAAGGATGGTGATTTTATTGAAAAGTGGGTTCACATTAACCAGTTGCGTGCTTGTCATCCTAAATCTCAATTAAGGATTATAGGTGTGGATTCGGATGCAGAAGGGTGAACGACTAACCTGGATGAATGCTTGATTCACGTGGTATAGTATGATGTGAAATGTTGTGATGTGCCATGATCTCATGTACGTTCATGTCATTAACCATTTCCTTGCCATCCAATAACTACATTTTATAAGCAGGTTACTAGCTTGTTTAACTGCTATAGGCAAATTGCTGAAGAGTCAGTAATAAATGTAGTGAGGGATGAAGTTATAAAAATAGAATTAGACAGAATACATATGTTGATGAATCGTAATAATGTGTTGTCCTAGGCCAAGTGATGTCACACTGTTATAAGTTTGTATGCTTAACAAACCTTGAATCATTAGTAGATAAGTCTGAAACGAGTTCCTGATCCGTGACTGTCGAAAGATGTCCAAGAAGGATGTGGCGTGTTTCTGGATCGTACTGCTCCTGTGCCAAGAGCTACGGACCGACCCGATCGCAGAGATGGGACCATCCTCCGGCATCCTGATTCAAGAGACACCAGGGTTCATCTTACCGAGAAGAGGATCCTGACCCGACGTGTGTTCGTCAGCTTGGACCCCAAGAGTTCCATCGAGAAGGCATACAACATTTCATCGATGCAGCTTCCTGAGTTACAGACTTGGTACCAGATGCACCTCCAAAGAGCACAGGACCGTGTGCGAAACATCTTGGAGCAAGCCCGGAAACCATTTGTATCCAGTTCTATTCCGATGAGCAACCGACCCAAAAGGTTCCTCACCGCTATAATTGTTGCATTAGTTTGTGCCACTGTCGGTGCAGTTGTCGCAACTGGAATGTCTGCAGCCAACTCTATTACTGTCCAAAAGCTGGATATGGAAATCTATGCGCTAAAGCAACACATTAACGATATTCATCAGGTGATACAACAGCAAAGAACACTTCTCCAAGACGTGTTAACTATTGTGGAAGACACAGTTGTTACAACAAATTTGCATTCAGAGTTAATTGCCAAATCCACTGAGTTGCACCAAAGTCATGACTTATTTAAGCGTGAACTTCTATTTCTGCATGACCCAATATTGTTCCACACACTTGCTTTTCTTGACGAAGTGCAAACTGGAATGATCGAATTGGCAGGGGGACGCATACCTCTGTACTTTGTATCCAAGGATATTGTTCATGCGATGCTTGCCAATGTGGATGGAGAGACAATTGAGCCTATGCAATTAAATCTGGCCTTTGAGATGGGGAGCGCTATACCTCTCTTAATTGATCCGGAACGTATGGAGATTTGCTTTTTATTGACCATACCATATGTAACTCCCAAAGACATTTTTCAAATGAAAACAATGTACTATGTAATAATGATATTATGGTTGATTGTACTAAGTGTAAAGTTCAAAACTCTTACAGGTACAAATATATACAAAAATGTTCATTCCACGCACGGGCCTATGTTAGAAATGATGTGATTGCACAATATGTCTGGTAACTTCTATAGTGCTTATTCATAAGCTAAATTAATTTTGGCTATGAAATGCACTAAAGGGGGGTTATGTCAGGGTATTTATATCGGCAGACATCTTGTGCTAAGATAGAAACTAAAAGTGTATATTCTGAGTCACTCTGAACAGATCAGACTCCATTTTGTTATTTCAAGTTAACAAAAAGACACTATATTTCTATCTGTAAGCTAACCACTTTCCCAGATCTGAGGAATGCATAGTATATACAAACAAGTGATAAGGAAGGGGGTTGGACAGACTGTCTAAAATGCTAATGGAATATAATCAAATCTAAACCCAGACAATTGTGACAGAGAAGATTAAATAATTTAATATTTAACTGTCTATATATATAAGATACCATTGTATGGAAAAGGGTAAACTTAGTTCATGATCTGTCATATCAGAAATTATGGCAGGAATTGCAGACGCTAAGTCTGGACAAAATTTAAGAAATCCTTTGAAATTTTAAATTATGGCGCTATAAAGATAACGCAAAATGACGTCAAAATAGCCACCAGGAAAAGTTAACTCTTTCCTGGATAGGTATGTTTAGTGGGACAAGACTGCCCTCTACAGACCAAATAACTAATTTGCGATCTGGAAGATAACCACACCTCTAGTGCTTCTATTGGGTTATCAACTGATGACGTACAGAGAGTCTGGCCCTTTAAAAGTTAAGACAAAGGGAAGATAGATATACAAGACGAAGGAGGCAGATGCAAGATATGCAAAAGAGAAAAGAGAGGAATTGGAAGTTTGGGGATTCCAACTCGGACAACATCTGAGACTAACATTCTACTCCTAAAACTCTAACACTTAGAATTTACTGACTTTCTAACCAACACCTCCATGCAGAGAGACTACCAATCGGATGAAATATCTACTCAACTGGTAATTATACTGGTTTCATTTAATTAAATTAAATTAATTAAAATGTATTAATAGCATTATATATGACTGGATAAAGCACGGTCAGATTTCCATATTAAGAAATCTTAGTTAACTAAGAATATATAGTTATAAACATTCCATTCTGCAGGTGGAATTAAGAATAATTATATATTGATGTGATATTATCACGTGTTAGCATACCGCTGTTTTTATCCAGGTGTATTGATTTGCTCTAAATTAAGATAGATATCTTTTAGACAAATTAAAAATCTGCTTATATAATGTGGTAAATTCTCTTATGGATGGTTTAAGAAAATGACTAGTGAACTGGTTTAAATGTTATTTTATTTAAAAATACATAAGAATAGATCTTAACTACCTAGGAGATCTAGCCAGCATTGAAAGGGTTATTCTAACTGTCTGCTAAACTTTACGACCTTACGCTGCACTCTGAGGAATTCTGTTCTTCTGTGAAAAGTTTAACTTTCAGTCTGTGAAAGCTAATCATAAATCGTGGAAGTCTTGACAGATAATGCCGTTTAGCCATTGAAACGTAATCCCCATTTCTTTGTATTGCATACCATTTTATACTGGATATTCATTGATTATTGTCATGCATGTTACATAATATTATTTGTTAATTATTGGTTATCATAAATAAAATCTATTTTTATACATTGTGATATTAATTATATGAAATACTTTCACTTACGATAAACGTTCTTTGGGATCTGAGAATTGAATTAGTGGGCAATTCTCAACTGTTTACTATTATTATCCCATAAATATCCCCACAGTATTTATTGATTGGAACCCCATATTAAACCGACATAAGATGTACCAAATCAGTATGCATAGAATTCTGGTTATCTCCTTCTAGTTCTACATGAGGAATCACCAATCCACCCAAGCATTGTACTAATCATAATATTGTCATGTTGAAGCGACATCCACCTCACTATACCCCTTTTGCATTGCGCGCCCTTGACCCAGGTAATTACCACCAGTGTGGCTCAGCAGCATCAGCAGTATAACTGGTACCGTCACATATCGCCGAGGTGATCACTCCAAATAAAATTGCTGCCAGCGCAACCCCTTGATCCCACACCATGCAACATTGACCTGGTGATGAGTAATCCCAAGATCCTGGTCATACCTGACAAGCTGCCCAGTAAATAAAAGAATGCCCAAGGATCCAAACATATAGAGAATATCTAGCAATAAAGAAATAAACCAAACATTAACCATACCCAGGCACCTATAAAAGTACCTTTTAAAAGCCGAACATACAATCGAAAACCTGCTCAATTCCCACCGACCCAGCAGCCAGATGGAAGAGTCTGACAGAGCTAACCTGCTTGCCTGCAGAGTCAGACTAATGTGAAATGAATGAGTTGAATAACTACTATCATCCACTCCTAACGAGCGCAATATAGTATCATCCACTTCTAACGAGCGCAACACCAACATAAAGACTCTAGTGAATGGATAAGAACCCATATGCATGCACTGGAACGAATCCCCAAATAATGTTTGTACCAATCCTAATCACTCTACCACTACCCGTTTGATCAGTATTAGATCGCTAAATTAGAATTTCCACTTCTTTTTTACACTAAAGAACATCCTTCCTAAAAAGGGGTGACTGAGCTCTAGAACTTCACCAATCTGCATAAAAAACACACAGAAAAGGCCACCCGAAACAGAATTGCCTCCAATGGGGAAACATAAATAACAGACAGGATCCCACCTATGTCTCCCGGCAAGTGCACAAATACAGGATGCCTAACGACCGCCATCAGTTTACGTCTCCAACAGTGCAATACCCGCTGAACCACAAATGCTTTAGTCATATCTTCCCCTCACATGAAGTGCATTAAGATTGAAAGAGCTGACATACCCTGTTCCACTGACACGGATGTCCCTCGATGCCGCAAGTCAGAAAGAAAAGCTAAGTGGATAACAACCTACTTTCTGAAGAAGACCATCCAAATTGATCCTACACCGTCAGGTATGCTGCCCAAGACTTAGGAGACAGGGACCTCTCAATCAAGTCAGTCAAGTTCAAAAACTGAGGTTCCAGAAGCAATCAGGGCCCTCTACAAACCTATGCCTCTGGAGTCACCTGCCAAAATTCATCCTACTGCAAGTGAGACAGAGATTCGGCAATACATTAGACACACCTGGCACCTGCACTCAAACCAAATATTAAATTCCAAGCAATGCAGAACCAACCGTCGCAATAAGGCCCACGCCAAAAGAGAACCCAAAGATAACTGGTTAACGACATGAACCGCACTAAACTTATTTGTACAGAAAAGAACCTGCTTCTTTGCCAAAGCTGAGACCCAGAGCTTGACCGACACTACAATCGGG
>OW240913.1:101454577-101486435 GCA_933207985.1 Pelobates cultripes
GATGTGGAACAAGGGGGTGCTTGGTGAGATGGGGGACATGGGGCTGCTGGGTGAGAGGTGGGGACAGGAGCTACTGGGGCTTCTGGGTGGGGGGGTGGGCTGCTTGGTGAGACAGTGGATGTAGGGTATGAGACCCCTGGGGCTGTTGTGTGAGAGAGGGGACATGGTACTGCTGGGTGAGACAGGGGTTGCTGGGTGAGAGTGAGAGACAGGGGATGCAGGGTATGAAAGGGGATAAGGGGCTGCTGGGTGAGAGGGGCTGCTGGGTGAGTAGAAGTGCAGGGTGTGAGAGGGCACATGGGGCTGCAGGGTGAGAGGGGGAGACAGGGGCTGCGGGGTATGAGAGGGGACATGGGGCTGTAGGGTGAGATGGGAGACTGCTTTTGGATTAGATGGGGGACATGGGGCTGCTGGGTGAGATGGGAGACATGGGGCTGCTGGGTGAGATGGGGAGACAGGGGCTGCTGCGTGAGAGGTGGGAACAGGAGCTGCTGGGTGAGAGGTGGGGACAGAGCTGCTGGGGAGGCAAAACTGTTGGGTGAGACAGTGGATGCAGGGAATGAGAGGGGACATGGGGCTGCTGGATGAGAGGGGGGACATGGAACTGCTGGGTGAGAAGGGGAGACAGGGGCTGCAGGGTATGAGAGTGGATATGGGGCTGCAGGGTGAGAGGGGAAGACAGGGGCTGCAGGGTATGAGAGGGGACATGGGGCTGTTGTGTGAGAATGGGGGCAGGGCCTGCAGTGTGAGAAAGGGGGGCATGGGACTGCTGGGTGAGAGGGGCATGGGGCTGCTGGGTGAGAAGGGGGCATGGGGGCTGCTGGGTGAGAAGGGGGACATGGGGCTGCTGGGTGAGATGGGAGGCATGGGCCTGCTGGGTGAGAGGGGGGCATGGGGCTGCTGTGTGAGAAGAGAGGCACGAGGCTGCTGTGTGAGAAGGGGGGCATGGGGCTGCTGGGTGAGAGTGAGGTAGGGGTTGCAAGGTGTGAGAGTTTCTTACGTATGTTTTTGCTGTTGATCCAAAAGAAGGCAAAAACAAGAGGGGGGGAGACAGGGGCTGCTGTGTGAGAGTGGGAGACAGGGGATGCAGGGTATGAAAGGGGATAAGGGGCTGCTGGGTGAGAGGGGCTGCTGGGTGAGTAGAAGGGCAGGGTATGAGAGGGCAAATTGGGCTGCAGGGTATGAGAGGGGACATGGGGCTGTAGGGTAAGATGGGGGAGACAGGGCTGCTGGGTGAGATGGGGGACATGGGGCTGCTGGGTGAGATGGGGGAGACAGGGGCTGCTGGGTGAGAGGTGAGGACAGAGCTGCTGGGGAGGGGCAGAACTGCTGGGTGAGACAGCGGATGTAGGGTATGAGAGGGGACATGGGGCTTCTGGGTGAGAGGGGGCATGGGGCTGCTGGGTGAGATGGGGGCATGGGGCTGCTAGGTGAGATGGGGGCATGGGGCTGCTGGGTTGAGATGGGGCAGGAGGCTGCTGAGAGAGTGAGAAGGGGGACATGGGCTGCTGGGTGAGACTGGGATAGGGGATGCAGGGTGTGAGAGTTTCTTACGTATGTTTTCGCTGTTGATCCAAAAGAAGGCAAAAAAGAGTCTGAAGCGATTCCAATTTTGCAACAAACTAAGAAAAATTTTATTTTTGACTCCAAAATGGCAGTCAGATATCTCCTTGGATCAAGCAGCTATTACCCCACTCATTTTTTTATTTATTTATTGGTATTTTTTAAAATATATTATACATACATATAAAACATTTAGCAAGCAGTAATTTGTATACAAAAACAATTGCAGAGAGACATATACAAAGTATTACACAACTTGTATCTCTATAACAGTAATAAACATTTTTCCTGTTCTCCACACAATATACTTCCAGCCTGTAAGCTTCAGTAGAGAAAGAAAGTACCAAGAACAAAATAGCCTTCACCTTCAACTCTACTGCTAAACTAATACTGCACACTTGAACAAACAAACATAACTAACAATAAAGTTGACAATGCTTCCTTTGATATTTATTATACCCTTCCTGATTCCTATTTACTACCACCCTTTCAGAGGACTCCTATTTACCGTTAAGTAGACTGTCCTATATTGGATTTTCAAGAATCTTTATCCAATTATCCCATATCTCAAATAAACGAATATTGATATTTAAACTAGATGCTATACCCCTTTCCATTTTACATTGGGTTATAATAATTGCCTTAATGTGTGGCCATGAATCAATTAAAGTTTTTTTCCAGTTTTTTGCTATGGACATCTTAAACGCCATCAGAGCATGTATCAGCAAACATTTCTTATCCTTAGTCAGTTGCGGTAAATTTAAATGTAAAAGCAAAGTATCTGGGGTCCAAATATGCGTGATATCCAAAAGAGTATTTATATGACCCATAAATTGCTCCCATGCTGCTTTAATTAGAGGACACTCCCACCATATATGCAATTAATTTGCCCCCTCGCTACCGCATCTCCAACATCTAGAGGACTCTTGCTTAGAGAATTTCTGGATCTTATTTGGTGTCATATACCAACGATTTAGAAGCTTATAGTGAGCTTCCCTGATGTTTAAACAGTGTACCATAGAGTAAACTGTTTGAAGGGCCCTATTCCAATCCTTTATATTAATTTCTATTGATAAATCTCTTTCCCATTTACTTTTTGCTAGGGGCTGAACAAACCCTTTTATACTTTTCATAATCACAACACATCTAGTTAATATTTTTATATCCTTCTCTGAGTCTATCAATGCATTTAGTTTGGCTACTGAGGGTGACTTCGAAATACTGCCAAGGAAACTTTGTAGAAAACTCCTAATCCTTATATAATTAAAAGTCTGTGAGAGTGAAAGACCATAGATTCTCCGTAGCTCGGGAAAGGAGATAATCCTACTCTCCTCTAATATATCCTCTATTTTTTTGATCCCCTTACCAAGCCATTCTGTTATATCCAGATTTTCTATCCAGACCTCTAAACTTTTAAAGGGCATAGCGGGTAATATTTTATTTTTTAGTTCTAGTTGATTTTTAAAGTAAGTCCAAAATTTTACTAAGGGTTTTGTTATCAAGTTGTCCGTAGAGCACCCTATATTTCTATTTGGGCTTTTATTTCTTAAGGGCCACATTAAATCTACAATGTTATATGGAATAGTAATGTCTTCCCCCTCTATTTCAAACCAATTCTGTGAGATTTTATCCGGTTTAATTAGGGGGAGAGTATGCATTAACTGAGCTGCTTGATGATATAAGAAGATGTTTGGAAAACCAATACCTCCATGCTTATATTTCATATACAGAAGATCCTGACCTAATCTGGGTTTCTTCTGGAGCCATACATAATCTCTAAAAATCTTATTTATAAGTTTAAGTTGTTGGGGCTGCATCTGTATTGGAATCATCCTCAATAAATATATAAACATAGGGAAAATATATGCCTTAATAAAGTTAACCCTACCCCACCAGGATAGCTGCATAGAGTTCCACTGTTTTAACGATTGAGTACATTCTCCAATCAAGGGGATTACATTAGCCATCATTATGTTTCCAGGATTTTTCACTATATTAATCCCAAGGTAAACAAATCCCTTTTTTTCCCATCTAAAGGCAAAGAGTTTAGTTAAATATTGATAATCTTCCTCTTGCATATAGAAGGGTAGTACCGTCATTTTTTGAACATTAAGTTTATAATTTGACAGTCGGCTATAGCTTTCAATTACCTGCATAACTGCTACTACTGACTTAGTTGGATTAGTTAGGGTTAGCAGAGTGTCATCTGCATATTGGCATATCTTAAAATGTCTATCTCTCTTTTTAAACCCAGTTATTTCTGAGTTTTTTCGTATTTCGTATGCCAGAGGTTCAGCTGTTAAAATATAAAGCAATGGGGATATAAAGGGCAACCTTGACGGGTACCATTCGATACCGTAAACCAATCAGATTTAATCCCACCCCCGACAATCCTGCTAGATGGTAGAGAATAGCAGGCCAAAATTGCCGACATAATCTGCCCTGCAAACCCAAAAGCTTTAAGAGTTGCTTTCATGAAATTCCAGCCGACCTTATCAAAAGCCTTTTCTCCATCTAAGGCCATCGTTAAAAAAGGAATTTTGTTCATATGAATCTTAGAAAATATATTTAGTATCTTCCAAATATGATTAGAGGACATATCTGGTATAAACCCTACCTGATCTTCTGAGATCAGGGAGGAGATTATATTCTTAATTCTTTTAGCGATGATAGAAGCGTAGATTTATAATCATTATTTAATAAAGTTATTGGGCGATAGTTAGTAATTTCTTCTGAATTTTTGTTGTTTTTTAAAATAGGTAAGATATTTGCAGCCAGCATTTCTTTAGGTAGTTTACCTGTAATTATCGCCAAGTTATAACAATCTACCATTCTCTGAATCAACTTGTCCTTATATGTTTTAAAAAAGGAATCTGTAAATCCGTCTGGGCCCGGTGCTTTATTTTTTTTCATATCATCAATAGCGTTAAAAACTTCTTGAAAAGAAATCTTTGTATTCAATTGTTCTAATTGAGAATCATCTAGCCTGGGCAGGTGAATGTTCAAAAAATATCTATCCATCTCCTCTTGGGAAGATGTAGCTGGTAGATTATACAGTTTATAATAATAATTTCTAAATGCTTCTCCAATTTTTTTAGGGTCTAATATTATTTAATTTCCCTGTTTTATTTTTGTAATTAATTTGTTTTTTTGTAGATTTTTAACTTTATTGGTAAGTAATTTATCAGCCTTATTTCCCCTATAGTAGTAATTTATTTTCATATATTGGAGGTTTCTATTTATTTTAAAAATCAAAATTTCATTTATTTTATTTTCTATTATCCTAATTTGATTCGAGATAATTCTTGTAGGTGACATAATGTTTTTTTTATAGCATTCACTTAATTCAATATATAAACTTGAGAGGGATTCCTGTCGATTTTTCTTGGTCTCAGCTTCTAGACTAATAAGGTGGCCCCTTATAACACTTTTAAATGCACACCACTTTGTAACTGAGGACACTTTGTTATTATTGTTATCCTGCCAGTACAGGTCTATCGCCTTTGCGATCTGTTCCATATTAGTTTTAGGAATTAATAGCTTGTCATTTAATTTCCAATCTGACCTTTCCTTTAAAAATTATTCTTTAGTTGTATTTTCACCATATTATGATCGGACCATGTTACCATAATTATATTCGAAGATTTCACGTTTTCTATCAGATTTCGATCTCCGAATATAAAGTCAATTCTTGAATAAGAACAATGAGTCTTACTAAAACATGTGAAATCTTTCTCTGTAGGGTGAAAAGTCCTCCAGCAATCAAGAAGGGCTTCACTTTGTATTATATTCCTAAATTTTTTTGCCTGATTAAAAACATTCCTCGAGGGAATTTTAGACTTTTCGGACTGTCTGTCTATATTAGGGTCTGTTACCAAATTAAAATCGCCCATAACTAGAGTATGGCCTTGTTTGATTTTATTTAATTGAGCAAAAAATTTATATAAGAACTGTATCTGAGAGGTATTCGGGGCGTAGATATTAGCGAATGTATAGAGTTTATTTCTATTATACATACTAGAATAATCCATCTTCCCATCGGATCAGTTTTAGAATAGGTAATCAAAACATTTAATGTCGAAGAAAAAAAAATAGCTACTCCCCTCTTTTTTTTATCTTTACTGGAAGAACATACTGAACTAGGGAAGTCTTTAAATCTAAATTTCCCCTCATCTGCTCTACGCCAATGAGTCTCTTGAATACCTACAACTTGCGCATTTTCCCTTCTAATATGATCAAATAAGAGTCTCCTTTTCTGTGGGGAGTTCAGGCCTTGCGCATTAATAGAAACAACATTAAGCATAAAGATTTTATCTTATCTTTTTCTCTTTTTTTTTCCTCTCTTTTTTTTCTCCCCTTCCTCTCTCTTTACCTTTCCCATTCCCTTTCTCCTTTCCTCCCCTTCTTTTTTTCTCAAAATCACATCCCCCTCAGGATAGGTATCTTTTTTAACTAATTCATATATTTGAGTTTTATCTGTCATCGTCAACTTATAACATTCAAAGAGCCACAAAACATTTACATTCACAAACACATTTACAATAGACATCCCTTAAAGGAAGTATGGATGGACCTGTGATGTTCCCTCTTTCACAGAACCTCCAAATAGATCCTATATAGGATCATTATTATGATACTGAACTGCCCCTTTTAGAGAGCATTTGAGCCAGATATTTAATTTAGACCCCCAATTAGTACTCTTCCTAGTTGGCACTAGGTATAAAAATAAGAAAAAAAAAAAAAAAGAAAAAAAAAAAATATCTTATCAATCTCTACCTAAACCTTCTCCCTCCCCTCACCCACTCCTCTCCTCGGGGCTCTCGACCTTCATGCCTAACCTATTATATCCTTTTATTTCGAATAATCATAAATTATCATATAATCCGAAATAAACCTTAGTGATTAAACAACCCCTTTCCGAAATTGCCATATCATATCAACCTTTGTCTTTCTATCCTTCATTACCTCTATTTAATTCAGTTTTCTATGTAACTTTTATATTCTTAAATTCTCCTAACAGTAACTTATCAGTTTACACCCATTATGTGAAATCCAGCTTAAAATTGTCAAGCTGAATATTAAACTTAATTGTTTAAATCCTTCTCTTAAAATCAGTGCTTATTTATAAACTAACGGATTAAGGGGGGTTTTATCCTCAGAGCTTCCTCTCAAACTCTTCCTAAACCAAATTCGATAACAATCCTCTTTCAATCTAGTGATTATGTGTTCCCAAATCCTTCATCAATAGAATTTCCTCATATACAACAACTATATTATATATCCTTCCTTCAGCATTATCTTACAAC
The DNA here is from genome assembly GCA_933207985.1 of Pelobates cultripes. Classification (NCBI taxonomy): domain Eukaryota; kingdom Metazoa; phylum Chordata; class Amphibia; order Anura; family Pelobatidae; genus Pelobates; species Pelobates cultripes. Next base: position 101,461,447 of record OW240913.1, read on the forward strand.
CTATTATTACTGTGCATACAGAGGGCAGCAAACTCCTCTTTAATTACCAATAATATCTATGTGAGCCAGTTATGTGAACATCTAATATCTTACAGTGACTAATAAAAACTTTTCGCTCTTAATTTTAATTAATTGTGTAAAGTTAATTTACTAATATCTATAGTATATTCAATCCCTCCAAATACATTATTTCTGATTCTCAATATCGAATTACAATCTTAGTGACTGAAATTTAAAGGAATCCCTACGTGTACAATCATCCCCATAACCCTCCTAATGCATAATAATTATAATGCTTTGTCGTTAATAAAGTCTCTCTTCATCTTCTTTATCCGCCCCTTGGGCCGGGTGTAGGTGATGAAGAAGGAAGGAGAAAAAAAAACAAAAAAAAAAAACACACCTTTATTTTTCAATTATGCAGCTTCTCTCCTGCGTCCTTTATCCTCATCTCCTGGATTATCCAATTCAAAATTCTGCTCTCTAAACCATTTTGAAATTGCTGTAACGTCTGAAAAGGAATATGTCCTTGCATCGTACGAAACAATAATTTTGCAGGGATATCGCCATGCATATCTAATATTCTTCTGATGCAAAATCTTTGTGTAAATTGCAAACGATTTTCTTTTGATCCTAGTATGGTAGGAGATATCCGGAAAAATCATAATGTTGCTGTGTGGATCCTTCATCTTAATAAGTCTTGATGCTTTTAAAACTTGTTCTTTCATTTTATAAGACGAACAGCAGATCAGCACATCTCTCGGTTTACTTTGATCCACATATTCTGGTTTCATAATTCTATGACTTCTTTCCAGAAAATTTGATGAATTTATCATTTGTATACCCAATTGTGAAAAAATCTCCATTATATGGTCTTGCAATTTATCGCTATTGATGGATTCTGGGATTCCCCTGATTCTAAGATTATTACGTCGAGAGCGATCTTCCAGATCTGCAATTTTGAGTTCCAAATCCTCTATCTTTTTGTTTGTCTTCCTCATAGTGTCTTCTGTTGACGCTTGCTGAAATTCCATTGATTCTAATTTTTCTTCATTCTGCTTAAGTTTTTTTTCCATCTGTGATAGCTCCATTTTAAATTCCAACAGGCTTTCATGGATCTCCTTTTTAATTTTCTCAAGTTGCCGTTCAAAACAAGACTCAAGATACGTATGTAATTCATCCGAGCTATATTCTTTTGGACTTAAGTTTGTGGATATGCACTTTGGAGATAGATTTTCTGCTTCTTTAAATGATTGAGAAGAGGAATCTGATATATTTTGTTGATCTTATTCCTGTTTCTGTGTTTGCAGCTGAACTGAGGAGGAAAGCCTTCTATCTGGCTTACTTTCTAGCTTTCTTTCTCTTTTCATGGGCTGTTTGTTATCTTGCCCTTTCCTAGAAGTCATCATGAAGAGAAAAAAAAAAAAATTCCTTTAATCCAGATTCAGACGGACCTTTATAATATTGAATCGCTTGTTCCACGCCTTTAGTGCGATTGATTTTTCACTTCTCACGCCGTTAATTGTATCTTTCCCTGTTGCAAGATTTTTTCTACTAAAGCCAATTCCGTGTATAACGTGCTTATTGTGCTTTAAGGGGCAAATGGAAAAAAGATTGTATTTTTCAGGTGTCCTTTTTTAAATCTTTAATAATTTCTCTTCTTTTCTTCACTTTATTTTTCACTTCCCTTTGCCCCTTTATCTTCTTCCAATTTGTCACTCCATATATAGGTTGCTGGCATCTGCTTGCACTACCATATTTAATTGTAACAGATTGGCAGTTTTAAACACTTATACTTGTTTCACTTTTCCTATTTGCTTTTATAATCTTAGTTGTTGCCTCTTTGTTTTATCTATATATTCTTCAGAAATCTTGCGGAACACTGTCTTGCTGATATTTATGTCATAAAATCAGCTGCCCCCAGAAAAGTGTCCTACTTTTATGTTTATATATCATAAAGAATATGACTTTTATGATGATCAACTAGGTCAGATATCTTTATATAGGCACTTGAAGCACCAGAACCTATACAGCTCATTAATCAAGATGCGAGGAATCGATTAAGCGTGTTCCACTTTGCAGAGGTGAACATCAAAAATGAATATTTTTTTTTTATTATAGATCTTGAAGTATTAAATGTTGACAACAATTCTCCTTTATATTCACTCCCATATGTTCACTTAGCGGGGCTATTTCCAGAGTACTCCCGCGCCCTCTAAGCCTTTCCCCACCAAACAACTTCTCAGGGTATATCAGTGAAGCTCTGCTGAAAATCGCTCCGCTTACCCTCACAGTGTCTGTTGGTGCGTCACTTGCTTCAGGCTGGGCACTTCCGACATCCGTCCTCCGCCTTACAATGTCTCTTCAAGTGTATCTATCCAGTGGACACTTACTGGGGGCCCTACAATTTTCCCCGTTTTTTTCCCCGGTATTCTGGCTTCTGGTTTCACGGCTTCAGCTTCAGGCTGGTCTCGTCTGACCGGGCGTCCTGAGGCTCAGCTCCCTAGGGCGTCAGCATCTCCGCGTGCAAGGACGTACGCTCCCGTGCGTTCACGTCCTACGTCATCGCTCCACCCCCCTGTTGTTTTCCCCCTTCCCTATTAACCCACTAATTAGAAATTATATCCCTGTATGTTATGTTTCTGCAAATATTTATCCAATTGCCGTTTAAACATCTGTATGAACTCTGATAAAACCAGCTCTTCAGGCAGAGAATTCCACATTCTTATAGTTCTTACTGTAAAAAAAAAAAACTTTTCTTTGCCTTAGACTAAATCTCCTTTCTTCCAGCCTAAATGTGTGTCCACATGTCCTATGTATAGACCTGTTTATGAATAGATTTCCAGATAATGGCTTGTACTGGACCCGAATATATTTGTATAATGTTATCATATCCCTTCCGAGGCGCCGTTTTTCCAAACTAAAGAGATTTAAAATCTTTAACCTTTCTTCATAACTAATACGCTCCATTCCTTTTATCAATTTTGTAGCCCAGCTCTGCACTTCTTTTTGTGCCATATCTTTCTTTAGAACAGGTGCCCAAAATTGCACAGCATATTCAAGGTGTGGTCTTACCAGTGATTTATAAAGAGGCAAAATTATATTTTCATCCCGAAAATGTATGCCCCTCATTATACATGACAAAACCTTACTGGCCTTAGCAACTGCTGATTGACATTGCATATCGCTGCCTAATTTATTGTCTTTAACAGTTCCCAAATCTTTCTCGTGTGTTGTTACCCCTAATTCACTACCATTTAGGGTGTAGTTTGCTTGTGCATTCTTTACCCCAAAGTGCATAACTTTGCATTTCTTTACATTAAATTTCATCTGCCATTTTAGTTCCCAGTTCCCCAATCTATCTAAATTCCTCTGCAGCAAAGCAATATCCTGCTCACATTGTATTACTTTACAACATTTTGTGTCGTCACATGGCTTTCAATGTGACAAAACAGGTGATAACCCGTGCCAAACAGAACTGAAAAAATCATGGATGATCCTCACTTCTGAGGAAGCCCTGCTGGTAGAAACTCGTAAAGTGTGACCTTAGAGAAGTTCTTTATATCTATATATTTTACTCTTGTATTTTATTTACTTGTAATATTACTTTTAACTAATATATATATATATATATATATATATATATATATACACACACAAATAAAATTAATTGTCTACAACATCATATCCAATTTGTTGTTTTGTTGCGGAACAACTATCCTGGTTCCTGCCCAACCTCAGGTGCCGATTATACCACCAAGGCTTTATACCTCCAGAGCAAGTTTATTGCTCTCCAAAGTGTAAGTAGGATACTTTGTTTTGTGCGCCCTATATATTTTAACATACTGCACTATTAGACCCTCTCTGCTTTATTTTATATGCTGGAATCAAACTAGACACATACAATTGTGGATCTACATAAATCCCAAGAAGGGGATTGTACCGTCAAAGCGCTAAACAGCAGAGCTCCCAGTAGCTCAGAAAAATGTGAGTGAGACACCTGTGTCTGTAAAACCATTAAGACATATTACACTATTTTTTGTTGTATTTCTGCTTTATTTTGAGGTTTTCCAGGCACTGAAATACAAAATCACTGTACTCCAGAAAGAGTACGTGTATACATAATTTATTATACACTATTGGGTTATTGTTAAGATTGAGTAAACCCGTGTGATTTTTTTCAATTCTGTTTGGCGCGGTTTATCACCTGTTGTTTTGTCACATTTCTGTATCTTACACAAGGTTTGGGAATCCTTATAGATTTACTGCTGCCTGTTCACATTATAGCGAGGGCCTACACCTGCCTTCTTTCTGTACATGGCTTTCAATGCTTATTTCAAGAACATTTATAAATATGTTAAATAGAAGGGGCCCCATAACAGAACCCTGAGTGACACCACTTACCACTTTTATCCAGTTTAAAAATGTACCATTAATGACATCTCGTTGTGTAAAATCTGGTTGGAACGATCGCCACTGTTAAATCTTCTTAATTTCTTCTTGTCTTCAGTTGATTGATATATATACACGTCTTTTGTATATATAGTCTTGGGCCAAAGGCTCACCACAATAATATATGTCTATGTCTATATTATTGAAAAGTACTAATACGCAATCTGACTTACGGTTTCTACAGGTTTATTCTTTGTTACTGATACATAATAAAACAACAAATGATGTTACAGGATCATGGGCATTCAACAGCAGATGGTAATTGCTGGACTTCTTTACATCCTTACATCTTTACATCGAGAGAGAGAGCCAGAGAGAGCCCAGAGCCAAGAGCCAAGAGAGAGCGACCTCGTGTCCCTCTGTTATTATATAGATGTGCCCATGCTGACGTTAGAGTTTAACTCTGGCCATATAAGGACAAAACCCCCAACTTACATTCCAGAGCTCTCGGACAAAGAAAGCCTTGTGACTTATACCATCTGTTACTTATGTCAATCCACACATCCATATATAATCAATAGAAATATAGAATATGCAATATTCTACATGTTGTACTCTATTCTTAAGCCAATGTTTTACCCAAGAACAAGAATATTCATCTAGCCCAATTTATTTAGTATTGCTGTACTCATACAACATAGCTAAGCAACGTATGAAATATTATACAGTGGTAGCACAAATAAGGTTTGCAAAATATACACTACAAGCTCACTGTATGTGTCAAAAAGGCAGAAAAAAATGCTCATTACCACTACACTTGGTACAAGCTACCAGAAACATTATTTCAGGCTAAATATGCCTTTTGAAATACCTTGGGATGTCTTCTTTAAGAAATGGTATGCCCACTAGAATACTCTAAAATAGAACACAGACCCATCAAAACCATATATGAAAATTCACACTTAAAAAGCTGAAAGTGACACCTCTTTTACAGCACAGTAACTACATAAAAAATATTGTCTATGTCATACATTGGGCATATTGTTTTACTTAGAAGAGGTAATGCAGCAAAATTTGATGGATTTTATGACAGTGGCACATGTCAAATATACGAAATACCCAGCAATAATGCAACATGTATTTTCTCACCACAAAATTTGACATAAATTGGTGAAAAAATGGCGGCAAGTTAAGGTACAATATGCGCCATATAAGATATGTTGGAGTGTCTGCTTTCTCAAATGGAAGGCCTTTGTGGGGTTATTTGGAAAGTCAAACTTCTATAATGCCACAAAATCAGACATAGGACAATCAATTCTAACTATAGAAACTGAAATAGCCTGGTCTTCTATATGGCAATGTAGCTTCACATAATAGTGGCAAATGCATACAATGGGGTTATCATTGTACTCAGATGTAGCTGAACACAATATGGGGAATAGCACACATGAGTTTTACGAAATACATATTAAAGAAATCTTGTTATAAGTGTGTATGTTAAAAAAAAATAAAAAAATTTTTTACTACAATATTTAGCAGAGATTGGTGGTGAAATGGCTATGTAAAAAGTAACAAAATAACCTTAGGTAAATAGCCTGTGATGTCTGCTTTTTATAAATATATACTTTTGTGTGGCAATTTTGTTTTCTGTAATAGCTATTAAACTTACAAGACAAACATACCATCTTCTAAAATTGTTTCACATTGGAATTTTTAGTTTTATTTTGTGACCTGTAACTTTCAAAATAAACAAAAATCCTACACATATTATGTACTCTATAAATCAAAACACATTAATGAATTTATTTTGAATGACTTTTCCCAAACTGGACATTATATGCACACGTTATTATTGCCAAAACTGTGAAAAAAAATATTTTTTTCCCATTATTTTTCTCTCTTTTTTTTAAATAAATGAGAATGTATATATGTATTTGTCACATCAAATGAAAGGCCTTTTTGTCCTCTAAAAAACTGTATATTATATGTGTTGGTACAATAAATGAGAGGGATGCAAATTGCGGTTGAACATAAACAGCAAAAGATGCAAAAATTACTTGTGTCCTTAAGTGTATGTCAAGCTTCTGAAGCCAAGTTCTTAACGGATTAATGTTCATGTGCAGTGACTGCCGCACGCGTTTTGAAACTTTACCACAAGTTTGACTCAGTCACTGCAGCGGAAGCACCTTTAGTGGCCATCATACATACATGCCAGTAGATATAGCTCGGGGGCGCAATGACATGACGACGTGTGCACGCATCAGGAGGCGGGGTCTGCTGAGCTGACTGACCAGCGGCTGTATGCATCCGCGTGGTAGCGGCGTTTTGGGGAGAGGAGGAGGCGGAGAAACCAGATAGCAGGCAGAAATAGCCTCCAGCACTAAGAGTGATTTCATAAAACAAAATATGGAAACAAAATAAAAGGAGGCAGAGTTGGGAGCATGAACACTGAAAAGAGCGTGGCGACATGTAATACAAGGTGCCACAGGCTTCCAGCAAAATGGCTGTCATGATTCAGTGAAAAAGTAAACAGCAAGCCAACAAGAGTATGGTAATGTACTAGCAAAGAGATAGTAAGCCTCATTTCTTTTTGTGAGTTGTACATTTACCCAGTTAAATATTTGCCACACAATTTACATTTTCCTGTATAGTGCTCTAAGGGGAGAGTAACTAAATACAAGCAAAGTAATAAATAAGGATGAAAGCAAACACAATATTTCAGCTCAATTTTGGTTTGTTCCAACTTAATCCTAACATACTGCTTAATTGTCAAATACACCAGAGAAAAGGGACAAGGTGGTGATTTTAGGGGTTATATAAGGGCTGTTGTCATTAGCTTGTCTAATATAGCTTGGTGCTACTTCTAAGTGCTGTTTCTAAGTGTGTAGTTTGAGATATTCTGGAGAGTTTTACAGAAGCTTCAACTGTCTAAGAGTTGTGCTAAGAGCTTTCTTTTCTACTGTTACAGGTAAGATTCATCTGTAGGAAAAGGTTACTGATTGCACAAGGTTTGAATTCCTGTTGGTAATTATAAGGCATTTGATTAGGTTACTTGCTATTGATTGCTGTTTAAATTAGCTATTGTTTGCAAATAAGCAGAGGCCTACCCAGGTGTTAAACATTCCTAGTGGGTGGTGATTTTAGGAGTTATATAAGGGCTGTTGTCATTAGCTTGGCTAATATAGCTTGGTTGCTACTTTTAAGTGCTGCTTCTAAGTGTGTAGTTGGAGATATTCTGGAGAGTGCTGCTTCTAAGTGTGTAGTTGGAGATATTCTGGAGAGTGTTGCTTCTAAGTGTGTAGTTGGAGATATTCTGGAGAGTGTTGCTTCTAAATGTGTAGTTGGAGATATTCTGGAGATAAACTGGAGGTAATCTGAGGTATTCAGGAGGATAAATACAAAGTTAAGATTTGATTGATTTAAATTATTCTCCTCATTGGAATGGCAGACTTAGTTCAGTGAAATAGTTGCTATGCATTTGTTTCACGTTCCACTTTTTGGAGGTTTGGTTGTTGTGTAATCTGTAGACAGTTCTCTATCTTGCTGCAGGAGATAGTATTTTTGAAGTCTGAGATTTGTAAATTATCTGGTGAACAAACTCAGACTGGAACTGCTGCAAAGCCACGGCCGCAGAGACATACAAAGAATGGCAGATGGATTACTGTAGGATCTGGTAGACTTAGAGTTGTGGATAAAGGGCATTTTGCACAGTCTGTTGCTCTTCATAATTCATTTTCTGCACTTTCAGAGTGTAATGGTGTTGTGGAGAGAGACACTGAGGCTAGTGGTTTTGTGGAGAGAGGCACTGAGGCTAGTGGTGTTGTGGAGAGAGGCACCGGGGCTAGTGGTGTTGTGGAGACCGGCTTGGAGACTATGGTGAGGCCTAATAGAAAGCAGTTGGTGTTGGGGGATTCCATTATAAGAGGTGTGGAGATGGACAATGGTGGTCTTGTGAGGTGTCTTTCCGGAGCTACTGCTAACAGAGACAGGAGACATATCTGTAATATTGTTAAGCAAGCAAAGCAGGAAGGGGAATTGGATGTACTTGTCCATCTAGGGACAAATGACTTGGCTTGCAATGAGGTTTCAGAGGTTAAGGAAATTTTTAGTGTTTTTGCCAATGATATACGGCAGGTTGCTTCCACACTGTCATTCTCTGAAGTTCTGCCTGTGCATAACACTCAGAACGACAGGCGGATGCGTATTAGGGACTTTAATTTGTGGCTTGGTGAATGGTGTCGGGAGCAAGGATTTGGCTTTATTTCTCATGGTAGCTCTGTTTGAAATGGAGATAAGCTGTACAAAAAAGATGGTTTGCATCTTTCTCAAAAGGGAACAAATGTTCTCAGTGAGCAGTTCAGAGGTTTTGCTAGGATGTATTTAAACTAGGAGGGGGGGCAAAAGGGTGATAAATCAATCCAATTGTCTCCCAAAACAAGGACAGAAGGTGTCTGTAGCAAGTGTGTTAAAAAATGATAAGCTTAGAGTCATGACTACAAATGCTCACAGTTTAGGGAATAAGATCCATGAACTTGTGGCAATAATGGCAACTGATAGTGTAGATTTAGTCGCTGTTACTGAGACATGGTATAATGAGAAAAATAACTGGGACATAGCAATACCAGGGTACTCTTTATATAGGAAAGATAGGGAAGGCAAGAAAGGGTGGAGTGGTGGCCTTGTATGTGAAGGATAGCATAAAATCTAGCCTAATAAAAGTTAGGCAAACATAGAGTCCGTTTTGGTTACGTTAGAATTTGGTAATCACACAGTAACTCGTGTAGGTGTGATTTATAGGCCCCCAGGACAAATTGAAGAGTTAGATAATCTACTAGTTGAGGAAATAGCTAAAATGACAATGAAGGGGGAAGTTATCATCATGTGTGACTTTAATCTTCCTGATGTAAACTGGAAAACAAAATTAGCTACTTGTGCCAGGAGCACACATATTCTAAACTCCCTACTGGGATTGTCTCTAAAACAAGTCGTTGAGGAGCCAACGCATAAAGAGGCCATACTAGATTTAGTGTTAACAAATGGTGATTTGGTATCAGATATTACTCTAGGTGAAAGTTTAGGATCCAGTGATCATCAGTCAGTGTGGTTTAATATAAGAACAGTGATTGAGTCACACCACACAAAAACAAAAGTTTTAGACTTTAGAAAAACAGACATTTCTCAAATTAGAATATGGGTAGAGGAGTCATTATCAGACTGGAGCAATTTAAATGGAATCCAAGAGAAATGGGATTATTTAAAAGTTGCACTATTGAAGGCAACAGAAAATTGCATTAGGCTTATCAGTAAAAGCAAAAAATTCAAGAAACCACTGTGGTACTCCACAGATGTGGCCAAAATAGTTAAAAACAAAAAGTTAGCATTTAGGAATTATAAAAAAACCAGAGTGAGGAAGACAAAATGATCTATAATATTAGGCAGAAAGAGGCTAAGCAAATTATAAGAGCTTCCAAATCACACACAGAAGAGAAAATAGCACAGTCAGTAAAAAAAAGGGGGATAAAACATTTTTTAGATACATAAATGAGAAAAGAAAAGTAAAACAAGGAAAAGAAGGAAGTATGTAGAAGAGGATAAAGGTCTAGCTGACTGCCTCAATGAATATTTCTGTTCTGTATTTACAGATGAAAATGAAGGAAAGGGACCTCAGTTGAGAAAAAGGATAAATGAGTCATTTTTTACACGTGAGTTTACAGAGGAAGAGGTTCTATTTCAACTGTCAAAAGTAAAGACAAATAAGTCAATGGGACCTGATGGAATACACCCAACGCTATTAAAAGAGCTTAGTGGTGTACTAGCAAAACCATTAACAGATTTATTTAACCAATCATTGTTAACAGGAGTAGTCCCAGAAGATTGGAAGTTAGCGAACGTTGTGCCCATTTACAAGAAAGGTAATAGGGAGGAGTCGGGCAACTATAGGCCAGTAAGCCTTACTTCAGTAGTGGGGAAAGTGATGGAAACCATGTTAAAGGATAGGATTGTTGAACATCTAAAAACACATGGATTTCAAGATCAGAGACAACATGGGTTTAATTCAGGGAGATCATGCCAAACTAATCTTATTGATTTTTTTGATTGGGTAACTAAAATTATAGATCAGGGTGGTGCAGTAGACATTGCTTACCTAGATTTCAGTAAGGCTTTGACACTGTTGCACATAGAAGGCTTATCAATAAACTGCAATCTTTAAGTTTGGATTCCAATATTGTTGAATGGGTAAGGCAGTGGCTGAGTGACAGGCAACAGAGGGTTGTAGTTAATGGAATATATTCGAAGCTTGGACTTGTCACTAGTGGGGTACCTCAGGGATCTGTACTTGACCCATTCTCTTTAATATTTTTATTAGTGATATTGCAGAAGGTCTTGATGGTAAGGTCTTTTTGCTGATGATACTAAGATATGTAACAGGGTTGATGTTCCAGGAGGGATAAGCCAAATGGCAAATGATTTAGGTAAACTAGAAAAATGATAATGCATCTTGGACGTAAAAACCAAAGGGCAGAGTACAGAATATTTGATAGAGTCCTAACCTCAACATATGAGGAAAGGGATTTAGGGGTGATTATTTCTGATGACTTAAAGGTAGGCAGACAATGTAATAGAGCAGCAGGAAATGCTAGCAGAATGCTTGGCTGTATAGGGAGAGGCATTAGCAGTAGAAAGAGGGAAGTGCTCATGCCATTGTACAGAACACTGGTGAGACCTCACTTGGAGTATTGTACACAGTACTGGAGACCGTATCTTCAGAAGGATATTGATACATTAGAGAGGGTTCAGAGAAGGGCTACTAAACTGGTTCATGGATTGCGGGATAAAACTTACCAGGAAAGGTTAAAGGATCTTAACATGTATAGCTTGGAGGAAAGACGAGACGGGGGGATATGATAGAAACATTTAAATATATAAAGGGAATCAACACAGTAAAGGAGGAGACTATATTTAAAAGAAGAAAAACTTACCACAACAAGAGGACATAGTCTTAAATTAGAGGGACAAAGGTTTAAAAATAATATCAGGAAGTATTACTTTACTGAGAGGGTAGTGGATGCATGGAATAGCCTTCCAGCTGAAGTGGTAGGGGTTAACACAGTTAAGGAGTTTAAGCATCCGTCGGATAGGCATAAGGCTATCCTAACTATAAGCTAAGGCCAGGGACTAAGGAGAGTATTTAGAAAATTGGGCAGACTAGATGGGCTGAATGGTCTTATCTGCTGTCACATTCTATGTTTCTATGTTTCTAAGGTAAACTGTCTACTAAACAACAATTTTATAAGATTTTGAAGGTGGTGGAGATTACTTGTGATCAAAAAGGAAGGAAAAAGAAAGCCAATCAAGCAAATAGTTATAATATGGCTACTGCAAAGATTGTGGGGGTTTAGCTGACGAAAGTGAGGTGTAAAAAAAAAAAGTACCAAGGTTTTCTACTAAAATGGCTGGAAGGACTCAATTGAATAGCAAACAGCTAGCTAAAGAGAGAGTGTGATAATGTACCAGCATAGAGATATTAAGTCTCATTGTCATATAAAGGAAGACATTTTAACATTTTTTTTTTCTCAAGAGGAGATTAGCTAAAGAGATAAAAACCTCTGTTTATTCCATATGGTTTCTAAGTGAATTATCCACTAAACAACAATTTAATAAATATTGGTAGGTGGTGATCATCTGTTATCAAAAACAAAAGGTAAAATAAATTGAATTAAGAAATGAGTGACAATATGGCTATTGCAAAAATGCAGAAGAAAAAAGAAATAAAAAAAGAACATTAAACAAGATAAAGGTGTGTCAGCAGCGGCGTACCTAGAGCATTTGGCACCCGGGGCGGATCCTGTGCTTGGCACCCCAAAAAAAAAAAAAAATGTTAAAGGTTTTCTTTTAATTAATCCACACTCCTTAATTAAACCATACCCCTTAATTAATCCATAATTAATCCACCTAATTCATCCACCCCTTTAATTAATCCACTCCCCCTTAATTAATCCACTCCCCCAAATCCACACTAATTAATCCACTCCCCATAATTAATCCACTCCCCATAATTAATACACCCCCATAATTAATACACCCCCTTAATTAATCCACTACCCATAATTAATCCACCCCCACTTAATTAATCCACTCCCACTTAATTAATACACCCCCATAATTAATCCACCCCCCATAATTAATCCACCCTCCATAATTAATCCACCCCTATAATTAATTCACCCCCCATAATTAATCCACCCCTATAATTAATTCACCCCCATAATTAATTCACCCCCTATAATTAATATACACACCCCCCATAATTAATCCACCCCCTAATTAATACACTCTATACTAATAATTAATATACACCACCCCCATAAATCTAATATTATTAATACAACCCCCCATAATTAATATACCCCTATAATAATATACACCCCCTATACTAATATACTCTATAATTAATATACACCCCCATACTAATATACACCTACTCTTTTCTCTTTCACCTCCCTCCTTTCTCTCTTTCTCACCCTCTTTCTCATCCCCCCCTACCTTTGCTGTAGCGTGCACTTCCTGTTAGTCCGGCCGGGTACAGGAGACAAAAGCTCTCTGTACCCGCCGATTATACAGGGCTCGGCCACGCTACTACAGAGGGAGTGACAGGAGGGAGCGCTGAGCGCATCTCCTGTCAGCCCCTCTCCCCATGCTGCGCCCAGGCGGTGCGGTCCGCCCTCATGGACGCAGCGCCTGGGCAAAGCTGCAGCCGCCTGAGGCTCTCTACAGAGCGCTCGGGCGGCTGCAGCATGGGGGGGCCGGCGGGGCTGGTCATGGCACCCCCCACCCTGGTGGCACCCGGGGCGGTCCGCCCCCTCCGCACCCCCCTTAGTACGCCACTGTGTGTCAGTATTTTTTCTCCCCAATCAAAGAGTCTTTAATAAAAGAGAGGAGAAATACTATGTCTAAATTACAAGAATTTATCAAATTTAATCTAGACAATCAAACGGAAATCTTTAAAAAAGAGATTCAAAATACTTCAAATCAACTAAACAACAAATAGAAGAAATAGCGATGAAATTAAAGATGGAAGAAAAATATGATCAGATGGAATTTCAGTATTAGATGGTCTCAGAAAGCACTGGAACAAAAAATAAATATACTGGAAGATAGACATAGAATGAAGAATATTAAAAAAAAAAAAAAACATCTCAGAGACTGCCACTAATGATAAAATGAAACAATTTTTATTGGATTTTTTCACTGCCCTAGATATCAACCTGGGAAATCAAGATATGGGGATTGACAACATGATTCTATACAGAGAGACACCGTGGTATGTTTTTTTCTCCTGTCAATTAAAACAACAGGTCATTTGAAAACATCAACATATATCAAGGTATATCACCTTATATAAGATTGTGGAGAGAGAAGTTTGCTACAGTGCTAATCCCACTCAAACAACATAATATAAGATACCATTGACATTCAAAATCAAGAGAGTTGGAAAAGTGGATAAAATAAAAAAATATATGAAGAAGCGGGTTTACAGAGTATCTAATCGAAATCGGTGAAGAGGATGGATAACAATTTTTTCTTTTTCTCTCCTTCCTTTTTTGTGTGCTCACATTGAGGAAAAAAGAGGATGTTTGGACACTAATGGAACACACTAGTCGGTTCTCTCACACCTCACCCCTCTGTCAGGCCTTACATTGGCTTCATGTATGCTATAGGAGTCAATTCAAGGTTCTAATTCACACCTATAAAGCACTGAACAATTCTAGCCCCTCATATCTCCTCACAGATCCATAGGTATGTCCCTTCTCGGTGTCTCCGCTCTGCCCGTGACCACCTCCTGTCCGTTGTTCACAACCGTACGGCCGACTCACTCTTGCAGGACTTCTCGCGGGCGGCTCCCTTCCTATGGAATAGCCAGCTCGCCATCAGACTCTCGCCATCAGTCTTGCATCTTTTAAGAAGTGCCTTAAAACCCATCTCTTTAGGAAAGCTTATGGCCTCCCAGAGTAACCTCTACCTTACATACCTGTCTCTTGCTCTCTCTTAAAGGGCAGCACTCTACTCTCTCCTCCAGCTCCTCCTCACTCCCACCTTATTTGATTGCAAATTCCTGTCCTATTGTGTTTTACACCCCACCTCCTATAGAATGTAAGCTCGTTTGAGCAGGGTCCTCTTCAACCTATCGTTCCTGTAAGTTTTTTGTAATTGTCCTATTTTTAGTTAAATCCCCCCTCTCATAATATTGCAAAGCGCTACGGAATCTGTTTGCGCTATATAAATGGCAATAATAATAATAACGGGAGGGGTTGGGTTTTTTTGTGTGTAAAAATTACAAAATTATAATTAAATTATTTTTATTTTCATTTTTATTCATTTATTATTTTTTCATCCATGTATTTTTTCATTCATATTTATATCATTATGATTATTATATTTGATGACTAATATTTGTTTTTTCAATTACAGAAACATTTAAACTATTTTTAATTACAGAAACATTTAAACTATGGTTAAAAACATAGGAAGGATTTATTTGATGTTGTCTAACATATTACATATTTTTGTAACGAAATTGAGCATATCAAGTTTTTGGTCTTTAATTGACCTTCTATATCTTTAAATTTTTCACATTTCTAACCTCTCTAAAAATCCTTCAAATCATCAAATTTCTATTTTTCAAATTTCTAATATATTTAAATCGTTCAAATTATCTAATTCATTCTAATTATTCAAATTTATATGTGTTTCTTAAAAATAAAAATATATATTGGTATATCTAATATACATTTAAAACATCTAATTGATAAATCATTAATTGCTATAAATACACATTTCATTTGAACATCTACTTCTAAATATTGATATGCCCAATTTCTATTATATACACTTTTGTGTTGTTGTCAGATGTGTGAGTTTTTTATGAAATCTTTGTTTTTGTTGATGAGGACTATTTGTCCGGCTTGCAGTCTCGTGCTGCAAGTGTTCTAAGTTGTAACAACTGATAATGATTGGAACATGCTGCTTTTTCATCTAACCCGCGATACCGGAAGTGACGTCATGCGGAAATAGAATGCGTTCCAGGGTGGAACGCACACCAACACCGGCGAACATTTGATCGATTAGTTGGTAGATATATAAGCAGATTCTCAATCCCATCACAGCTACACATCCCTGAGGAAGTCCAGAAGAGGACGAAACGCGTTGGAACTGTTTATTTTTCTACTGTTCATATGAACTTTTATTTGCTATTCTTTTGGTTGCTGCTATCACTGCTTTAGATCCTTCACCTTGATTGGATCATCTGCTACCCGTGGATACCACCTAGTGTGGAGACATACTGTTTTTATTCTGATACATTGTAAGTGCAATACATGTAATAAATTGTTATTCTTTATACAATCTGCACTATCAATTTCTTTTTTCCTTCCATTTGGAGAGAATTAGAAGATTTGACACTATATATTCAGATTCATCGCTGGAGGTCCTTCACAATTCTCCAGTTCCCTAATACAGAGGGAGATATGCCTGATCTCATCCTAATTTTGTGAGTTCTCTACCACTTTCGTTTTCTAGGTGGTTTTAACAATATTACACTATAGAGTGATGGAGCACCAGATTGAGATTAAGACTTATGGTGCCTGAAATTTTTCTGTTTTTCAGTTCACCATTTTGTAACTAATTCCCATCATTCAGATTCATGCTTATGAGTTTTTTTAGATAGTGTTTCTTAAAAGATAGCTTTCTCTTGAATCTAGACAACTAAATAAAACATTGAAAACCAACTTGTGTTGATCTTTTTTCACGAGATGCCAGTTTTCTCTTACATTCATATTTATGCTGACTGCCACATGCAAAGAACATTTCAGAACAAGAAGCATCTAACAATGGTTGGCAGAGAGTTAAGATACAGGCACCCAGTTGTGGATGACAGGGTTTGAGTTTCTACATTTAAATTTATTTTTCACAAATTATAAATACATATTTGTCCTGTGACAGTTTACCTTTAAATTTAGATATTATAAACTATCATTTGTCCTTTAATTACAATTACATCACTGATTCTGCTCTAAAAAGTCACCTGACCCAATACAAAAGAGAATTTGAATTGAAAAGAACATGGATCGCATACAACTACAATGGTTTTATGCATTTATTCATGCAGTTTTCAGCATACTACTTTGTGCACTCCTCTAGAAGCATTTTCTGTGAACAATGTTTGGTCCTACTTCCTCGAATTCTGCCCGTGTAATCCACATTTGCTGAAAAGTAGACAGAGAAGACAATATTGATCCTCCTGTCCATACTGCCTCAATTGGTTCAGGTGAAGTTATAACACTCAATGGGCTTTCTGGTGGAATCAATCTGGCCAGCTCCTTGGTCATACGCTCACCAATTCCAGGAAACAAGCTGGTCCCTCCAGACATGAGCACATTGCTGCAAAGAGTGCTCCGAAGATCAATGTCACACTTCATAATGCTATTAAAACACATTTTATCAATGCCTGGTGAATCCATTCCAATTCTTGAAGGATGAAATAATGTTTCTGGACATTTATATCTCTCTCTGTGGATGGTGACAATCTTTCCATCAGGAAGTTTGTATTCTTTTTCCAATTCTTCTGTTGATTTCGATCTCTCACATTCTATATCAACAGCAACATAACATAGCCTTTCTTTCATATCTTTAACAATTTCTCTTTCCGATGTACTAATAAAAGAAAGGCCACTTTCAGTTAGTATTCTCATCAGATAGTTTGTTAGTTCTCTTCCTGCTAGGTCAAGCCTTAGCACGGCATGTTGAAGACAGTATCCTTCAAATATAGGGACTGTGTGTGTCACACCATCACCTAGGTCGACCACACAACCAGTTACTCTTCCTGAGGAGTAGAGAGCTAAAACTGCTTGGATTGATACATATGTTGCAGGAACACCAAGTCCCTCAAATAAAACACTCATCATCTTTTCTCTGTTGGTTCGTGGGTTGAGAGGTGCTTCAGAAACAAGCACTGGTCTCTCACACGAATTTATATGTAAATGATTTTCATATCCATTCCTCCATATGAGCTCCATGTCATCCCATGAAGCCACCACACCATGCTCCACAGGGTAGTTTAATGAGAGGATACCTCTTCTTACCTGTGCATCTTCTCCAATATAGAACCCCTTTTGTCCAGCTCCAACAATAACAGGTTTGTATTTTGGTCTGCCTACTAAATTGGAGTACACAAATCGTGGTTTTTCTTCTCCTGAAAATCCAAATTTAATTAATCCAGATCCATTGTCTATAACTACTGCTTGTGAATGATTTGCCATCTTGTTTGCTGTCCCACTGGTGTCATCTGACCTGTAAATAGCAGCAACTTCTCTGATCAAAGAGGACTACACCTACTGCCCTGTTAACATTTAAGTGAGCAAGGTATGATGTAATAATGACAGTTTACCTTGCTATATCCCAGTGTGATCCTAGTTTTTTTTTTTTTTGCTGTGCATTGCATATGCATGAACAACAATTGACAATATTTCCACATTATAAGTGCGAATGAGAGGTTCATCATATTTACCAGTATGTAATAAACCAGAAAAAAACAAACAATGGAGTATGGGTGGATTGGCGCCAATTATACACGTGAAAATGCAGCTCCCCTAGTGCCTATAGTCACTTACAAGACACTAAATACAGTATTACAAATAGTACAGGGTATAGGGTGTGCAATAGTGAACACAAACACAGCGAGAAAACCTGATGGTACACCTCTGGTTAATCAAACTTCTTACCCATAGAAACAGCAGTATTGCTAAACAATGGCTAGCTGCCTTCACCTCTAGCAACTGGATAGGTCCTGTAACTAGAGAAATTACCAGTATCAGCAGACTTCTTATATGTGGACTCCTAATAAAACCTGTTTCTTAGGTTCCTGCCCGTGTTGCTGTGTCAGAACAGCCGCATAGTTTATCACACGCGGGGACAGACTGCTGTTTCTATTAACCAGAGGTGCACCATCAGGTTTTCCCTGTAATAAGTTTCTCTCACTGTGGGTTGGTGTTCACTATTGCGCACCCTATATTTACCAGTATGCTACACTCTAATTCAAATACGATGTACGAGATGCATATTTTAAGATAACAAGCTAGGTATCATGCATTTTAGGACTAGGCAGACAGAATGTAATTAGAAATTATCACATCCAATAAATAAGTGCAGGAGAATTAGGTGTCATAAAGGGGGTAAGGGGAGTGCGTAGAGTGGAGAAAATTGCGCCATTATTTTGAAAAGAAAAATAACATTAAAGATCAAGAGATCCAAATATAAGTCTACCTAGGTCACCTCAAAATCACAAAATACTACTCTTCTGAATCAAATACTACTCTTCTGAATCTTGAACCATGAATATTAAACATATTCAGAGATAGAAAAATAATGAAATGGGAGAGAATAGTACTAATATGAAGAATGGATGGCTGGGCTGCAATATTACATCCAACAAACCGGTATGTGTGTTGGGTTATTAGTCACCAGTGGTATTCAGGTAACTGGGGTTTGTGATCCCCCTACTCTCGGGTTGAAAGGAATGATGCTAGTAGTGTCCCAGGTCTCCACGTGTCCCTGCATTAAGTCTTCTTATCACTGGCTGAAACCTGGGGCTCTACCCTCCCAGACACTGCTGCCTTCCTATCTAATGGCGCATTGCATTTATCTCACTCCAATACGCCATACGATGCTCAGTGTGGCGGTGTTGTGTTTTTGCTCTCCCCTTACAGTTTCTCCCAATTTTCGCCCCCTTGTTCTTCTCCTTCCTTATCTTTTGAAGTTGACTCTACCAGTCTCTTTAGTTTTCTCTCAGCCCATGATTCCATTATCTACTGCCCTCATGGCTTGCCTCTACTCTTCCTTGACCACTTTTCTGCTTGGCTTCCTTACTTTCCTCTGACATTGCTTACCTTATCCTTGGTGATTTGAACATCCCTATTAACCAACGTGACTTCCAAATATCCGCATTGCCCGTCTGTAATGATAGCTGCAGATAGGCTCATCTTCCTGACTGACTACTACTCCCACACCTCACCCATTTGCCGATCATTGCATTGGCTTCCTGTACCTTTCAGGAACTACTTCAAACTGCTAACATTAACTTACAAACTCTCAATAGGTCCACTCTTTGTTACATTTCATCTTTACCTAACAAATATACCCCTTTGAGTTCCCTTTGCTCTGCAAATGACCTTCTCGTGACATCTGCTTTTTTCTGAACTGCCATCTCACCTGCAGGGGTGCAACTAGGAATAAGGCACTCACTGAGTCATTGGTACACACACTGTTTAGCCAAGACACACTTTCACAAATACACACCCTCACAGATTAATTTTGTGTTTTGTTTTTTTAAACTTGTTTAAAGGGAAACTCCAGTGCCAGGAAAACAATCTCCACCAGCCGGGGAGACCTAATGCGCATGCGCGGCAATGCCGCGCATGCGCACCACATAGGAAAGCATTGAAAATGCATTGAAAATGCTTTGCTATGGGGAAATGAGCGACGCTGGAGGTCCTCACACAGCGTGAGGACATCCAGCGACGCTCTAGCACAGGTTTCCTGTGCTAGGAACCAGGAAGTGCCCTCTAGTGGCTGTCTAGTAGAAAGCCACTAGAGGTGGAGTTAACCCTGCAAGGTAATTATTGCAGTTTATAAAAAAAACTGCAATAATTACAGTTTAAGGGTTGAGTAGTGGGAGTTGGCACCCAGACCACTCCAATGGGCAGAAGTGGTTTGGGTGCCTGGAGTGTCCCTTTAAGGCCCATCCAGCCTCCCTGTGTTTGGGAAAGCTGGACTGTGTCTTCTCCCTGAGGTCCAGGGGGGGGGAACTTCTGCCTGAGGTAAAGTGGCTGCTTCGATCTTCATTGCTCGCTTGCATGCTGTTTAGCGATGCCGGGGCCTGCCAGAGCAGGAAAAGTATCCTGCAAATCTCTGCCAGATCCTCATTACGCACCAAGAAATTTAATATGCTGCCACCAACAACATTTTGTGTTCAAGATATACTTCAAACTGCAGGACGACATCTCATATGACCAGTAGCCATTGCAACTTTTCCCCGACCTGTACACGGTGACACTGAAGCTGCTGACTTGTGCATGGGCCTCCCAAAAGATCTGGTACTACTGGATATTAGCCACAAGACTGCTGGTTTTCAAATTGGATGAGAAGCCATAGGGACTTTGTGGAAATCTTAGAAGTGCTGCAGTTGCCACCACTTAATATAAAATTACAGTTATCTATATACTACGCCACAGAGAGTATACCCATTGGGACTGCTCTAACTTAATGGGGCGGCCACCTGGAATCCACCAGACAAGTGAGGAACCAACACTGAGGCAACATAAAGGACAAGCGCCTTGTCTGACCTAGACACTAACTCATTTCCCCTCAGGGACTGGTCTGCTTTGGTCATAGTGGCTGTGCCTCCAACTGCCTGCTGGAGAAATACAGTGCATGCATTCTACTAAGTACCTTTTGTCCAAAGATTATGAAGATTTGAGTATGAGAAGAAAATAAAAACCTGTGGATGTCAAATCCCCTCAAATTAATAAAAACTTTGTTAGTGCCTAGAGCAGAACCTGGCAACCTACAGCCCACACCAGTCACAACCCCTGCAATACACTAGCTCTTTCCTCATGCCTTCAAATACAAGGCATGTAGTCTGCTGGCTGCCGCATAATATATCCAAGCAGCACAAAGTGCTACACACTACTATGGATGACTTTATACTAGCAATTCATGATGTCACTACAGAGTGGGCTGCAAAGGAGCTGTATGTAGAACTAAGGCACGCTGCACCAATGGATGAGGCCTTTCCAGCAAGTGATGGGCCTGCCCCTTTCTTCCTGCGAGTGTGCACTACAGATGAACTGCCAATGTATAGCACAGTATTTCATTAGACCTTCATCGATGTCTATGTAAGTGGATGTTTGTCTGAATGATTGTGTATGTCTAAAAGTCACTGTGAGTGTTTGTAGGACTGTGCCTGTACCCGCTCTATGGCGGGTTCCTTGTATTTATACTACCAGCAATGATGGGTGTGGCACTGTAATCCCGCCCTCACTGTGAACGCTCAACGGCAGGTTCATTGTAGTTATATTTCCAGCCATGATGGACGGGGCAATGTAACCACGCCTCCACTGTGAACGATCACAGGCGGTTTCCTTGTAGTTATTTTGCCATTGCTGACATCTAAACCCCTCCATAGAGAATTATTATTATTGTTTCCCCCACCCTCAATGGTTGCAGACATACCCCTACTGTCTATAACCATGAGAGAATTCACTTTCACAGTGAATAAAATCTGAATGGAAAAACTGAAGCAGAAAGCCATGATGTGGAAAAATTCTCTGACTTGCCTTCCACTGGGATTTAAAAGATTACTTTAAGCATCATGACTAATAGAAACTGCAATGTCTACATTAGAGGGCTAAGACTGCCTCTAGTGGCGGTCTACCATACAGCCACTAGAGGCACTTCCTGGAGTGAGACGACACTGGATATCCTCACACTTTGCTTCATGGGCCAGTGTGTGCACCACTGACATTTAGTGTCTACACCCCCTGCATGGCAAAACAGAAATTCGAGTTCATCAGAATTAACAATTTCAGACAATCCAAGGTTTTCCTATGGAAAAACATTGTGATTGGCTGAGATCAGCACTCCTGATTATGTCAGCCATCAGTGACAGATAAATCATAATCACCTGGAATAAAAGTAAGATTTAACTACACCGAGGGACTTGGGACACTTTAATGAGCTCATGTGGTCTAGATGCCCACAGTATCCCTTTAAGTTGTCATGGTGCTTGCAGTAATGCTTTAAGAAAACTGGTACTCAACGGTTTGATGGAAAACATGGCTCTCCTATTCCATGTCTCCTGCCACTTCTTTATGGGGAAAAGGAAAGCCATGCACACTTGTCTATGGCATTTCAGCTGCCATAAATTACAATGACAAATGAAAGTAATGTCAGGAAGTATTACTTTACTGAGAGGGTAGTGGATGCACGGAATAGCCTTCCAGCTGAGGTGGTAGAGGTTAAC
Organism: Pelobates cultripes; assembly: GCA_933207985.1. NCBI lineage: Eukaryota > Metazoa > Chordata > Amphibia > Anura > Pelobatidae > Pelobates > Pelobates cultripes. The sequence continues at coordinate 101,483,912 of OW240913.1, forward strand.
ACAGTAAAGGAGTTTAATCATGCATGGGATATGCATAATCCTAACTATAAAATAAGGCCAGGGACTAATGAAAGAATTTAGAAAATTGGGCAGAGTAGATGGGCCGAATGGTTCTTATCTGCCGTCACATTCTATGTCAAGTGCTAGCTAAATAAGGCACCCCAAACGTTTGTGAATTACACCCACTCTGTCTATCATATGGTAAGGTGCAGGATAGGCTTAGTTTACCAATGGCTGGTGTGTAGTGAAAAATGTGTGTCCTGTTTGGAGAGGTGGTGTTTTATAAATAGTAGGTTACAGCCTACTCCTAGTTATGCCTCAACATTCGTACAACACACTCATATCCCCATCACACATCAGCCTGTGGCCAATGACAGTCTATGGGCAGAGACAAAGCCTTTAAAACTCATGGTGCAGGCACAGCCACAGGCCCCCGACGGTGCAGGCACAGCCGCGGCCCTCAGCACTGAGCTCCCCGTGTTCAGTACGGCCAACCTGACTACGGTCCCAGTGCCCCCGGCCCGGTCGGTGTGTGTCGGAGCCCGCCGCGGTCTGTACTGGTCACAGCTCAGACAGACAGACCGGGATCGGGCGGCTCCTGTTACTCTCCATGCGCCGCTCCCCGGCTCTCCCACGGCCCCGCCGCCCCCATCAGGCTTACAGAGGCGAACTCTTCGCGGCAGCATTGCCGAAGCGGGCTGACCACGGCCTGGAAGGGGTCGGGGCGGCGGCGGGGAATTGCGCGGACAGCCCGGAGCGTGGCGCTGGGCCCGAGCACGGTCATGGGGGAGGGAGAGCCCCCCGGCTGACGTATTTTTGGTCCGAATGCCTCTCTCGGTGCTCTTCCCGCCCGCTGAAAGTCAGCCAATAAAACAACGAGCGCTCCATGAAGAGCCTGAATAACGTAAAATTAGGGTTAGCGTGTCGTGGGATACTCCCTCCCCCACTGTGAGCGCTCTACGGCGGGCTCCTTGTATTTATACTGCCAGCAGTTATGGGCGTGGCAAAGTAACCCCGCCCCCACTGTGAGCGCTCTACGGCGGGTTCCTTGTATTTATACTGCCAGCAGTTATGGGCGTGGCAAAGTAACCCCGCCCCCACTATGAACGCTCTACGGCGGGTTCCTTGTATTTATACTGCCAGCAGTTATGGGCGTGGCAATGTAACCCCGCCCCCACTATGGACGCTCTACGGCGGTTTCCTTGTAGTTATTTTGCCATTGCTGACATCTAAACCCCTCCATAGAGAATTATTATTATTGTTTCCCCCACCCTCACTGGTTGCAGACATGCCCCTGTTCTATTAAATTTCCCTACCCAGTTAAAAAACCGTACCGCGTCACTTCCGGTGATGAAGCCGAACCGGAAGTGACGTTGGGACGGTGGTGTGCGCCCCCGCGCAGGCGCACGCAACCGAGGTAGGGATTTTTCACTTTGAGGAGAGCCTAAAGGCATAGTGTGCACGCGCGGCACAGTACTCCCGTCGGAGGTACAGCGCGCGTGCGCACTTGTTGACATGGAGCGCTTCACACACCGCGCATGCGCAGTATTGGGGTAGGGAAATCTGATTGCCATTAAAACGGCACTGTCATGCCGAAACCCGTTTTATTTTTTTAACCCCCCTCCCGCCTCCACTACATCCAATTGACCCACTAGTCACCCCAAATGCCCCTAAGCCCCCCACATTACCTATTTTTTAATCCTTATTTTCTGCCCCGATCTTGATTCAGGGCACCGCCATCTTTGTGTGGGTAGATGAAGTACCTGTGGGACACGTCATCAGCCCACACTAGGCAGACACTGAGATTCCCGCACATGCCCAGTGAAACACCTGGACATGCGAACGGGAATTTCAGCTATTCATTCATTCATCAGACAGACGAATGAGTGAATAGAAAGATCAGCCGAACAAACAAACACAATGTATCAGTGTTAGTTTGTTCGTTCAGTTTATTACAAGGAGGGAGCTACCGGCACGCAGCTCCCTCCTTGTAATATGTAACTATAGAAGCGGCAGGGAGCAGTGCTCCCCACCACTTCATAAGCCCCCCAGTACCCCCTCTCACTCTATGGGGGTCAATATGACCCCCATAATAGCACAAGAGAGATTTAAATCTCCCAAATGCCCCTACTCACTATACCGCGAGTAGGGGCATGTCTACTAAACAGTGAGCAGCCTGGCTGCTCACTGTTGAAAAAAAAGACATAAATTACAATAAGGGGGGGCGGACCTATTGTCCTCCCCCCCTCCCCCACCCTGAGCGGCGGGTGGGGGCCATAAAGATAATGGGGGGGGACCTACTGTCCTCCCCCACCCCTGAGCGGTGGGTGGGGGCCCTAATAAAACAATAAGGGGGGGGGACCTACTGTCCTCCCCCCCTGGCCTCCACCCCTGAGCAGTGGGTGGGGGCCCTTATAAAACAATAAGGGGGGGGGACCTACTTCCTCCACCCCTGGCCCCCACCCCTGCGCGGTGGGTAGGGGCCCTAATAAAACCATAAGGGGGGGGAACTATTGTCCTCCCC
>OW240913.1:101486535-101499311 GCA_933207985.1 Pelobates cultripes
CACCCACCTCGCAGGGGTGGGGGCCGGGGGGGGAGGACTGTAGGTCCCCCCCCTTATTGTTTTATTAGGGCCCCCACCCACCCACCACGCAGGGGTGGGGGCCAGGGGGTGGGGCCAGTAGGTTCCCTCCATCTTTATTTAGGGCCCCCACGGGCATGGGGGGGGGGTTTATTAGTTTTTTTTGTTTGTTTTTTTTACAGTGAGCAGCTATAAGTTGCTCACTGCTTACTACACATGCCCCTACTCGAGATATAGCGAGTAGGGGCATATTATTTACTAATACTAAGTAATCTTTACTTAGTATTAGTAAAGTTGGCTGTTAGACCAATTTAGGTCTTTCAGCCTTTTAGTAGATAGCTCCCTGATACCGTGGGAATTAGGGAGTTATCTACTAAGCGGCTGCAAAATGCAGCCACAGCAATGAATAGGATCAGAGTTTCATTCATTCGAATGAAATTCCGATCCGAATAAAATGCCGAATTGCGTTCTAAAAGGAACTAACAGACTGTTCTCATTCAGTTAGAACGCAATTCGGCAGTTTAGTGTAAAGTGACAGGAAGCATTGTGGGAACACAGAGGGAAGCTAGGGATCATGGGAAAATTGCTCTGACCAGCGGAAATGAAGCACACTTTGCTCCTCCGCTGGTCAGAGCTGGTCAAGCGGAGGAATTCTCCATAAGGCAAAGAGTCCCTACTTTGTCTTATGATTTTAAAGAAAACTAAAGAAGACAGGAAGAAAAGAACAGATCCTGAGAGAGGGGGAGAAGAGGAAGAGATTGAGGAAAGGTAAGTTCGGCATGACAGTGCCGCTTTAAGCACTGAGAAATCTCCCTACCCCTATACTGCGCATGCGCGGACTCTGATCGTCTGAGTAAAGCCTTTTCTGAGAACAGGTCATTCTCTCCCTGCTCCCAACACTCTCAGCCATCCGAGGGGAGGGGGTACTATATTAGGGGGGTTTCAGTGCATTATATTGAGGAGTGGGGGGGTTTTAGTACATTATTATATTGGGGTCTGCGCTGTATGGGGGTGTGCGCTATATATGGGGGTCTGCTTATATATGGGGCCCAGTATGGGGGTCTGCGCTGTATTGGGGGTCTGGCGCTTGTATGGGGTCTCTCAAGGCTGTATGGGGTTCTGCGCTGTATGGGGGTTCATGCTTGTATAGGGTCTGCGCCAGAGAAGGGGGGTCTGTCAGATATAGGGTCTATACCAGATATGGGGTGTCTATGCCAGATATGGGGGTGGCGCTGTATATGGGGGTGTGCGCTGTATGGGGGTCTGCGCTGTATGGGGGGGTCTGCGCAGTATATTGGGGGGTCTGTGAAGTATATTGGGGTGGCCTGTGTATTAAATGTGGGGGGCAGTGTGTTAGATGGAGGGGCTGTTTGTTACACGTGGGGGGGCAGTGTATTATATTTGGGGGCTGTGCGTTAGATGGTGAGCTGTACAGTACGTGTGGCCTGCGTGTTAGATGTGTACAACCCTAGTTTCACAGAAAAATATTTATTTCCTAGATATCATATGCCAAAGCATGCTTTTTGCTATGAAACCGCAGCCATCTAATCACTCGCCAGAGAAGGATGAGAAACTGCACCCCAGCGAGAGGGACAGCCCCACATCTGCAACCAAATCCGTCGGTCACCGAATTCAGTAATCTCCGTCTCTTTGTGCATTGTGTATGTATGGTACTCCCAATTCTTATATTTAATCCGGTGTGTCTCCCACAATCTTTGTGTCTGTCTGCTGTATGTATGTGGCACGCAAGTCTGCATGCACTGTGTCTGTTATGCCAGTTACTCTAACCAGTTTATTTCTTTTTGTGTGTGTCACAGCTCTGACAAGCATGTTCTCCTATGGGACACGAAGTACATGAAGAGGAATGAAGAAGCCCATGTTTGATGCTCGTCTCCAGGGTGGAGTATTGAATTTATAACTAATGAAGTGGCATCTGACACATGACAAGCTGCTCCTGTTTGCACAGCAACTTCAACATTGTGTACTGTGATCACGGCATAGTTCAGAGGTAGGTAACCTTGGGCAATCCAGATGCTGTGAATTACATCTCCCATAATGCTATCAAACCATTATGGGAGGTGTAGTGCAAAACATCTGGAATACTGAATGCGGATGAATGCAAAGTATGGTGTGTGTGAATGGTCAGTAACAAGGGTTGAAGCCTTGACGTGGCGTTACTGCTCACATGTGTATTCATGTGCCAATTCAACCAATGTGAGTCACTGTAATACTTATAAGGTAACCAAAAGTACTGTGATTGTGGAGAATGAAACACCTGTATCACCTACACACTGTTTACACTGTGACCGTATCTCCTAAACACTGCTGACACTGTGACCATATCTCCTAAACACTGCTGACACTGTGACCGTATCTCCTAAACACTGCTGACACTGTGACCGTATCTCCTAAACACTGCTCACACTGTGACCGTATCTCCTAAACACTGCTCACACTGTGACCGTATCTCCTAAACACTGCTCACACTGTGACCGTATCTCCTACACACTGCTCACACTGTGACCGTATCTCCTACACACTGCTTACACTGTGACCGTATCTCCTACACACTGCTTATACTGTGACCGTATCTCCTACACACTGCTTATACTGTGACCGTATCTCCTAAACACTGCTGACACTGTGACCGTATCTCCTAAACACTGCTCACACTGTGTGACCCTATCGCCTTTACACTGCTTACACTGTGACCCAATCGCCTATACACTGCTCACACTGTGAATGTTAGTTTTTTCAAGTTAGTTTTAGTGTTTGCGGTTTCATTGATTTGTTAACCACTCTCCTCAATCTTCTGTTCTGTGTTTTCTTACATTTGTGGGAAGAACAAGGTGATCCTCTCAATTTTACACTCCTTTACTGATGGTTCCAGTGCCAGAGACAAACCCACCACCATTAACCTTGACCTGCTCAAACAGAAGAGATTATCTTCTTCTATAGAAAACGTCCATATGGCTGTTTCGGAACACATGCTGCAGACATGATTTAACCTTAATTTTCCAGTGATTAAGACTCGTGGACCGTCCAGGGAAAGAGACCATTACATTATTAAGATACTACCTTCCTAATGCCATACAGCCTTTCTTTACATGTGATCATGTGATTGAACTTTCTCCTTCTTGGATACCACAGTGTGACTTTTCTTAACCAGTTTCCAAATTTGACTTTTAGATTTTTTCCACTATACATATAAAGTCTAAAATGCATATTAACTTTGAAGAAATAAAGTATTTTGCTGACACCTTAACATGCGATTTGTGTTACTTAGCTACAAATAATACCATCACTAGCTGCATTCCATTGTAGTTTCTCAGAAACTGCAATATTTAACATTGCAGGGTTAAGGGGACATTGGCACTGCACCCAAACCATTTAAACGAGATGACGTGGGCATTTAAAGAGCAACTTCTTACTATGCTTATTGCTATCTTTTGAAAGTCATCACATTTATAAGCAAAACTATGCACAGTGACAAGAGGACCTATATGCACCATAAATTATCATATGTTGTTACAAAGCCATATTTCCTAACAGTCCTGGATTGTTTAGTAGAGTCCCAGTTTGGGTTTGCTCTCCACTGTCCCACAATAATTAACAAGTTAACATTATTACAGACAAATTACTGTACATTTAAAAATTAAGAGTTTTAATTTTTTTTAAAGGTGGCAATATAAAAAAGTCAAACAATATTTAAATTTCTAATTTAACAAAATTGAAAAAGTATGTTGTCCATTAATTACATAATAATTGCACATGTGACCTAATATCAGATATTGTTATTGTCACCCCCCCCTTACTCTGTCACCCCCTCTCACCCTGTCACCCCTCCCTTACTGTCACCTCATCACCCCTTGTCACCCCCCTCTTACGGTCACCATCACCCCCTCACTCTGTCATCCTCCTCACACTATGTCACCCACCCTCACTGTCACTCACCCTTACTCTGTCACCCATACTCTCACATTACGTCACCCCCCTCTTACTCTGTCATTCTCCCCTCACCTCATCAGCCTCCCTCTCACACTATGTCACCCTCCCCACACGGCCACCACTCTCCGCACTCTGGCACCTCCCTCCATGCACACCGTCAACCCTCAACACGCAGGCACCCTCCTGCTCTTTTACACTCACCCTGCCACAGTTACCCCTTTACTCACCCTGTCACCCCCCAAAGGCAATCATTATACACACCGTCAGAAAACATAGCTTCACTATAAACTCAATGCCAAAGGCCAGTCAGTACACAAACATACACATGCTCAGAGAAACATACATACAGATACAAGGATACTCACTGTCAGATACACACACTCAGGTAGACAATGCAATGATGTAAACAGAGACTAGCTCTGTGTATCCAGTGCTGCAAGCTCCACCAGGGACGTTTTAGCCATGAGGCAAACAAGGCATTTGCCCTGGGCATTTGGGGGCGGCTTTTTTTGCCGCCCCCAAATGCCCAGGGCAATTGCCTTGTTAGCCTTGTGGCTAACTGACATGCTGGGCTGGCGGGCGGCATGGCGAGGGAGCACTTCCTCTGAGCTGTCTGCTCAGCTCCCTCGCGCGCCACAGAGTGAGGCTGGTAGCCGGAACATGACGTCATATTCCGGCTCCCAGCCTCACAATGCAGCGCGTGAGGGAGCTGAGCAGACAACTCAGAGGAGGTGCTCCCTCGCCAGCTGCCCGTCTGCCGCCCCAGCAGCCCGACCGGCAGCCCCACTAGACCCCAGGGAGATAGAGAACCCCCCAGCATTAGCAAAGGTAAGGAGGCTGGGGGTGTAAATTTAAAAAAAAATTTGAGTGTGTCTGTTAGAGAGTGTGAGTGTGTCTGTTAGTGTGTGTGTGTGTGTGTCTGACTGTGTCTGTTAGTGAGTGTGTCTGTTTCTGTTAGCTAATGTATGCATATCTGTCAGTGAATGTGTGTGTGTTTAGAATGCGGGGCGGGGGAGCCTAGGGCAGCACAAAACCAGGATACACCACTGAGCTCCACCATCAATATATCTACAACTTCTTATACACAAAGTCAACTGCTATTTTTTCTTCAATAATGGTGTTCTCCGTGGGATCTCATGTATGAGTTTCGCCTAAGGCCTCGCCAAGTCTAGAGCCGACACTGCAGTACAGCCCTTCAGTATCCAATAGTCTCTTATGCAGGGACTCCTCAAAGCGGTTTGCTCCTTCCCTCTGGAACTGTAAAAATAAATATAGTTACAACCCACCAAATCGTAACCAGAAAGCATATTACTTATTTTATATTATTAGAAATGACAATTTCAATGTTGAAGATTGGAGGCATAGAATAGAAAGAATGATCGAGCGCTTTCAATTTTAAATAAAAGCATGTCTGTGCTTACAGTGTAAGCAGTGTTTAGGTGATAAGGTCAGAGTGTAAGCAGTGTATAGGCGATAGGGTCACAGTGTGAGCAGTGTTTAGGAGATACAGTCACAGTGTCAGCAGTGTATAGGAGATACAGTCACAGTGTCAGCAGTGTATAGGAGATACGGTCACAGTGTGAGCAGTGTTTAGGAGATACGGTCACAGTGTGAGCAGTGTTTAGGAGATACGGTCACAGTGTAAGCAGTGTATAGGAGATACAGTCACAGTGTCAGCAGTGTATAGGAGATACGGTCACAGTGTCAGCAGTGTATAGGAGATACGGTCACAGTGTCAGCAGTGTATAGGAGATACGGTCACAGTGTCAGCAGTGTTTAGGAGATACGGTCACAGTGTCAGCAGTGTATAGGAGATACGGTCACAGTGTAAGCAGTGTTTAGGAAATACGGTCCGCGCATGCGCAGTATAGGGGTAGGGAGATTTCTCAGTGCTTAATGGCCATCAGATTTCCCTACCCCTATACTGCGCATGCGCGGTGTGTGAAGCGCTCCATGTCGCCAAGTGCGCACGCGCGCTGTACCTCCGACGGGAGTACTGTGCGCACGCGCGCTGTACCTCCGACGGGAGTACTGTGCGCACTATGCCTTTAGGCTCTCTCCTCAAAGTGAAAAATCCCTACCTCGGTTGTGTGCGCCTGCGCGGCGGCGCACACCCCCGTCCCAACGTCACTTCCGGTGCGGCTTCGTCACCAGAAGTGACGCGGGTAGGGTTTTCTAACAGGGTAGGGAAATTTGATAGAACACTCCTACTGTCTATAACCATGAGAGAATTCACTTTCACAGTGAATAAAATCTGAATGGAAAAACTGAGGCAGAAAGCCATGATGTGGAAAAACTCTCTGACTTGCCTTCCACTGGGATTTAAAAGATTACTCTAAGAGCATCATGACTAATGGCAATGTCTACATTAGAGGGCTAAGACTGCCTCTAGTGGCGGTCTACCATACAGCCACTAGAGGCACTTCCTGGAGTGAGACGACACTGGATATCCTCACACTTTGCATGAGGATGTTCAGTGACTTGAAATCTCCTATAGGAAAGCTTTAAATCAATGCTTTTCTTATGGCGAAGGCCTAATGTGCACGCAGCCATTCCCCTGGGTTGCTAACATCAGAGAAGAAGAAGCCCAAACCAGCGCTGAAGGACCTTGGTGCTGGAATCAGATAAGTGTTTAAGCCCTTCCTGACCGCGAACGTATCAGGTAGGTCCAACAAAAAAACGGTCATTAAGGACGTACCGGATATGTCCACAGCTAATTAGAGCGCTGGAATCGATCATGATTGCTTCAAGACGCTCTGATGGTATTGCAGCAATGTCGAGGCATCGTGCAATACCTCTCCTTACTGCCGGGCGCCAGATGATCGCTCCCCTGGAGCGATCACTTCCAGGTTGCTCCACTTGGCTCCCGGCAGTAAAGCAGAGTATCAGAAGCCATCGGGCAGGCTTCCAATGCTCTGCCTGTGATGAGGGCCTTGAGAGGTCGAGAAGATAATTAAATATTAAAAAAAAAAAAAAATTAAACAAATAAACTTAATCTATTGCCCTCCCACCCCCTGCCATGTGGCTCCCAAAATAGTGCTGCTTTTCTAAAGGCAGTGCATCATGGGGCTTCTGGGGAGGTCCCTAGCCTGCCTCATCAGAGAGGGAGCCTAGGGACATCCAATCAGAGATTGCCCCTAGAATATTATTTATTCTAACTTTGATCCCTATTTGTCTGATCAGGTCAGTATTAGTAAATATTGACTGATAAGTGTGACTCTCCCTCTCTTCACTTGTGTTTTAGTGAGAGAGATTTAGGTAGTTTTAGGTAGGGATTTGTAAAATTGTCAGAGCCATTAACCCCTATCTTGCAAGTGATCACTATAATCAGTGGTGCTTGCACAGCAGCACTTTTTGCTGTAGGTGCATTTTTTTTAGGGGTTAATTTTTTGTCGTGTTTTTTTTTTTTTTTTGTGAGACCCAAAAGCTTTTTTCCGAGCTATTAACCCCTATCCTGACAGTGATCACTGTACACATCACTGGCTCTTGCACAGCAACACTTATTTTGCTGTCTGTGCATTTTTGTAGTGGTGAATTTTATTTTGTGGGGTTTTTCTTTCGACAGATCACTAAATAAAGTGATTGTGATCATGTCACAGAGGTTGTATAGCGCTGAGGAGGCGTATGCCATCCTTGCGTTAGAGTCTGATGCGTCTATGTCTGACTCCGACCCTGATTTTAACACTGCCAGGTGCTCAGATACATCACTAGATACAGTGTCTGTTGCTAGTGATGTATCTAGTCATGATGTATCTGTGGCTCCTACTCCCCCTGCCAGAAGGAGACGTGCTGATCCAGCTGGTAGTACTGCCGAGGAGTGGGTAGTGCTTTATCGCCAGAGTCCAGATATCCCACCCTTCACTGCAAATCTTGGCATCAATGTGGATGTCGCAGGATTTAGCCCTCAGCAGTTTACAGAGGTGTTTCTGGGCGATGATGTATTGGGGAACATTGTCGCCCAAACTAATTTATATGCTCATCAGTTCTGTGCTTCTAAGCCCGAGTCTCTTTTGGCAAAGCAGTAATGGGCCCCTATCGATGTGCCAGAATAAAAAACATTCTGGGCATTGACTATGCTGATGGGCATCATAAAGAATCCCTCCATCCGCTCCTACTGGAGTAGTAGCCCCATCTGCTATACCCCCCACTTATTCCCAGTGTATATCGAGGAAGAGGTATGAAATGATTCTACATTTCATGCACTTCAGTGACAACAGGCTGTAAGGTTTGCAGAGGCTTATACACCTGGAAGGAATATATGCGTGGATGAATCCCTGATGAAGTATAAGGGAAGGCTGGGATTCAAGCCATATATTCCTTCCAAGCGCTCCAGGTATGGTGTAAAGGTGTATAAGCTCTGTGATAGCGAGTCTGGGTATACTCAGGCCTTCAGGGTGTACGAGTAAAATGACACCCACCTTGACCCTCCAGGTTGCCCAGAACATATGGGAACCAGTGGCAAGATTGTCTGGGATCTGATATTACCCCTGATGAACAAAGGGTACCACTTGTACATAGACAATTTTTATACAAGTGTCCCTTTGTTCAAGCTACGTATTGTTTTGAAACAGTAGCTTGCAGTACAATAAAAAAGAACCCTGCAGGTTTCCCAGGACAACTTGCATGCACCCAGCTACGAAGGGGGGGAGACCTCAGCTCTGCGCCAAGAGGAGCTGTTGGCAGTTAAGTACAGAGACAAGAAGGATGTGTACCTCCTTACCACCATTCACATTGAAAGGCCTGTGGAGGTCTCTGTACCTGGCATAGCTGAGAGCACAAGGAAGCCAGTGTGCATCAAGGCCTATAACCGGCATATGGGTGGGGTTGATCTGGCAGATCAGCTGCTGCAGCCCTACCTAATTATACGGAAGACAAGGGCCTGGTACAAAAAGATTGCAATCTACAACGCTTTTTTGTTGTGCAAAAAAGCAAACCCCGGAATGTAACTGACTTTTTTTTATAGTTTCAGCTCCAGATCCTTTCGGGGATTTTGTACTGTGATGCACCTGCTCCCCCGGCGGCAGGGCCGGATTAACATATGGGCTGATGGAGCTGCAGCTCCAGACACAGGCCCATGGAATAGGCCTTAGGGATTCCACCTGGCTTTTATTTTATTGGCACAGCCAGTATTTGAGGCTGCCTGGCTGGTGCCAATATTGCAGTGATATTGGCAATACAAATGCTGGTATTTCTCTCAGTATAAACAAGAGATTTCTATGCAATACCAGCACTTGCCAGTAGGGGTCACTGTGTGTGGAGACAGGCAGGGATAGGAAGTTGCAGCATATCTCTCCCTGCCTATCTATACTCACTGATCTGCAGGGGTGCAGCTACAGAGAGTCCAGACAGCAACTCCCACCCTGCAGAGACAGCCTACAGCTGGGGGGAAAGGCTGCAAGGAGACATACACTGAGACAATAAGGGACACTGGGAGACATTATGGCAGACACTGAGACACTAAGGGACATTGGGACACAGTGTCCCCATGTCTCCCAGTGTCCCCATGCCAGTGTCCCTGGTGTCTCAGTGCCCCGTAGTCTCCCAGTGTCTTACTGTCCCCATGTCTCCTAGTGCCTCCATGTCTCCCAGTGCCTCAAGTGTCTCAATGTCCCCATGTCTCCAAGCTAGTGTTTCAGTGTCCCCATGTCTCCCAGTGCCCCATGTCTCAATGTCCCCATGTACCCCAGCCAGTGTCTCTAGTGTCTGTGTCCCCATGTCTTCAAGTGTCCCCTATTTTCCCAGTGGCCCCATGTGTCCCAGCCAGTGTCCCCTAGTTTCCCAGTGTCACTGGTGTCTCTGTGTCCATAGGTCTCCCCGTGTCCCCAGGTCTCCCCATCTTCCTAGTGTCCTAGTGACACATACATGGGGACATAGACACATGGGAATAGTGGAGGACACAGGGAGACATGGGGCATTGAGACACTGTGATACATAGGGTCACGACACTAGGGGACACTGGGAGACATGGGGCACTGAGACACTGATACATAGGAACGCTGAGACCTGGAGTAATCAACACATGGGGGCACTGGGAGGAATCCATCTATACAGCATAATCAAACTAAGTAGTTTTTTGGTGATTTTACAGCATTTTCTCTTATGTCACTCCTTGTGATTTACATCATGTGATATCACCCATACATATTTAATTATGCAAATTAGTAAGGCCAGTATGTTTTTCCAAGAAAGGTGGCAACCCTAACTACTTTTCACACTCTTACTTAAATATGGAAACTTAAGAGGGATGTATGGGAACAAAACTTGTGTGGACTGGCTGACAATGAATATAGTTAAAGGACCACTATAGTGCCAGGAAAACATACTCGTTTTCCTGGCACTATAGTGCCCTGAGGGTGCCCCCACCCTCAGGGTCCCCCTCCCGCCCGGCTCTGGAAGGGGGAAAGGGGTTAAATCTTACCTTTTTCCAGCGCTGGGCGGAGAGCTCTCCTCCTCCGATCCTCCTCTTCTCCTCCCCGTCGGCTGAATGCGCACGCGCGGCAAGAGCTGTGCACGCATTCAGCCGGTCACATAGGAAAGCATTCATAATGCTTTCCTATGGACGTTGGCGTGCTCTCACTGTGAAAATCACAGTGAGAAGCACGCAAGCGCCTTTAGTGGCTGTCAATGAGACAGCCACTAGAGGAAATAGGGGAAGGCTTAACCCATTCATAAACATAGCAGTTTCAGAAAAAATGGGTTAACCCTAGCTGGACCAGGCCACCCTTTTACCGTGCCCATTGACTTCCTGCTTGACTGGACACTGCTGTTAGGGGTTATGGATTTACTTGAAAGATGAAAACATAAATTAGAGGGAGATTAGCATAGGGTATGTGTTTTCTTATAGCTGCTGATTTCTTTCTCTCCAGCACCATCTCCGTCAGATACATGATGCTTGGGAGTGTTTTAGTGTTTTTGGTCGATATGATTCTTTAATTAGGCCCGTCATAAATGTCAGCACCAGGCCCACTGGGCTGTTAATCTGGCCCTGCCCGGCGGTGATGGGAGAGAGCAGAGTTGGGGCTACACATTTTATTTTTAAAATCCCCCTAGTGCGGCAAAGCAGAATCCCCAAAAAAGACGAGATATTACTGTCCTGCTTGCCCTGGACAGCCTGCACTCTGCATTGGAGACTGCTTCAAATGATACCACACACTGGTCCATTTTTATTTATTTTTTACCATTCAGTTTGTTGGGATTTTTTGTGGGGGAACAGGGGGGTTTGGTTACATTTACCCATGTATGGGGGGCATGGGTGTAAAAATGAAAATTGAAAAATTACCACCACTCACTTTCTCCAATTTTGTGGGCTACAATGGTAACATCAAAGGCATCTAAGCACTCCATATACATTACCTCGGGGTGTCTACGTTTTAAATATATACACTTTCATGGCAATAAATAAAACTGGGTACGTGATACGCCCCAAACTAAAGATAGGCCTATCAGAAATACTCTCAATATCAACTCAAATTACAAGTCATACAATTGTAACTGAACCTTCCCAAAATCCTGGCAAACTTTTGCATGGGGGGCATGGGTGTACACAGGAGGCCTGGAGTGTTTTCTTGCAATAACCAACACCAGGCTCTCCTAAATTACAGTCAAAAAGCAATGTGTTTGTAAAAATAAAAAATTACCACCACACATTTTCTCCAATTTTATGACTTAAACGATTGCATCAAAGACAACAAAATACTCCACATACAATAACGTGGGGTGTCAACTTTTCATATATATGCACGCTCGTGACAAGAAAATACATTGGGATATGTAAAAAGGCCCCAAAAAAGAAGATAGGCAAAGAAGATATGTCAAATTTGAAAAACACATGTCAGACGTTTGGCATTGCACCCCCCAAACAGCCAAACAAACCTATGCATAGGTGGTATCACTGTACTCAGGAGGTGTTGCTGAACACATATTGGGGTTTTCTTTGGCAGTAACACCTAACAGGAGCTGAGAATCCATGCCTAAAGTAGAATGTGCGTGAAAAATTACACAAATAAATGACTACCCAAAAGTTTGACAAAGACTGGTGGTAGAATTAGAGCATGGAAAGTGTTAAAATACCACAATGTGAAATACCCTAGGGTGTCTACTTTTAAAAAATATAGGAGGGGGGCCCGGCAGCAGGGCTGGATTGAAGGCAGCATCTGGGGACTGCGGAAGAAGGTGCCACCGGGTGGCCGGTCCGGTGACACACTCTGAGGGGGCCGGCCGCATTACAGAGCCGCCGGGCCGAATGGCAGGATGTGGGAACCGCAAGGGAGCATGAGGGAGAGACATGCTCCTCCCTCCTTCCGTCCTCAGCGTTAGTGACAGGACAGGAGTGCCGCCGGACCGGCGAGGCTGCCACCCGGCCCGGCGGCTCCAGCCTGGAACGTGGCCGGCCCCCCTGAATTCTGTCAGTAAAAGGGAGAGGGGAGGGAGAAAGAGAAAGAGGGGGAGAGAGAATCACACAGAGAGAGGAGGGAGAAAGAGACAGAGGGGGAGAGAGAATCACACAGAGAGATGAGGGAGAAAGAGACAGAGGTGGAGAGAAAGGGACAGAGAGAGGAGGGAGAAAGAGACAGAGGGGGAGAGAGAATCACACAGAGAGAGGAGGGAGAAAGAGACAGAGGGGGAGAGAGAGTTAAAGAGAGAGGGGGAGAGAGTGACACAGAGAGAGGAGGGAGAAAGAGGCATAGGGGGAGAGGAGGGAGAAAGAGACAGAGGGGGAGAGAGACTGACACAAAAAGAGGAGGCAGAAAGAGACAGAGGGGGAGAGAGAGTGACACAGGAGGAGAGGGAGAAAGAGACAGAGGGGGAGA
>OW240913.1:101499411-101522197 GCA_933207985.1 Pelobates cultripes
AAGGCTGTGTTTACATTGCCCCTAGGGACACCTCCAGTGGCCACTGGAGGTGCTTCCTGGTTCAGTTCTGCACACTGCCCTCCATTTCATTTCAACAAATCTTCTGGAGCGATCCCACAGGCAGAATTTTTTTTTTAAACTGAATGAGGATCTTCCTGAAATTAGGCAAAGATCCTTTATACAAATGTCAGAATGCCAAGTTTAAAAACTGAAACAGGATCCAACTGTCAAAAGGGTAATCCAGATGTGGATCCCTTGCACACTGTGCCTAGAAGGGTATCAGCTACATGTCGCTGACTATGCCCAACAAAAGCCACCACAATAGTCCGGGGTTGTGGTATCTCTTGTGCATGAGAACTTGCTGGCATTTCCGGTCAGGACTGCCCTTATGGGTTGGATCAGTCTGATGAGTAATGGTATAGGACAACTCTGTAATGGCATAAGTGAGCAAAAAATAAATAAAATTTTGAGACCTGAGTGGGGATTTACCGAAGGGCAAACTATTACGTTTCTCTAAGTCTTTGTCAGTTTTCAAGGTTCTCATATTCTGTTTTTGTTGCAACTTTTATAAATCCCTTAATGGACCACTATAGGCACCCAGACCACTTCAGCTTAATGAAGTGGTCCGAGTGCCAGGTCCATCTAGGGTTAACTAGGGTTAACCCCCCTGCTATGTTTACATATGGGTTAATCCAGCCTCTAGTGGCTGTCTCATTGACAGCCGCTAGAGGTACTTCTCACTGTGACGCCAGCGTCCATAGGAAAGCATTGAGAATGATTTCCTATGGACTGGCAGAATGCGCGCGCAGCTCTTGCCACGCATGCGCATTCAGCCGATGACCGTGAAAAGGAGGAGTAGAGTTCCCCGCGTCGAGGGAGCCCAGCGGGGGAAACATGTAAGATTTAACCCCTTCCATCCCCTAGAGGCTGGCGGGAGGGGGGACACACCTAGAAACTCTATAGTTCCAGGAAAACGAGTATGTTTTCCTGGCACTATAGTGGTCCTTTAAGTAACACCACCTAGTTGTCAATCAGAAAGTCAAGTGGATATCCTGCCTCATTCAAACTGTAGTTCAGAATGGAACTATTGGTTTTATTTCTGCTCTACAAGGAGCATCTGAATGAATACAAGTCATCAGTACTGAGGACTTCACATGAGGCAGTTCAGAGCTGCAGAGAGGAGACTCCCATCACTAGAAACATAATTATATCTCATTTTAAACCGTTTCACTGCCAAAATGAGGCTGATGGGGACACCATTTAGGTACTGAAGGGGTTACAAAACACAAACTACAGAATTCCTTTGATGTCTACAACACCAAGTGATGTCAGTGATGCTGGAAAGGGTTAAGACATTTAAAATATCACGAAAATACACTTTATATATAATTACAATGAAAATATAATCTAGTATCAGGCTTTTCTGAGTGTATAATATGCTGAAGTTTAATGTTGTCTAATCAGGGATTACATTACAACAGGCTTCAATAGTCAAAATATGTAGGAGTACAAAGACTAGTTATACAACTGGACACACAAAGTGTTAAAAGGACACTGCAGGCACACTAATAACTGCTTAATCTTCACAAAGTTGTTTTACTATCTAGAGTCACCTGGTGCTGACTTTTAGTGTTCAATCTTTTTGGAATGGTTTAATGGTAAAAAAAAAAAAAAGTCCCCAGCAGACCATTCCTTCTGTGACGCTCAAGCTAATAAGGAAGCATTAGCAGTGGCGGCACTAATGTAGAGAGGGCCCTAGTGCAAGAATTATTTTTGGGCCCCCTCCAGTAGCACAAGAGTGGGGAAAAAATGTTGTGGTGCTACTAGTGTGTACTGTTTGTGTTCGTAATTAGTTTGGGCTTTTAAATGTAGGTGTGCTTTTGTGTGTAGTGTTGGTGTTTATTTGGGGTGTGTTTGTACAGTGAGGGAAAAAAGTATTTGATCCGCTGCTGATTTTGAACGTTTGCCCACTGACAAAAAAAATAATCAGTCTATAATTTAAATGGTAGGTGTATTATAACCGTGAGAGACAGAATAACCAAAAAAAAAAAAAGAAATCCAGAAAAACTCATTTCAAAAAAGTTAAAAATTGTTTTGCATATCAATGAGTGAAATAAGTATTTGACCCCTATGATTTAGTATTTGGTGGCAAAACCCTTGTTGGCAATCATAGAGGTCAGACTTTTCTTGTAGTTTGCGACAAGGTTTACACATCTCAGGAGGGATTTTGTCCCACTCTTCGCAGATCCTTTCCAAGTCTTTAAGGTATTGAGGCTGACCTTCAGCACCCTCCACAGATTTTCTATGGGATTAAGGTCTGGAGGCTGGCTAGGCCACTCCAGGAACTTAATGTGCTTCTTCTTGAGCCACTCCTTTGTTGCCTTGGCTGTGTGTTTTGGGTCATTGTCATGCTGGAGTACCCATCCATGACCCATTTTCAATATCCTGGCTGAGGGAAGGAGGTTCTCACCCTAGAGTTGACTCTACATGGCCCCATCCATCGTCCCTTTGATGTGGTGCAGTTGTCCTGTCCAGTTAGCAGAAAAATACCTCTGAAACATAATGTTTCCACCTCCATGTTTGACGGTGGGGATGTGTTCTTGGGTTCATAGGCAGCATTCCTCCTTCTCCAAACACGGCGAGTTGAGTTGAGGCCAAAGAGCTCGATTTTGGTCTCATCTGACCACAACACTTTCTCTCAGTTCTCCTCTGAATCATTCAGATGTTCATTGGTGAGCTTCAGATGGGCATGTATATGTGCTTTCTTGAGCAGGGGGACCTTGCAGGTGCAAGATCCTCCTGTGCAGTTCTGGGCTGACTGCTCACCATTCTCATGATCATTGAAACTCCACAAGGTGAGATCTTGCATGGAGCACCAGACTGAGGGAGAATGACCGTTATTTTGTGTTTCTTCCATTTGAGAATAATCGCACCAGCTGTTGTCAACTTCTCACCAAGCTACGTGGCAATGGTCTTGTAGCCCATTCCAGCCTTGTGTTTGTCTACAATCTTGTCCCTGACATCCTTGGACAGCTCTTTGGTCTTGGCCATGGTGGAGAGTATAGAATATGATTGATTGCTTATGTGCACAGGTTTATTTTATACAGGTAACAAGCTGAGAGCGTGCCCCTAATCTCAGCTTGTTACCTGTATAAAAAAAGACACCTGGGAGGCAGAAACCTTGCTGATTGATAGGGGATCAGATACTTATTTCACTCACTGACATGCAAATCAATTTCTGACCTTTTTTTTTTGTTATTCTGTCTCTAACTGTTAAAATACACCTACCATTAAAATTATATTGTCAGTGGACAAACATTCAAAATCATCAGGGGATCAAATACTTTTTTCCCCTTACTGTACTGGGTGGCCCATAAGTCCCTACCCATCCAGCACACAAACACTGAATGCATAATATATATGGATGGGTAGGGAGTTATGGGGCACCCTGTATGTAATGTTTGCATTTGAGTGCATTTGCATGTCTGGATGTATTGTTGGCTTTTAAATGTGTATGTACAATTGTGTGTAGTATTGGTGTTTGAGTGAACGGGTATGTTTGTATAAAATTTTGGAGTTTGAGTGCAGGATTTTGTATGTAATGTTTGATTGCAGGGGTGTGTTTGCATGCTCTGTTGGAGTTTCCTGTATGCACATACACTACCACATACATAAATACTTACACAGATATACATACACATTAACACACACTCATACACAGAAAGACACACAGATGCACAATCTAGCACACACACACACACACACCTTAACAGATACACACTGATATGAACACATATCCCCTGCTCCCTGTGCTTCCTCCATTCCCTCGCAACGCGCTCTCCTTAAAGCTGGGAGGAAGTGATGGCTGTCACTTCCTCCCAGCCGGCTGACATCACAGGGGCCCGGTCAGGCTCTCAAACAGCTGCAGCTTCCGACCGGGCTCCTGTTGATCAATATCCATCACTCTGGGCAGGGGCCACCACCAGACAGGAACAGTTTGGCAGCCACTCAATGACGGAACTGCCGGCGTTGGGCTCCCCTAGCACTCTAAGCCCCGATGCAGCCACACCGGCTGCATCTGTGGTAGTTTTGCCACTGAGCATTAGCCTAAACAGCAATGAGCGACGTTAAAAGAACTTTGAGCCATAAGTCTGCTTTCAGTCTATCAAAGCAATCAGTTGCTGTATGAATTGGTATGAATACAGAAATTTATTTTTTTTTACTAATCAGCAGGTTTTGATGTCAACCGAATATTATTCTGCTGATGTTCTCTTTTTCCTTTGAAGTATGTTGGGAAATGCATAAAGACAAATAACAGAAGTCCCACAACATGCTAAGATAACGTTAAAATACCAGAATATTAAAGGGACACTACACACCAAAGCCACTACAAGCTTATTGGTTTGAGATTAAGAAATCTTTTCATACCACCCTTTTTGGTCAAACCTTTTAATAAAAAGCAAAGTTCTTAGAGAACCCAAAGCTCGGCACCTCTGCTGCCGTTTAGATAATGCAGAAGACTAGCTTCTCCATTATCAGTCCATCCTTCAACAGCAACGAAAAGACAATGAATGCTGTGGTTGGCTTAGCTCAGATTATTAATGCCATTAAAATTTGTTTAGATTTTGGAGAGAACACGTTTCCAAACTGAATCTTCCATATTATGACTTGGGCAGCGGTAGGCCTGGGCTTTGGATACCGGGTGAAGCCACCAGAAACATCACCACACATCCACACAAGCAACTCCTAAATATATAAATATGTATTACAATAAATAAAGCTGTACAGAGACATTGGATGATGTTTTGTTGATGGGTAAGAGACACACAGATGATTTCCTATGTGAAACAGGAACTAACTCAGGTGGATGATTGCTGATCTGTTTAAGATCCCTAATTGAAACCCGAAAAAGTGAATTTTTTTACACTACTATAAAATGGCTTGTATTCTTTGGCAATGTGTAATCCAACCATATTCGAAAAATAGCACCTTCTAACCTCATCATATAGCAATATACAATAGCATATCACCAAGCTCTAGAGCAGGACATGACAAAATGAAGAAACAGTCAATATTTACAACAGATACAGAAATCACGTCGCCCAATCAGTATACACAAGCTCTGTTAAAATGCAACACCTGTATAAAATATGACGGTTCTCCACAGCACCGTACAAGAACAGCACATTAGTAGTCTTAGAAGCAGTGTATAATAGCAATATAAGAGTGCTAAACACTCCCATGCATACAAATTTGCACTATGTAGTCTAGACCTGTTACACATAAAATGTTACAGAAATGTTTAATAAAGTTAATTAAATAGTATGCTGATGAAAACTATGATGGATACTTTGAAACAACATAGACAGACTTGGCCATCACTGGCAAACAGATAATCATATCATTTTTATTAAGTGACTGAGTGCGGAAACTGCGTAAAGGTTCTTTTTGCGCCCCCTCTTTGTATGTAGGGCTGTTACTGCTTTTATAGAAATGGTTTAATACAATTTTAGATTCTAAAATTGATCTGGAGGAACACTTTTTTTTTATCCATATGGATACCCTGACAGATGGCAATTGAGTTATTCTTGATACACATGGGCATCAGAGGCTTAAGAGCAAATTAAGAGATTTTAGAGAATTTCTACAAACCATCTTTTTTTGTCTAAAGTTTTAAAAAAAAAATGGATACAGAGTTCTGTTGTATTGAAAAACACCATCACTCAGGTTTGCTCATTAAAATTAGGAATTGGCCAAGGAAAATAAACGCTAGGCAAAAATAGGTGTGTGTATATAAATAATTATCGCCATTTATATAGCACCAACAGATTCCGTAGTGCTTTACAATATTATAATGTGGGGGATTTAACTATAAATAGGACAATTACAAGAAAACTTACAGGAACGATAGATTGAAGAGGACCCTGCCTAAAACGAGCTTACAGTCTAAAAGGAGGTGGGGTGTAAAACACAATATACACACACATTGTTACATAAGTTGAAGAGACGTGTCCATCAAGTTTAGCCTCTCTTTTTTTCTGTTGATCCAAAAGTAGGCAAAAACCCAGTATGAAGTACTTTCTTTGTTTGGTTTGGTTTTTTGCAGTAAACTAAGAAAAAAAATTCCTTCTTGACCCCAGAATGGCAGTTCGATTTATCCTTAAATCAAGAAGCTATAATCTCACAATTTAAAAATTTAATTTTTGGATATTATGTTTTTGCAAGTATGCATCTAGTAACCGTTTAAACATCTATACAGACGCTGATAAAAAACACACCCTTATTGTTCTTACTGTAAACAGAACCTTTACCTTAGACTAAATCCCCTTTCTTCCAGTCTAAACGTGTGAACTTGAGTCCTATGTATAGAATACATTGCCAGTAGTGATGTCGCGAACTTGCCGCGAACTCCAGTCAGCTGACACATCCCTGCCAATCTCCGGCAGACCCTCCCTCCCAGACCCTCCTACTTCCTGGACAGCATCCATGTTGAAGGCAGCTTCAACATGGATGCTGTCCAGGAGGTGGGAGGGTCTGGGAGAGAGGGTCTGCCGGAGATTGGCAGGGGTGTGTCAGCTGACCGGAGTTCGCCACGAGCGGTTCGTGGCGAACCGTTCGCGGCAAGTTTGCGAACGGTTCGCAACATCACTAATTGCCAGACAATGGTTTGAACTGGCCTCAGATAAATTTGTATAAGGTTATATCCCCTCTGAGGTGCCTTTAGTTTTCTAAACTAACGAGGTTTACATTTGTTAACCATTCTTCATAGCTTAAATGTTCCATTGCTTTTATTCATTTTGTAGCCCACCTCTGCACTTTTTCTAGTGCTATAATATCCTTCTTTAGAACAGGTGCCTAAAATTGCACAGAATATTCAAGATGTGTGTGACGAAAGTAACCTCGTCACTGGCTTTGAAGAGGCCTGTTTGCCAGCCTCCTACCCTGTGATTATGGCCCTGTGACAAACTGAACCTCGCCAAGGTTTCTTGGAGGGGCCTGCTGGTCAGCCTTTTGCCTCAGGACTATGGGCCCTGCAATATACCTTGCCCAACGCACTTTAAAAGGCTCTGTTCATGTGAAGTATGTACTTTTGTACTCCAGACAGAGAGACCAACCGTTAGCCCTAATTCTCTGGAACTGTGCACTGTGGAGTGTCAGGCATTGTTACATTGTTTCTATTGATCTGTACAATTTGTGTCCTGTGCCCCATCAGGTCCAGTGGGTGTTCCTCTGGCCTGAAAAGTTGTATAAAAATCCAAGCTGTACCATTAAACTCTCAGATCATCTTGCACCTTCATGAAGGTTCAGCTCATGTTTGGGGGATTGGAGAACTACACTCTGGGGATTCACTATAATCACTAAACTGTTGTAAGAGCTGTTCCTGCTACGCTCTCGGGACTAAGAGAGGCCTACCCACTGGAAGCTGGATACTGGTCTTGGGTCCAGAGTGGGTGGAGGACGGTGAGACCCCAACCAAGCTGCAGTGGTTTGTGGGATTTACGGTGGTTATGGTGTTCCAGTGCAGTGCTTATGGTACTCGTCACTACTAGGAAGCAGCGATTGATAGAGGTACCCGGTCGGGGTCTTACCAGTGATTTATAAACAGGCAAAATTATATTCTCATCCTTAGAATTAATTCTACGTTTTATATCCGGGCCCTCAACCCCCCTGTTTCTGTGCATCAAACTTGTCTGGTTACAATTACATGTTTGTTAGTCCACCCATTGTAAAGTGCTACGGAACTATATAAATATAATAAATAACATAATGCCTTATTGGCCTTAGCCACTGCACATTGTTGCCTAGTTTGGTGTCTATAACAATTCCCAAATCCTTGTGTGTGTTTCCATTTAGGGAAAAAGTTGCTTGTGCATAGGTGTGCGCGCACGCTCGCGTACACACACACACACACACACACACTCTTGGTAGACGTGTATTTTAGGGTATTTTATGATTTGCCGTTTTGTTCAGGAGTGATTAAGTGGCACCTTTACTCCCACATTCTAGGTAAGACAAATACTATATGAATTAGTTATTTTGCTTAAATCACACCTGAACAAAATGGCAAATAATAAAATACGCTAAAATACACCTTTACATACACACAGTTCTACAATATTTGTCCTTGACACATTGGATAATGAAAAGCAGGGCCTATTATGTAGGTTTGTTATGTTCCCTATTAATCCTCATCCTGAGGTACTAGTGCACTACATCATACAACAGTATTAAATTTTTATAATTAAGTTAACTGCCCTCCAGGCATACATTAATCCGCTGATACACAGGCATTATTCTTTGGCAACTTGCAAATAATATACTGCACTGGTTTTGACTCTTTTAGTGCCTAGATTGCATGCAGCATTAGAAGGCGAGTATCTGCCCTTTCTAAGCATAATTTACCAATTAATGTCATGTATTTTGGATAGATACAGCTCGCCAATAGCCGCTATTCACAAACCGACCTTTAAACTTGCCAGCAAAATTGACTTTTACCAATGCTTAGGTACCCCATCAGATCACATAGTTTTATTGTAAAGCGCTGCGGAATAAGCTGGCGCTACATAAATACCAATAATAATAATACTGTGCAATTGCTGTTTCATACACACACGTGAAAACCTATGACTTAACTATAGTGACCAAATTTACTGACTCAGCACAAACTAAGCCATATTCCTATGACAGCTAATCTTTGCCACTCTAGCTGTCACCGACAGCATCCCCCATATGTTTAATAGAAATGTGGTCTACAACAGCTGGCATAGTTAATATCTGACATTAGCCTTAATGCTGGCACATCATCAAGGGAGTTGTAGCAGCTGTGGGGGGTCACCTCTGTATACCTGCTATACTGGTTTATTCATTACACATCAAATTGGTGTGAACTGAAAAACAAAATGGCAAGATGTCGATTAAAACACCCTAGTTGTGACTACAGACGAGTTGAGGAATGTTTAAATAAACCCCATAGTCTCTCTTCATATCAAACAACAGCTATGTACTACCACTAATATATATATATATATATATATATATATATATATATATATATATACATATATACATACATACATACATACACACACACACACACACACACACACACACACACACACACACACACTCTCTCTATCCCCCCACATCCTAACCCAATGACCTCTACCATAGGGGATATAAAAACCACTATATCATGGTTATTCATCCCCTCCATCACACACTAGGTAGATTTTACACCAGGCTAGAGGGTAGACCCACCCTAGTTACAGCCCATATTATCTTTTTCATCCTCATATCTGGCAAACCGTGACGGTTCTTGTAATTTTCCAACACTGAGAGGGATCCTTTTGGTCATTCTTCTTTCACACACTTATCCTTCATGCATAGACATCAATTGCTCCTTTATTAGAAATATCAATGTATCTTTCCTGGTAAAATATTGTATACATATATAAAATTACATACATTATATACACACACACACACACACACACACACACACACACACACAATTTTTGTAAACATTGTTTCTAAAACTGCACATTCAATAAACCAGTAATAACACTGACACAATATATTTTTTTTAACAAAATGGCCATTTTTTTCCCCAATTCCTTATCCAAAAAAATAAAATAAAAAATAAAAAAAATCCTGAATGTTGGAGTCCTGTGGGACCCCCCTTGTTATTGCAGTATTACCCCCAGGGATATTCAATCAATATATATTTATGATAATTAGTCCCCCTATTAATAAATATTCCATGCATTATGACGGGCGGTGGGTGATTGCAGGCAGGTAGTTGCCCGGGATGATGTGCAGTAATTGCCACCCCCCGGGCTGTCCCCCCCTGTCCTCCCCCCCCGGTACTCACAGTTCCTGATATCCGATATGAAGACAGCCAGGCCCCGCATCCCATCTCCTTTGGACACGGCAGGCATCTTCCCCGCAGCCTATCGGGGGGCAACGCCCGGAGCAGCAAGGAAAGCCTGTGAGCCGACCACCCCCAGCCCGGTGAGTGCCCGCGGAGTGCCCGGCCGTGTGACTGAGGGAGGCTGGCTGGCTGGCAGGAACGCGCTCGGCGGGCAATCAGGCTGTGTCTGTCCGCCGGCTCCTGCGCGCCCCCGACTCCCCAGCAGCCGCGAGCACGGTCCGGAGAGGGGCGGGGGCGGGTGCGCGCGGCCGGTGGGCGGGGAGAATGAGAGCGAGAGGGAAATAGAGATGGCCCAGGAGAGGGAGGGAGAGGATGAGAGGCTGCTGGCGGTGGGATGATAGAGAGTGACAGCGAGGTTAGGGGCTAATGACAGAGAGGACAGGAAGCGCGGGCACGGGGGAGGCGGGGGGAGAGGGCGTGAGAGTTCCCGCCCCCTCTGCTACAAAATGGGGAGGGGCTATCAGTGACAGGTGTCAGTCTGCCTGTGTAGGAATGTAGATACATATTAGCAATGAGTGAGAGTGACTGTGTGTGAATATCAGTCAGTCAGTCAGTGAGTGTGACTGTGTGTGGATGTTAGTCAGTGAGTGAGTGTGACTGTGTGTGGATGTCAGTCAGTGAGTGTGACTGTGTGTGGATACCAGTCAGTCAGTGAGTGTGACTGTGTAAGGATGTCAGTCAGTCAGTGAGTGTGACTGTGTGTGGATACCAGTCAATGAGTGAGTGTGACTGTGTGTGGATGTCAGTCAGTCAGTGAGTGTGACTGTGTGTGGAGACCAGTCAGTCAGTCAGTCAGTGAGTGTGACTGTGTGTGGAGACCAGTCAGTCAGTCAGTCAGTGAGTGTGACTGTGTGTGGATACCAGTCAGTCAGTGTGTGTGACTGTGTGTGGATGTCAGTCAGTCAGTGAGTGTGACTGTGTGTGGAGACCAGTCAGTCAGTGAGTGTGACTGTGTGTGGAGACCAGTCAGTCAGTGTGTGTGACTGTGTGTGGATACCAGTTAGTGAGTGTGATTGCATATGGATGTCAGTGAGTGAGTCTGTGCGTGGGGCCCTAAATACAAATTGGGGGGGGACCTATTGTCCTCCCCCCTGGTCCCCACCCCTGAGCGGTGGGTGGGGGCCCTAAACAAGAATAAGGATGTGACCTAATGTCCTCCCCCCAGGCCTCCACCCCTGAGTGGTGGGTGGGGGCCCTAAATACAAATTCGGGGGTACCTAATGTTCTCCCCCCTGGCCCCCACCCCTTAGCGACGGTTGGGTTCCCTAAATACAAATTTAACCCCCCTCCCCCCAGGTGACTAAGGGTCCCCAAACCCCTAGTCACCCCCTCCCCCCAAAAAATAAACCCCTACCTACCCCCCTCACCCTAAAAATAATGAGGGGGGACCTTAAACTAAGTACCTGTAAAAATAAACTTACTGTCATACCTCCTTGCGGCCCGCAGGGTTGTGCGGACCTCTGGCCGGCGTCGCACGCTCAGGTTTCCAACAGGGGTGTGCGCGGCTTGTCCTGAAATGCTTAAAGGGACAGCACCCAGGTATTACACTCTATTTATATTCTACCCTATTCTATCCCTAACCTATCAGAGAATACCTTCTTACATCACTTCCATGCCCTGTCGTGGTTTCTTGTAGCCCGAGAGTGCGTTCTGTTAACTTGTGTCTCTGACTTCAGCTTGTCTTCTGGTTATTCTTATCTCTGGCTTCCTTGACCTTTGGCTTTGTTTTCCGATTACGCTTCCTGCTCTAACCCTGACTTTTGTTCGTCTGACGTTCCTATTTTGTATTTCTTCTCCACGTTAAGTCCAGCCACTTTAAGGACCGGTAATACGTTTATCTGGGGTTGCCTCTCTTGTCCTTTAGTTTGCGTGTTGGGGAGCTTAACCTTGACACTAACCATTTGATGTTTTCTTTCTTCTAAAATCTTTTTTTCAGCCTCCAAAAAAGGCCAAATAAAAATCCATAATAACCGATACAATAAAAATAAATTTTTTTTAAAAAAAAACGAATGCAAAAAAATAATAATCCATCTTCACCCGGCGAGGGCTCCGCGCAGACTGAGCTCTGCAGTTAGGCTCAGAGCACTCTGATTGGTGGGTTTAAGCCATCCAATCAGAGTGCTCTGACTGGTAAATGAAGAGACTGACAGGTATGTCTCTACATTTACCTGTCACAGCACTCTGGTTTGAAATCCACCAATCAGAGTGCTCTGTGTCATTTTACACAGCGTGGGAAAGTTCTTTGGAATTTTCCCACGCTGTGTAATTTGACTCATAACTCTCTGATTGGTGGATTAAGTAACTGTTTAATAGACATGCCCCTACTCGCGGTATAGCGAGTAGGGGCATAATTTACTAATGCTAAGTAATGTTTACTTAGTAAATTTGGCTGAAAGACCAATTCGGGTCTTTCAGCCTTTTAGTAGATAGCTCCCTAATATCGTGGGAATTAGGGAGTTATCTACTTATTTATTCCTGTCATTACATGACTGGCTAAGTAACTTACATTTTATATGAATGTATGTTACTTGATTGTTGTAAGTGTTGCAAATGCTTACAGCTGAATCCTGGCTGTTTGTATACTTTTTATTTGAAATTGTATACAATGTAACGTTCTTCTTTCACTGGGTAAGTATATTAGTACTTAGGCAATGCTGTGCTTCGGAACTTCGGCACTTTGACACCTCAGAACTTCAGCAACTTCGGCACTTCGGTAATTTCTGAACTTTGGGACTTCGGCAATTCTGGACTTTGGAAATTAAGCAATTCGGATATTCGGAAGCACCCGAATGTCCAAATTACCCGAAATTCAGCCAAATTTTAATTTGGACCGAAACGAATTGCACATATCTAGTAAGTAGGCTGGTTGTGTTCTCCATTGGGCGGATGAGGCTGTTGTTATATTGTTGGAAGCTGTTTGTTGATTTGTGGAAGCTGTCTGGTGTCCTTGGACGATCGCCCCAGTGTGGTTGCTCTTTTGCATGTGGTATCTGCTGTTCTACAGTGGATAGCACTGCCGTTTTTGCCAAGGAGTGAGAAGGAGGGACGCCACCAGTGAAAGACACGGAAGTGCATCTTGGAATGCACTTCCATTTTTCAATAGCCAGACAATGAGTGACAACTACAGAGAAGGAGATGCTGGATTACAACCACGGAACAGGTGACTGAAGGATTGTAATGAGCCAGTAGAATAAAGAAAAAGCCAGGCACCCACTGGACCACCAATGGGCTTTGGGGACAAGCCTTATTTAATGGGACTCATGGATGGGCAGAGTTAGACTGTTTTTCATGCATTACTGTTATTGTTTAACCCCTTAAGGACTGGACTGTTTTTGCGATGTTGTACATTTGCGACCAGGCATATTTTTACACTTTTGTGGTGTTTTGTGTTTGGCTGGAATTTTCCGCTCTCTCATTTACTGTTCCCATACAAATTATATATTGTTTTTTTCAGGACAAAAAGGGCTTTCTTTACATACCATTATTTATATAATCTCATGTATTTTAATTTTAAAAAAATAAAAAAATATGATGAAAAATTGAAAAAAATACATGTTTTTTGACTTTTACTTGAAAAATCTTTTACTCATCTACAAAAGCGAATTAAAAAACTGCTAAATAGATTCAAAATTTTGTCCTGAGTTTAAAAATACCCCGTGTTTACATGCTTTTTTGCTTTTTTTGCATGTTATAGGGCTATAGGTACAAGTAGAATATTGCGGTTTCAAAACATAAATTTTTTAAATTTATCAATAGTGACATTGTAACACTATTATCTGTCATAAATCTCTGAATAACACCCCACATGTACATATTTTTTTTAAAGTAGACAACCCAGGGTATTCAATATGGGGTATGTCCAGTCTTTTTTAGTAGCCACTTAGTCGAAAACACTGGCCAAAGTAAGCATTCATATTTGTTTGTGTGTGAAAAAAGTAAAAAAACTAAATTGAACGCTAATTTTGGCCAGTGTTTGTGACCAAGTGGTTACTAAAAAAGACTGGACATACCCCATTTGCAATACCTTGGGTTGTCTTCTTTTGCAAATGGTATGCCATCATGGGGTAATTCTCATTCCTGGGCTACCATACGCTCTCAAAGGCAACGTAACCAACCTGGCCATTTTCAATGTAAAAATATTTGACCCATATATTTGACCTTGTAACTTTCAAAAATACTATAAAACCTGTACATGGGGGGTACTGTTTTACTCGGGAGACATCGCTGAACACAAATATTAGTGTTTAAAAACTGGAAAACGTATCACAACAATTATATCATCAGTAAAAGTGCTGTTTGTGTGTGAAAAATGCAAAAAAGTAACTTTCACTGACAATATCATCGCTGTGATATGTTTTACTGTTTTGAATCACTAATATTTGTGTTCAGCGAAGTCTCCCGAGTAAAACAGTACCCCCCATGTACAGGTTTTAGGGTGTCGTAGAACGTTACAGGGTAAAATACAGTGCTAGCAAATTCAATTCTCTGGAATTTCGGCCTGGGTTGGCAGGCAGGTCCCTTAAATTGCAATCAATAAAATTACTGAATTATGTAAAACTATTACATAAATACGCACGTAGAATTTAAATATATATGAATATTTATATATTTGAAGTCTACGTGTATATTTATATAATTATTTATGTAATTTTGTATATGGACATATGTATATTTCTTATTATTTTTATTTATTTTTATATACATAGATATATATACAAATTCATTCTAAGTGTATTTTGATATAAATATATATATATTAATTTAAAAATACAGTTAGAATAAAATTTCATATAGATATATAATTTTTTTTTTTTTTTATTTTAAAATTTTTTTATTTAATTTAAATTACTTATTATTTATATTTTATAATAATATATATATACAATATATAGTTATATATATTATATATATATGTGCGTAATTTAATTATAAGTGTATTTTTATATTAATATAAGTACATATTAATATAAAAATACACTTAGTATGACATTATATATGATATATAGATATATATTATATAGATATAATATATGTCTATATATCATATTTATACACATATATAATTATTTTATTTTTTTTAATTAACACTAACTATTTTTTTTCTGATTTTACACTAGCAGGGAGACTGCCTGTCAGCACAGACAGTCCCCCTGCAGGCAGCACTATGGACACCTATTGTGACCATGTGATCGCTGTGTTAAGCGATCACATGGCCACAGGGGGTCCTAAATCAGTGTGGGGAGACTGTCTGGGCTGCAGGCAGTCTCCCCACAACCGGAGCCACGCTGATCGCCGCCGGGGGAACGACGGCGATCAGGTAAGTACCCCAGACCGTTAGGACGGTTCAGGACGTCATGGTCCTCAAGGCAAAAATGGGCTGACCAGGAAGGACTGACCGCGGTCGGGCGCGGTCGAGGGCGGCGGGCGCCCGCCAGGCATGCTTCAGGGGCCCGGCGGCGAGCTGAATGAGGGGGACTGCAGGTGCCACGGGTGGCCAGTCGGTGGCACACTGTGAGGGCAGCGTTTCATGGCCCAGAGCCGCTTGGGATGGTTGGCGGTCCGGCGGCATTACTTCATAACACAGAAGGAGGAAGGCATGTGTCATGCGGCATGCTCCCTCTGGTTTCCAATTTGGATGGGGAGCATAGGAGCCTTGAACTATCTCCTCTTCTTCCCAGTGTTAATGAATGCCTTGTCAGCAGGCGGCCTATTGACAATGGGGAGAGATGGGGAGGGAGAAAGAGAGGGAGAGATGATGGGAGGAGGGAGATGGGAGGAGGAGAAAGGGGAGATGGGGAGGAGAGAGGGAGGAGGGTAGAGAGGGGGAGATGGGAGGGAGGGAGAAAGAGAGGGGGAGAGAGAGTGACACAGAGAAAGGAGGGAGAAAGAGTGACACAGAGAGAGGAGGGAGAAAGAGACAGAGGGGGAGAGAGAGTGACACAGAGAGAGGAGGGAGAAAGAGACAGAGGGGGAGAGAGAGTGACACAGAGAGAGGAGGGAGAAAGAGACAGAGGGGGAGAGAGGGTGACACAGAGAAAGGAGGGAGACAGAAAGAGGGGGAAGATTGTGAAACAGGGGGAGAAAGAGAGGGAATAGAGAGATGGTGGAGGGGGAGAAAGAGACAGAGGGAGAGAGATGTGGGGTAGAGACAGACTTATGGAAAGGGGGAAGAAAGACAGTGGAAGAGAGACACAGGGAGAAAGGAGAGAGACACCCAAGGGGAGGGGGAGAAAGAGGCAGAGGGGGAAAAGAGACTGGGAAAGAGAGGGGAGAAATGTACACAGAGGAGCAGTGAGGGCAGCACCGTGTGGGCAGCTGGCAGGGGAGGGAGGAAGAGAGGACCCGGGAGCTCAGCCTGCAGTTCCTCTGGTTCCTTCTCACGCGAGCACAGAGTGTTGTCGCGATTACCACGGCAACGCTTCGGCTCTTGCGAGAGTGACCTCTAGCCCTGGAGCTATGGGCTAAAGTTCACTCTCAACACTGCGACCACCAGGGATTCCTGATGGTCGCAGTAGTGAGAGTGAACTCTAGCGCAATACACACACACACCCTACACATTCACACACTACCCCTACACAAACACACACACACACTGCCCTCACACACACACTTACACTGCCCACTCATACACACACAGACCCCTATACTAACATTGCCACACACATACACAGCCCCCCCATACACACATTCCCCCAGACACCCTACACATTCACACACTAAACCCCCCCCACACACACACACATTGAACCTTTCACATACACTTCACCCCTCACACATTGCACCACTGCTCCTATACCCTACTACAGCCACATATCCGAGCAGACCACAAGTAAGTTTTCAAACTGTTCTTAAACGGTTTTACTACTTACTCTGGGAGGGGATCCATATCCACTAAACAGAGCAGCAGTGGTTATTGTGCATGGATTATTTCTTTAAATAATCTACAAGTGCCCCAGTAGCCAGCCAACCCACAGGCCAGCAAGCCAGCCAGCCCACAGGCCACCAGCCTGTCAGCCCACTGGCCAACCAGGCCACCAGCCAGCCAGCCCACAGGCTTACAGCCAGCTCACAGGTCCGCAGCCAGCCCACAGACCTACAGAAAGCCACAGGCTTACAGCCAGAGCCTGCCAGCCGCAGCCAGCAAACCACAGCCTGCCAGCCGCAGCCAGCAAGCCACAGCCTGCCGGAAGTAGCCAGCAAGCCACAGCCCGCCGGCAGTAGCCAGCAAGCCCACAGCCCGCCGGCAGTAGCCAGCAAGCCCACAGCCCGCCGGCAGTAGCCAGCAAGCCCACAGCCTGCCAGGAAGCCACAGCTTGCGAGCCGCAGCCATCAAGCCCACATCCTTCCAGCAAGTCCACAGACTGCCAGCCAGCAACAGCAATTAAGGTAAGAGGAGCCAGCTTGGCCTAGGTATCAGCGAGCTATGTTGTGTTGGAGAGACCATCCTCCAGGCCCCATTAGACTCCATTGTAGTCTCTAATGGGGCCTGGAGGAGATTCTTTCTAACACACTCTCTAAAGGACCCTGAGATGGCCTCTGCTAGAAATCCCCTCCATGGCCCATTAGACCTCAATTGTAGTCTCTACTGGAGCATGGAGCCGACTGTTTCCAGCAGAGGCTATCTAATGGATGCTGAGATGGCCTCTGCTAGAAAGACCCCCTTCCAAGCCTATTAGACTCCATTGTAGTCTCTAATGGGGCCTGGAGGGGATTCTTTCTAACACACTCTATAAAGGACACCGAGATAGCCTCTGCTAGAAAGACCCCCCTCCATGGCCCATTAGCCCTCAGTTGTAGTCTCTACTGGGGCCTCGAGGGGATTATTGCACTTTTGTTCCTTGTGTCTAAAGATTGTGCACGGTGTGGCTGGAGGCGGAACAAGGGTGGGGCTTGCTGTGGAGCATGGGTGGGGCCTGTAAGGGGGCCCTTGATTTATTTTGCCCAGGGGCCCTGAGGGTTCTCAGTCCGCTCCTGGACACAACTGTACATGGGTGGTATCACTATACTCAGGAGATGTTGCTGAATACATATCTGCGTGTTCTTTGGCAATAACCCTTAAAGTTCTCAGAACATGTATTTTTAAATTGCTGTGTGTCAAAAAAATCACCAATATTTTTTTTTTTGTTTAGTTTGGCATAGATTGGTGGTAAAATGGTTGCATGAAAAGAGTCAAAATATCACAAGTTTAATACCTTAGGTTGTCTTCTTTTAAAAAAATATATACATGTGAAGGGTTATTCAGGGATTCCTGACAGATATCAGTATTACAATGTAACTTGCATTAATTTTGAAAAAAAAATGGTTTGGAAATAGCAAAGTGCTACTTGTACTTATAGCCCTATAACGTGCATAAAAAAGCTAAGAACATGTTAACATTGGTTATTTGTAAACTCAGGACAAAATTTATATACTATTTGGCACGGGTGTTTTTTGGCGGTATAACAGATTTTGGTCAAAGTTAGAAAAAGTGTGTTTTTAAAAATATATATATATTTTATAAAAAAATTTATAATAAATTATATGGTATGATGAAAATAATGGTATCTTTAGAAAGACCATTTAATGGTGAAAAAAATGTATATAATATGTGTGGGTACAGTAAATGAGTAAGAGGAAAATTACAGCTAAACACAAACACCGCAGAAATGTAGAAAAGACCTTAACGGTAAGAAAATGGAAAAACGGTCTGGTCACTAAGGGGTTAAATGTTTTTTGACCCTTTACTTGGCAGGGGAGGTGCGGACAATCATTTTAGTGCGTAGATACATTATAGCTATAGCTTTTTAAGCCATTCCTCAGCGTATCATTGCTGTCCATATTGTGCAGATTCTCAGAGCATGCCATTTATTTTTAATGTGACCACATAAATGATGTTTAAAAATAGACAAATAAATAAATACTCTATAGAATCCAAGACTTGAAAGTGTGCTTCTCTACTTTGAAATCTTTAGGCCCATTTTTGTTCCTAACAGAGCTCTGTTGAAAGATGGTGTAATTTGCCAGGATTACCGGCTGTGGCTAGAGTTGGTACCCAGATGTTTGTGAACTACCGTATTTACTCAAATCCAGTGGCATCACTAGGGGGGCCAGAGGGGGCCACGGCCCCCCCCCCCTACTTCATGCCGTGGCCTCCCTGCATTGTGCCCCCCCCAAATGCAGGCACTGTTTTATGGGAAATGTGTTGTTTTTTTCTAATAATCCTTGGTGGAGAATAATGAATCCTCTGTGTATCTGGCTGTCTGACCTCTATGTTTGACTGCATGTGTGTGACTTTAGTTGTGTGTATGTGACTGTCTGCCTCGGTGTGTTTGGCTGTGTGCCTATTTTTAACAGTAACTGTGTGTGATTGCATGTCTCTGTGTGTGTGGCTGTGTGCCTTTGTTTGACTGTGTGTGTTCTCACAGCAGCCCCACTCCAGCTCTCCCAAAGGTAGGGAGACTGGGTGGACAAATTAAAATATTAATATGTTATTTGTGAGTGTGTGTGTGAGTGAAAGAATGTGTGTGTGTCTGTCAGTGAATTTGTATGTCTCAAATCAGTGAGAGTCTGTGTCTGTTACTGACGTCTGTGTGTTTGTCATTGAATGTATGGTGTGACTGTCAGTGTGCACCTGCCAGTAAGTGTGTGTATGTCAGTGAGTGTGTCAGTGAATGTATGTGTCTGTTAGTAAGTGTGTGTATGTGTCTCAGAGAGTGTGTTCGTGTTAGTGTGTGTCTGTCAGTGAACATGTATGTTAGTTAAACAGTGTGTGAGACAATAACTGTCTGTCAGTGAGTGTGTACCAGTGAGGGCATGTTGTCTGTCAGTCTGTCCATCCATGCTGTAGTCCCCACACCCTGCCCCCACACTGTCACCTTCCTACACCCTGCCTTCCCCGCACTACACAGACACTACTTCATGCACATACACTACATCGACACTGCATCCACTAGAAACTCCATCCACCACATAAACACTAGATACACTACACACACACACAGACACTGCAAAGACATGGAAAGCAAGGGGACAGAGACATGAATGGAAGGGGGGGGGGGGGCAAAAAAGACACAGATTCTTCAATCCCTGGGGTAGATGCGAGCTGTACAGACAAGGCGGCTACATCTAAGGTGTGACAATTTACCTACCTGACTGAGACTGCAGTTTGCAGAGGGATTAAGGTATACACACACACATATACATACATACATACACACACACACACGTTTTATAACGAGCCCCCCTACCTTTGTCCCTGGCCTACCATGTGCCCGTGCCCCCTAAAAATGAATCCTGGAGATGCCACTGCTCAAATCTAATGAACCATCGAATCTAATGCACACCTCAATTTTTGAAACCTAAAAGCTGAAAAATGTTTTTGCTGGCAAATGTAATGCGCATTTATACAAGAAGATACTACTATACAACATTGTGCTACAATAAAAAAAATGTATTTCCATACAATACTATAGTAACATTGATGGTATTTCATTACTGTTACACGTTAATTCTATTATTTCTGAAGCTCTCTTTCAGGAACGAAATTTGCCTGTGTGAATTTACCTGTTTGAATTCACCAGTTTTAATTCGCCTGTGTGAATTAGCCGGAATGAAATTCACCTGAAAATTTCAAATTTTGCCCCGAATCTAATGCGCATTTTAAAAATGTTTAAACGTTATTTTTCAACAAAGGTGCACATTATATTCGTGTAAATACAGTACATTTCCCAAATATTCTGCTAGTCTTTAACATTATGGGAAATGTAGTTTATACACATTCTATGTTCCAATGTTTACCATCACTGCAATAGATAAATTATAAGACGGTCGTTACAAATGGAAAGTTAAGGCTATCCTTTACTTGCTGCGGTTGCGACAATGAAAATGCTGTATTTCTTCTCGCTCTTTAGCTGTCCATGTGACCGCAGAATACAGCTTTCGATCCCCCCCCCCCCCACTGGTGGGGGTTATCCCGGTCCCCACTGGAGAGCCCCCTGACTCACTCTTGTGGACTTTAACAAGCATCAACTTTAACAAGCAACAAGAGACTGTGGCCTACCAGGCAAGATGGCTGCCTTCCAAGTGGATGACCCCACACAGGCTCTCAGCCAGGAGACTATGGGTGCAGAGCCATGGCAACTAGCATTTGACAGAATCTGGGCCTGATTCTGGGCCAAGATTGCAAGCAGACAAGCAAATACCTCACCAAGGGATCCACACATCCAGGCTCAGCTCAGGCCTACTGGAAGCAAAGACCAGAGGAAGCACCCGAAGCGCACCTCATGCAGAGCCCGGACAGGGAAGAGGGTGTCACTGGTCCGACAGCCAAAGCGGCAGTGCTGACAGCCTAACATGCCACTCCACAGTAGCTTCACAGGACGGCACTCTGGTTGGCGCCGCATCTACATGGAGGGTTCCCACTCAGAGTGGTCGGCCGCGTGCACCGCAGAGACCCAGAAGCCACGAGCCTGGTGATGATCAGTACCAGAGCCCGAGCAGAATAACACGGGAGTGCAGCGGTACCTGTAACTGGAGGGTCCCCCACACAAGGCTAAACAGACTCTGCAAATTATGTATCTGCAGCTTCTAATCTCTTGGCATCGGCTAAGCAGCCCCCAGAGACGCTCACAATACGCATGCAATGCTTGCGGTACCCACATAGCGAGATGACACGCCTGTCTAAATAAGCAACCCAGTGGTTATTATCTCTTGTTATACAGGTGGACCCTCTACTTATCTTTAAAGCTTACAAGCGATGTTTAGTTAGGCTGACAGTGCTGCCTGGCAAACGATCTTGGACATACTCCCATGCTATTTTGTGCAGCCTACCCTCTCCCTATCAAGCATGTTACACAGGGATCTACCTGATTAACCAAATACCAAATTATGCAGTGTGGGCTATTTAACTGTCAGAATGAAGTTGTTATAGTGTGAGGAGATCCCAGCTTACCCAATCACTCTGCCCCTTCACTTCCGTTGCAGTCTGAGGCTTCAATGAGGAAGGTTCAGAGGAGCTGCCTCTGATCAGTAGCTCCCTATTAACATTAACTCCCCTTTTTCACTTTTTGTAAATGGGGAGTTACTGATAAGCCAAAAGTGTCCACTTGGTCCAAGACTTCCTGATTTAAGCCTCAGACTGGAATGGAAGTGAAGGGCTATAGTGATTAAGCATCGGATTGAAGACTTCATTAACAGTTTAAACCCTACAGGCAAGCCTGCGCCCAGAACCATCTCCCACCATGATAACTTAATTCTAATTACTTTGTTATGGTGCCTGAAATTTTCCTTAAATTTTGAAATCTGTTTTTCGGTTCACCATTTATTAACTAAATCCCATCATTAGGGTTAATGCTTATGAGTTTCTTTACATAGTGTTTCTTAAATGGTAACTCACTTCTCTGGAATCTAGACAACTGAATAAAACATTGAAAATCTTTTTTTTCGTGAGATACCGGTTTTCTTTTAAATTCATAATAAAGATATTGCAGATTACATCATTATCCAGTTCGGACTTCACAAAGCCAGGGCAAACATTGCAAAGAAGGAGGAGAAATAAATTCCTCATACTTTCTCTATGCTGATTGCCACATGAGAAGAACATTTAAGAACACAAAGCATTTAACAATGGTTGGCAGAGATTTAGTTGCAGGCACCCAGTTGACAGGGTTTCAATGTCTACATTTAATTTATTTTTCACATATTACTAATACATATATGATATATATATATGGATAAATAAGCAGAAAGCTATAAATCCTATGACAGTTTCCCTTTAAATCCCTTTAAATTTAGATTGTTAAGATATTATAAACTATCATTTGTCCTTTAATTACAATTACATCACTGATTCCGCTCTAAAAAGTCATCTGACCTAAA
>OW240913.1:101522297-101543924 GCA_933207985.1 Pelobates cultripes
ACAAAACAGAGAATTTGAAATGAAAAGAACAATGACCATATACAGCTACAGTTTTATTCAGGCAGTTTTAAGCATACTACTTTGTGCTACTCATCTAGAAGCATTTTCGGTGAACGATGTTCGGTCCCACTTCCAAGAATTCTGCCCGTGTAATCCACATTTGCTGAAAGGTAGACAGAGAAGACAATATTGATCCTCCCGTCCATACTGCCAAAATTGGTTCAGGACAAGTAACAAGATTTAGCGGACATTCTGGTGGGATCAAACGGGCCAGTTCCTTGGTCATACGCTCACCAATTCCAGGAAACAAGCTGGACCCTCCAGACATGAGCACATTGTTGCAAAGGGTGCTCCGAAGATCAATGTCACACTTCATTATGCTATTAAAACACATTTTATCAATGCCTGGTGAATCCATTCCAATTCTTGCAGGATGAAATAGTGTTTCTGGACATTTATACCTATCTTTGTGGATGGTGATAAGCTTTCCATCAGGAAGTTTGTATTCTTTTTTCAATTCTTCAATATCTCTCAATCTCTCACATTCTATATCAACAGCAACATAACATAGCCTTTCTTTCATATCTTTAACAATTTCTCTTTCCGATGTACTAATAAAGGAAAGGCCACTTTCAGTTAGTATTCTCATCAGATAGTTTGTCAATTCTCTTCCTGCTAGATCAAGCCTTAGCACGGCATGTTGAAGACAGTATCCTTCAAATATAGGGACTGTGTGTGTCACACCATCACCTATGTCCACCACACAACCAGTTACTTTTCCTGAGGAGTAGAGAGCTAAAACTGCTTGGATTGATACATATGTTGCAGGAACACCAAGTCCCTCAAATAAAACAGTCATCATCTTTTCTCTGTTGGCACGTGGATTGAGAGGTGCCTCAGAAACAAGCACTGGTCTCTCACACGTCTTTATCTGTAGATGATGTTCAAATCCATTCTTCCATATGAGCTCCATATCATCCCATGAATTTACCACACCATGCTCCACAGGGTAGTTTAAGGAGAGGATACCCCTTCTTACCTGTGCATGTTCTCCAATATAATATTCCCTTTGTCCAGCTCCAACAATGACAGGTTTGTATTTTGGTCTGCCTACTAAGTTTGAGTACACAAATCGTGGTTTTTCTTCTCCTGAAAATCCAAATTTAATTAATCCAGAACCATTGTCTATTACCACCGCTTGTGGAAAATTGGCCATCTTATTTGCTTTCCCCCCTGCTGTCAGCTTAACTGTTAATAGTAGCAGCTTCTCTGATCAAAGAGGACTACACCTCCTGTCCTGTTTGTATTTATGTGAGCAAGGTATGATGTAATAATGACAGTTTACCTTGCTATATCCCAGTGTTATCCTACAGTTTATTGTGGTAGGCTTGCTTATCACCAAAAAATAAAGAATAACTTGCTGGACCCTATTTTATTATTTATGTCATATATGTTTGGGGGTTTTCAGACATAATGAGGGCTATCACCATCTGGGCATGCGGGGGTTAACCTGGTCCCCCACCACATTAGGCCCTAACTCACCATCGCTCCTGGGCGAACACTTTAGAGGCCCATTCCAAATTGGCCAATGGCAGTGCTTGAGAGTGAATCAACCCAAAGATGGGTAGCTGAATTTCAGAAGGCGTTCGACTCTGTAAGCGGTTTTGAAGGAATCTGCAGAGGATACAGCATATACTACCTGCTTCTGAGATACAGTCTAAAGGCACAGCTTTAGCCCGGAGGTGCCTTTCCTGGTGGGGATCTATGTCGGTTTATGTCTCCTAATGCAGTCCTCGCACTGAGATGAAACAACAGGGTCCAGGATAGAGCTTCTTCCTGAAAGTGGGGAGAGAGCTCTACAATCATGTAGATAAGCCCCCAAATAGGGCTAAAAAATCATAATAGCAGCTAAGGTTCCTGGTTCTTGACAGAAAGGAGAGAGTAGTGAGGAAGAAACAAAGTAAGAAAGGTCTCCCCCCCCCCTTTTTATTTTAGCTATCCAATAAAAAATGGGGAGGCTTCAGCCCCACAATTCTAGCCCCAGGCTGCCAG
The DNA here is from genome assembly GCA_933207985.1 of Pelobates cultripes. Classification (NCBI taxonomy): domain Eukaryota; kingdom Metazoa; phylum Chordata; class Amphibia; order Anura; family Pelobatidae; genus Pelobates; species Pelobates cultripes. The sequence continues at coordinate 101,524,350 of OW240913.1, forward strand.
ACAAGAAAGGGTAAATGATAGACATGTGCAATTAATTTCGTGCCGAATGCAAATTCAGGTGAATTTAGAAAATTCGGACATTCGGATGCTTCCTAATGCCCGAATTGCCAAATTCCCAAAGTGCCCATAGGCGTGCGCACGGGGTGTGCCGGGTGTGCCTGGGCACACACTAATCAAGTCTCAAAATTGAGGCTCCGTGCTGAACTGTTGCAGGGGGGCACAAAAATCTGAATCCCCTGTCTGTGGCTGGGGACTCGGATTATTCACATTACCTGTCTCTCCCTGCAGTCAGCCAGAACAGAACAGCCAGGGAAGTCGGCCGGCCCCTCCTGATGATGTCAAGAGGAGAGGGTGTGAATTCCACTACACTACTACAGACTCCCCAGCAATACGCAATCTGCAATCCACTGGGGAGTCTGGGAGAAGAGCAGTGGAAGTCACGCCCCCTCCTCCTGACATCATCAGGAGGGCCCAGCCGACTCACCTGGCTTCAGGCTTCTGCTCCAGGCTCCTGTGCACCCCTTCCTGGCCTAAGGTAAGACTCAGGGGTGGGGGGATTTTCTTGTCAGCCCCTGCCCCCCTCTACTGCTCCTGCCCACGACCTCTATCGCCCCTGTGCCCCACCTCAGCCCATGTTCCCCTTTCTATAGCGCCTGCCCACCTCTTGTTTAGCCCCTATTCCTCTTTCTATAGCCACTGTGCCCCTTTTTACAGCCTCTACGCACCTCTTCTGTAGCCCCTGTGCCCATTTTACAGCCCCTGCCTACCCTTTCTACAGCCCCTGCCCACCGCTTCTATTGCCCCTGCCCACCCCTTCTACAGCCCCTGCCCACCCCTTCTATTGCCTTTGTGCCTCCCACCACAGCCCTTGTGCCTCCCACCACTGCCCATATCCCCCTCTCTAAAACACATGCCCCTTCTGTACAGCCCATACCTCCCACTCTACAGCCCATGCTCCCACTCTTCAGCCCTTGCCCCCCTTTTATGCCCCTAACCTCTTCAATAGCCCCTGTTCCCGTCTCTACAGCCCCTGCCCTTTCTCAGCCCCCTTTCAGCTCCTGTGCGCCTTTTCAGCCCCTGTGTCCCCTCTCAGTCCCCCCTCTACAGCCCCTGTGTGTCCCCCCCTCTACAGCCCCTGTGTGTGTCCCCCTCTACAGCCCTTGTCCCCCCTTGTACATACCCTATGCCCCACCACAGCCCATGACCCCCTTCTATGTGTGTATATATATAAATGTGTGTAATACATTTATATATATATATATATATACATATATATATATATATGTGTGTGTGTGTATGTACATATACACGCGGCGGGAGTGTTTGTGCTTTAGGGTGCCGAAGTGCCGAATTTCGGAATACCAAAACAAATTGCTGAATTTCCGAAGTGCCGAATTTCGGAAAGCCAAACCGAATTCCCGAAGTGTCGGGTTTCGGAAGTGCCGAAGTACTTTGGATTTCTGAAAAGTGGCAAAATAGGAGAGGGTTGGGGGTAGGGTTAGGGTTAAGGGTTGGGGTAGGGTTACGGTTAGGGGTAGGTTTAATGGTTGGGGAAGGGTTAGGGGTAGGATTAGTGGTTAGGGTAGGGTTAGGGTAACCCTACTTCTAACCCTACCCTAACCATATTCCTAACCCTAAACTTACTCCTAACCCTACCATAACACTGCTCCTAACCCAACCCTACCCCTAACTCAACCCTACCCCTACCCTAACCGTACTCCTAACCCTACCCTAAACCCTAAACGTACCCCTAAGTTTAGGGTTAGGGATGGGTTAGGAGCAGGGTTAACCCTACCATAACCCTGCTCCTAACTCCTACCCCTAATGCTACCCTTTAACCTACCTCTAACCCTACTCTTAAACCAACCCTACCCCTAACCCTACCCCTAACCTAACTCTACTCTTACACTTACCCCAAGTCCCAAAGTGCCGAGCCGAAGTCCCGAATTTCAAGATGCCGAACCAAATATTTTTCCCAATGCACATCCCTAGTAAATGAGTCTCAGAGATTAGTAGTACCTGGGGAATCCGTATGGCGATTGCTTTATGAGCTACATCTGCCAAAGGTTGGTTTACAACCCCAGATAAAACTCTTAACTACTATAGAGTCCCCAAATAGCGTATAGGATCAAGGTAATATGTGTTGGAGAGAAAAAAACACAAAAATGTTAATAAGGGCGTACCTACATTATTGTGTTTTTCTCCAACACACATTACCTTGATCCTATAAGCTATCTGGTGACTCTATAGTATTTAAAAGAGTTTAATAGGGGTTTAGTTCAGCCTTTGGCAGACATAGCTCATATAGCCAGGGCCGGATTAACATAGGGGCTGATGGAGCTGCAGCTCCAGGCCCATGGAATAGGTCCATTAAAAAAAAAAAAAAAAAAAAAGTTATTTTTTTTTTTACATACTACTCTTAGGTTTGCCACCTGACTGGTATTTTACTGACACATCGGTATTTGAGGTACTCACTGATCTGTGAGGGAGCAGCTATACAGCACATAGAGTTCAGACAGAAGCTCTCAGCCTGCAGAGACAGCCTTCAGCTCAGGCAAGTGAGGGAGGAGAGGAAAGGCAGCAAGGAGACATGGGGACACTGGGAGACCTGGGGATATTGAGACACTGGGGGATACTGGGAGACCTGGGGACACTGAGACACTAGGGGACACTCAGACACTAGGGGACACTGTGAGACATGGGTCCATTGGGAGACACATTGGGACACAGAGACACTAGGGACACAGTGTCTCCATGTGTCCCCATGTCTCCCAGCCAGTGTCCCTAGTATCTCAGTGTCCCCATGGATCCCAGTGTCCCTTAGTCTCCTAGTGTCCCCAGGGCTCCCAGTTTCCACAGGGCTCCCAGTTTTCCCAGGGCTCACAGTTTCCCCAAATGTCTGTGTCCCCATGTCTCCCAGTGTTCACATGTCTCCCAGCCAGTGTCCTTAGTGTCCCCAAATGTCTCATTGTCCCAAGTCTATGTCCACAAGTGCCCCCATGTATCCCAGTGTTCAAGTGTCTCAGTGTCCCCATTCCTCCCAGCCAGTGTCCCTAGTGTCTGTGTCCCCATGCCTCCCAGCCAGTGTCCCTAGTGTCCCCATGTCTGCCAGTGTCCTCTAGTCTCCCAGTGTCTGTGTTCCCATGTCTTTCAGTGTTCCAATGTCTTAGTGTCCCCAAATGTCTGTGGCCCCATGTCTCTGTGTCCCTAGTGTCTGTGTCCCCATTTCTCCCAGTGTCCCCAAATGACTCAGTGTCCCCATGTCTCACAGTGTGTCCTAGTATCTTATTGACACAGGACACACTAAGACATGGGGACACTGGGAGAAATGAGGACACTGAGAGATTAGGGGACTGGGCCATATGGGGACACTGACACTGATACATAGGGACACTGATGCCAGGCTGGCCTTCCAATTCTTTGGACAGACATGCCCCCTTTTTTCCCCGCAGTTCTGGTCATGCAGTCATGGTGGCCCACCACCCCGCCCATTGACTTACTGCTTCACTGGACACTGCTGTTAGGGGGTATGGATTTACTTGAAAGATGAAAGCATAAATTAGATAAAGAGAATAGCATAGAGTATGTATTTTCTTATAGCTGCATCCTTTGAGTTTCCCTCTAACACCATCTCCATCAGATACACGACGCTTGGGAGGTATGACTGTTTTAGTGTTTTTGGTCGATAAGATTCTGTAATTAGGCCCCATCAAAATTGTCAGCACCAGGCCCACTGGCCTCTTAATCTGGCCCTGCATATAGCAATCATCATACGTATTCCCCAGGTACCACTGATCTTTCTGAGCCTAACTTACCCTTCCTTGTTTGGCAACCTGTGGCTACCCTGTACATAACGTTTAAGGCTTTTCCCCCTTGGGTATTATTGTATTTTTTTTAATTTTTGTTGGTTTAAGTTATTTGGAACTCATGCTTTACAATAAAGGTTGCTTTCATATTCACTGCCTTCCCCTCCTGAAGTGCCTTAGTACACTTCAGGTGTTTCCTGTTTTGGTTCTATAAATAGTTAAAAGAAATCCTTTGGCATGGCTAAACTTTGTCTTACACTTGTAATATGAATTTAGCCTCAAAACGCCCTTTTTATTTAATTCACTAATAGGAATATGTCTATATGGTTTATTCAATATATATCAGACCATCCACATATTTTGGAGGTAGTAGTGCCAAATAGACATTTAGGGGTAGAGTCAAATCCATTTGCCCCAGTCCCACCAATTTGAAATGTTATCCACCGCCACTGATCATAGTGTGTATGTGGGGGATGTTAGTAGCTAGTTAGTAGTGTAGCTTTTTAAAAAGGACCTACATAGGTAAATGATATATGAATATTATAAATAATTACAAATGATAAATGTTATTGATATGTACGTTTGATAATATGAACAATATATATATCTGTTACTAACTGTTACATTAGTACCTTGTTTTTTTAAAAATAATCTATGCCTCTTGTTTTTTACTCCTTTTTTCCTAACAATTTTAACATGGATTACATTCACAAAATAACACACACTCAGAAGGGCTCATGAGAACTTTAGTCATCAAGATGGCAGCACCTAATAATCAGCATTTCAGAGACTGCCTTACCCTAAGCGCAGCAAGCCTCAGTCTTTTGCATACAAGCCTTTTAACAACTGTCTCTTACAATGGCTCCTATGAACTTCAGTCAACAATACAGTACGTACTAATCAGCATTTCAGATTAATACCCTAAACGCTGCAAGGTACACTGGGATAATCTACTCATCGTCCCATCTATATTCTATTTTTTCCCAATTGCTTTTTTTCCTGTTTTGTATATTTTGTAGTTGGAATTCTATGTTGTATACTTACAGATAGAGTATTTCACCATTAATATCTGTGTCACTAGGTCAATACCTGTTCCTTGTCAACTCTATGGATTATTAATTCCCGGAGCTTGTCCATTCTCATATTGCCCATTCCCAAATAGTACCTGTCTTTTATAGCCTCAGTCTCTTCCACACGAGCCTTGTAACAAAACTCTCCCCTACCGCCCACTCGTACATCATAATTTGCGGCCTTTCCCACAAGAACATTTTCTGGCTTACATCGCAAGATTTGGCCACCACTTCTGGCCTTCTCACTCTTAGACACAAGAAGACTGAGGCCATTTTGTTGTGGCTGATAAGTGATCGCAGCAGTTGCGTGTTTCTTCTACTTCCATAAAGAGTTAGGAGGTTTTATATTTCCATTATTTAAGTTTACTCCCTGCTCTCCTTAGGTTGCCTATATAGATACATTTTATCTGGTCAACTATTTTTACATGCACATCTTAGGGGTGAGCCCACCATTAATTGATTTTGTTATATACCTGGTGTTATTAGGCGTGAGACTTCTTAAAGGATCACTATAGGGTCAGGAACACAAACATGTATTCCTGACCCTATAGCGTTAAAACCATCATCTAGCCCCGGTTCCCCCTTGCCCTCCCTAAATATAGTATATTACCTTTATTTCATCCTGCTGCTCCTGCTGGCTCTGCCCCAGATCTGCCGGCTTGGCTGACATCAGAAGTGGTGCTCAAAGCCAATCACAATGCTTTCCTATAGGAAAGCATTGGATTTGCTGAGACTGTCAAGGAGGCAGATCAGGGGCAGAGCCAGCACAAGCCAAATACATCCCTGGCCAATCAGCATCTCCTCAGAGAGTTGCATTGAATCAATGCATCTCTATGAGGAAAGTTAAGTGTTTCCATGCAGAGGGTGGACACACTGAATGGCAGTGCTGCAAACTGTGCAGCACTGCCACAGGAAGCACCTCTAGTACCCATCTGAGGAGTAGCCAGTTGAGGTATCCCTAGGCTGTAATGTAAACATTGCATTTTCTCTGAAAAAAAACAGTGTTTACTGTAAAAAGCCTGAAGTGAACGATTATACTCACCAGAACAAATACAATAAGCTGTAATTGTTCTTGTGACTATAGTGTCCCTTCAATCTATTTATCTTGTTTACCTGTATTATTCTTATTTTCTACCTGGTGGTACTAGGGGTGACTCCCCTAGGATTAATCACCTGATTTGTATCTCATTTTATTGCTGCCAGTTAACTTTTTCTTGATTATGGAAGGGCTTGACGAATCTATGCCAACTACTGATGGCCTACAGATACTGATAACGCCACTGTTGCAGATTCTCTGAAAAAAGCTCTGTCCAGAGCACTCTCTAATTTTTCCCTGACACAAAACGGGCCAGAACCAACCCCTGCTCAAGTCAACAGTCCCTCTGATGAGTCTCAGTACCCTGATAATTCATCCCCTGAGCTGATATGGTCTTCTAAACAACATGGAAAGTCTCTAGAGACTCCACAAGTGACTTCTGCCCCTGAAGTTCAAGAGCTACCTTGACTATCTTCAGATGAGGAGGACCACAATTGTCCACCTGATCTATCTGGGGAGGATGAATGACAAGCAAATAATTCAGATAATGATGATTGGATTGGCCTAGACATTAAGTCTAAATTTAATAAAGAATCCTTTGTTAGTGAACCCAGCGCAAAAAACATCCGTTTAATACAGAGCTTTTCACACCACTATATGGTAATCGATGCCTCCGCCTCCTCTCTGCACCAGCGAACATAAATCTCACCTCAGCAAGGGCTTCAAACCCTTATCTCAAAAGCACCATTTGGAAGGCTCACGAAATAGACAGTTTATAAAATTTGTTTTGTACTGCATTGTTTTTCTGGTCAAGAAAAAGATGGGTGATTACAGGCCAGTTTTCAACCTACATGCACTAAATGACAAAAAAAGAAGAAAGGTGCGCTGTATTTTAGAGTGCAAAATTATATAGCAGCATAGATCTCCAAAAAACAGTGAGATATCATAAAGTGCAATAATCTGTGTTAAACACTCTTATTCATATATACAGCAATCAATGTGAATACCCAACTATAGTGTTGAAATATCCAAATGTGCAAGTTTCAAAAACCACTTGAAGTGATATTGAACATAAAAATGACAACTTACACTGACAGCAGCTCTTCTGTTAAATCACATCTCCCATATAGGAACATAAACACATAGTGTGATACTGTAAAGCAAGTAGGAAGATACTGTAAAGCAACTTAAAACATGAACAAAATTATAACTGTCATTACATTTCTCCATAAATAAAATTACAACATCATGCCCCTAGAGTCTTAAAGGGACAGACTTAAAAAATAAAAGTACTTTAAAATGTTATCAAAATACATTCCAGACCTGCGATGTTTCCTCCTTCTATACATCCATCCCTCATACTCTAGGTTGTGAAGTTACTCGTTACTATATTCTTTTTGATTCTAAAAAAATTTCGGAGGAGCACATAGAATCTTTAATTGATAGTATCAAATGGATTTTAAATAATAACTACTTTGCTTTTAGTTCCAAGGTTGCATCTACACTTTTTTCTGGATCTGGTTATTGTATTGAATAGTATGTGGATTGTAAATTTTTAGAATTATTTCTCCCAGAATTGAAAATATTTTTTTATACTTTTTGAACTGTCTCTTTAAAACTTGTATTTACTCTCTAGTTTAAATATTTTATACTGGATTGAACTGTTTTATAAATATGAGGATAGTTAGCTTTTAGTCAATCTGGAATGTATTTTGATAACATTTTAAAGTACTTTTATTTTTTAAGTCTGTCCCTTTAAGACTCTAGGGGCACGATGTTTTAGTTTTATTTATGGAGAAATGTAATGACAGTTATAATTTTGTTCATGTTTTAAGTACAAATAGAAAAGGTTCAATAATCAAAATAAGGACTTAGGTTTGAAAAGACTTTTTTTCAAATTGCCGTTTTCACATGAAAATTTTGGAAACGACAGTATTGAACATTTTATTCAGCACATCCAGTGCCTGTTGTGTTAGCCAATAGGACCTTGCTTTTACATATTACGCCCTTTTGGGCGGACTTATAAGAACTGCATGGAGTTAGTGAGTCAGATCTGAGGAAGCCGCTGATTCGGCAAAACGCGTCACCTGACTCTGACGTCATCACACAAACCCCACCTCCCAGAAGTATCCCGATCGGGAAGATTGCTGGACTGCTGTAGTAAGGACGTGCATGCTATTTTCCTGCCGGCCGGCAACCACACGCAACCAGAAGCAAGTCTGTTCTTCCAGAAGGGACCCGGGTTATATTATCAGGCCCGTTGCAACAAGGCAAGCAAACCAAGCAATTGCTTGGGGCCCCGAGCTGGCGTGGGGCCTCAAGATACGACCCGCATATTAGCTTAAAGGAGAATAAAATCTCCCAAATGCCCCTACTCGCTATACCGCGAGTAGGGGCATGTATCCTAAACAGTGAGCAGCCCGTGGCCCGAGGAGAGGAGCTGTGCGGGCGCCAGGTAAAGGTAAGTTTGTGACAGTGTCTAAGCCTGTCACAGTTCAGGCAAACAGACAACCTTACAGAGATTAACTATTTGCGGCTGCATTGCCGAAGCGGGCTCACCATGACCTGGGAGGGGTCGGAGCAGCGGCGGGCATTGCGTGGACAGCTTCAAGATCCCCCAGGCTGACATATTTTTAGTCCGTGTGCCTGAAGAGGTTTTAGAGTCTCCTCTGGGCGTGGTTTCATTTACCAGTCCCATTTCTTAGCATAGTCTCTTATTAGTACAAAGCTGAGATCTAAACCGATCCATAGAGAACCATTGGCGTTCCCACTGTGCATGCATAGCCATTGCTCACTGCGCCATTAAGCATCTCCTCATAGAGGTGCGTTATTCCAATAAATCGACAGGGAACAATCAGCATCTTCATGTTGAGTTTGAAGACGCTGAACAAGGGGCGTACCTAGAGCATTTGGCACCCGGGGCGGATCCTGTGCTTGGCACCCCCCCACCCACCCCAAAAAAAAAAAAAACCTGTAAAAAATTTTAAAGGTTTTCTTTCTTTTTTTTTACAATTTGTAAACTTTGCAAAACCGCTGTCAGCCCCAGTAAAGTTTGCCGGCCCCCCCCATGTGACATCACAATGCCCCACCCATATGATTTGCCATGTTAACTAACGCCAGTGCTGCAGTGCCGCCGTGTTTACATTAAAAGGCCTGCAGGGACAGGCTATAGACACCAGAACCACTACATTAAGCTGAAGTGGTTCTGGGGACTATAGTGTTTCTTTAATGTGAGGTAAATTAGAGCTTAGTGCCACGAATAATATACTAGATTGCCTACTTACAACCAGATGAGGATGATGATGGGCTCTAGCTGCAGTCTGGCTCCACTGGTCTGGTGCAGAACAGGCTCTCTGGAGGTGGTTTGTAACTGTGGTCACAAAAATCAATGTTCTGGGAGAACGGGAAGCAGCTCCATTTTTTGGGGGTCCTTTACACAGCTCAAGGTCTGGGTCCAAGGGTCCACCTTCATGTTCCACCAATGAGTTTGTTCACAGGGGTGGAGTGTGTAAGGGGATGTCCTGATATGTGTGTAAGGAATGCATTGTGTGAATTGTGTTTGTATGTGTAAGGGCTGCAAGGTGTGTTTTGTGTATGTATGGGATGCATTGAATGTGTGTAAGGGGTGCATTGAGTGTGTGTAATGAATGCATTGTGTGTTTCTGTGTGTGTAAGGGATGCATTGTGTGTAACGGTTGCATTGCTTGTGTATGTGTGTCTGTGTGTGTAATGCATTGTGTGTTTTTCTGTGTGCAAGGGGTGCATTGTGTGTATGTGATGAATGTCAATCTCTCCTCCCGCTCCAATTTCCTTCTCCTCCTCCCAATTTCTCTTTCTCACCCCCTCCTAATTTCTGTTTCCCCCTCCTAATATCTCTTCCCCCCCTCCTAATTTCAATTTCTCTCCCCCCCTCCTAATTTCTCTTTCTCACCCCCCCTCCTAATTCCTCTTTCCCCCCTAATTTCTCTTTCCCCCCTCCTAATGTCAATCTCTCCTCCCACTCCAATTTCCTTCTCCTCCTCCCAATTTCTCTTTCTCACCCCCCCTCCTAATTTCTCTTTCCCCCCTCCTAATATCTCTCCCCCCCTCCTAATTTCAATTTCTCTCTCCCTCCCTCCTAATATCTCTCTCACCCCCTCTCTCCTTTCTCTCCCCCCCTCCTTTCTCTTTCTCTCCCCCCTCCTTTCTCTCCCCCCCTTTCTCCTCTTTCTCTCCCCCCTTTCTCCTCTTTCTCCCCCCTCATTTCTCCTCTCCCCTCCTTTCTCCTCTCCCCTCCTTTCTCACCCACCCCCCTCCTTTCTCACCCCCTCCTTCCTCTCCCTCCTCCTTTCTCCCCCACTTTCTCCTGCCCCCTCCTTCTCCTCCTTTCTCCTGTTCTCAACCTCCTTCTCCTCTTTCTCACCCCCTCCTGCCCCTCCTTCCTCTCCCTCCCTCCTTTCTCCCCCCCTTCTCCTGCCCCCCTTTCTCCTCTTTATCACCCCCTCCTTTCTCCACCCCCCCTTGCTCACCTCCTTTCTCCTCATTTCTCAACCTCCTTCTCTCTTTCTCACCCCCCCTCCTTTCTCACCTCCTTCCTCTCCCTCCCTCCTTCCTCCCCCCCTTTCTCCCTGCCCCCTCCTTTCTCCTCCCCCCTCCTTTCTCCTCTTTCTCACCCCCCCTCCCTTTGCTGTAGCGTGGCCGAGCCCTGTATAGTCCCCGGGTACAGGGAGCTTTTGTTTCCTGTACCCGCGGACTATACAGGGCTCAGCCACGCTACAACTGAGGGAGTGACAGGAGGGAGCGCTGAGCGCTTCCCTCCTGTCAGCCCCTCTCCTCAAGCTGCGCCAGGGCGGTGCGGTCCGCCCTCATGGATGCACCGCCCGGGCAAAGCTGCAGCCGCCTGAGGCTCTCTACAGAGCCCTCGGGCGGCTGCAGCATGGGGGAGGCGGTGGGGATGGTCATGGCACCCCCCACCCTGGTGGCACCCGGGGCGGACCGCCCCCCCCCGCCCCCACCTTAGTACGCCACTGCGCTGAACATCAGTCCTGCACATATTGCAGAAATGTAATGGGAAAGTGAGATTTGAAAGTGAATTTCAGATTTAAAGGAATGTTATAGTGTTATGAATACTTGTAGGCAGTTGTCCCTCTGGTGCAAAAAAATGTAAAAAAAACCCCAAAGATTTACTTACTTTTTTCCAGTGCAGAGGCTTCAATCTTGAAACTTCGGAACGTCAGCCTATCAGTAGCTCCCCATTGACAAGACAAATTTAAAAAGATACATACCTTTTTCACTTGTTTTGTAAATGGGGAGCTTCTTATAAGCCAAGAGTGTCCACTTGTTTCAAGACTTCCTGATTTACCGGTAAGTCTCAGTCTGGAATTGGAGTGAAGGGCTAGAGTGATTGGTTACCAGATCGAAGATTTTGTTAGTAGTTTAACCCCTGCAGACAAGTCTATGCCCAGAAACATCTCGCACCATGATTACATAATTCTGATGATGTTGTTATGTTGTTATGGTGCCTGATGTTTTTCTTAAATCTTGAAATCTGTTTTTCAGTTCACCATTCAGTAACTAAATCACATCATTCAGATTCATGCTTATGAGTTTCTTTACATAGGGTTTCTTAAAAGGTAACTCCTCTGGAATCTACATAACTGAAGAAAACATTGAAAACCAACTTGTGTTAATCTTTTTTCATAAGATGACAGTTTTCTTTTAAATTCATATTAAAGATATAGCAGATTACATCATTATCCAGTTTGGACTTCACAAAGCCAGGGTAAACATTGCAAAGGAGGAGAAATAAATACTTCATACTTTCTCTATGCTGACTGCCACATGAGAAGAACATTTAAGAACACAAATCATTTAACAATGGTTGGCAGTGAGTTAGTTGCAGGCAACCAGTTGTCGAGGTTTCAATGTCTACATTGAATTTCTTTTTCACATATTACAAATACATATTTGTTAAATATAAGGATAAATAAACAGAATGCAATAAATGCAATGACAGTTTCCCTTTAAATTTAGATTGTTAAAGGATCACTATAGTGTCAGGAAAACAAACATTTTCCTGACACTATAGTGCCCTAAGGGTGCCCCCACCCTTACCTTAATCCAGCACCGGGCTCCCTCGGCGCTGGTGACCTCTCCTCCCCCGCCGACGTCAGCTTCCGAGTGGAGTGGACTGCGCATGCGCGGATTCATCTATAGCGGCTGTCGGGAAGACAGTCACTAGAGGTTGGATTAACCCTGCTATGTTTAAATCTGAAGGGTTAAAACCTGAGGGAACTGGCAACCAGACCACTTCATTAAACTGAAGTGGTCTGGGTGACTATAGTGTCCCTTTAAGATATTCTCAACTATCATTTTTTAAATTCAAATTACATCACTAATGCTGCTCTAAAAAGTAATCTGACCTAAAACAAAAGAGAATTTGAAATGAAAAGAACATGGATCGCATACAGCTACAATGGTTTTATTCATGCACTTTTAAGCATGCTACTTTGTGCTACTCATCTAGAAGCATTTTCTGTGAACGATGTTCGGTCCCAGTTCCAAGAATTCTGCCCGTGTAATCCACATTGGCTGAAAGGTAGACAGGGAAGACAATATTGATCCTCCCGTCCATACTGCCACAGTTGGTTTAGGTGAAGTAAGAATATTTAGTGGGCATTCTGGTGGGATCAATCTGGCCAGTTCCTTGGTCATACTCTCACCAATTCCAGTAAGCATAGTGCTCCCTCCAGACATTAACACTTTGCTGTACATAGAACTCCGAAGATCAATGTCACACTTCATTATGCTATTAAAACACATTTTATCAATGCCTTGTGAATCCATTCCAATTCTTGCAGGATTAAATAGTGTTTCTGGACATTTATACCTATTTTTGTGGACGGTGATAATCTTTCCATCAGGAAGTTTGTATTCTTTTTCCAATTCTTCCATTCCAGTTCTTGCAGGATGAAATTGTGTTTCTGAACATTTATACCTCTCTTTGTGGATGGTGATAATCTTTCCAACAGGAAGTTTGAATACCTTTTCCAATTCTTCCATTCCAGTTTTTGCAGGATGAAAAAATGTTTCTGAACATTTATACCTCTCTTTGTGGATGGTGACAATCTTTCCATCGTGAAGTTTGTATTTTTTTTCCAATTCTTCTGTTAATTTTAATTCCTCCAATTCTATTTCATCAGCAATATAACATTGCCTATCTTTCACATATTTGACAATTTCTCTTTCTGATGTACTAATAAAGGAAAGACCACTTTCATTTAGTATGCTCATCAGATAGTTTGTTAGTTCTCTTCCTGCTAGGTCAAGCCTTAGCACGGCATGTTGAAGACAGTATCCTTCAAAGATAGGGACTGTGTATGTCAACCCATCACCTATGTCCACCACACAACCAGTTACTTTTCCTGAGGAGTAGAGAGCTAAAACTGCTTGGATTGAAACATATGTTGCAGGAACACCAAGTCCCTCAAATAAAACCGTCATCATCTTTTCTCTGTTGGCCCGTAGATTGAGAGGTGCCTCAGAAACAAGGCCTGGTCTCTCACACGAATTTATCTCTAGATGATCTTTATATCCATTCTTCCATATGAGCTCCATGTCATCCCATGAATTTACCACACCATGCTCCACAGGGTAGTTTAATGAGAGGATACCCCTTCTTACCTGTGCATTTTCTCCAATATAGTAATCCCTTTGTCCAGCTCCAACAATGATAGGTTTGTATTTTGATCTGCCTACTAAGTTTGAGTACACAAATCGTGGGTTTTCTTCTCCTGAAAATCCAAATTTAATAAATCCAGAACCATTGTCTATTACCACTGCTTGTGGAATATCAGCCATATCTTGTTTGCTATCCCACTGGTGTCAGCTGAACTGTTAATAGTAGCAGCTTCTCTGATCAAAGAGGACTACACCTGCTGCCCTGTTTGTATTTATGTGAGCAAGGTATGATGTAATAATGACAGTTTACCTTGCTATATCCCAGTGTTATCCTACAGTTTATTGTGGAGGGCTTACATATCACTATAAATAAAGAATATCTCGCTAGACACTATTTTTTATTATTTATTTCCTATATGTTTGGGGGTTTTCAGTGGCAATGGAGGCCATGCAACTACCCTTGATTACTGCATCCATCCTGTGCAATTTAAGTTAAAGGACCACTATAGGCACCCAGACTACTTCACCTCATAGTGGTCTGGGTACCAGGTTCCCCTACTTTTAACCCTGCAGCTGAAAACATAGCAGTTTCAGAGAAACTGCTATGTTTACAATGCAGAATTAATCCAGCCTCTAGTGGATGTCTCCCTGACCGCCACTAGAGGCCTCTTTTGCCATTTACATGGAGTAAATCACACTTATTTGACACTGAGTAATGCTTCCTATGGGCTGGTTTGAATGTGCACCCGCCTCCGGACGCGCATGCCCATTTGGATCCACTCGGATGGGATGATGGAGGAGGAGAGGTCACCAGTGCCGAGGGAGCCTGGCGCTGCATTAAGGTAAGCAAAGAAAAGGTTAATTAACCTAAACAGTGACTAAGGCTCTATAGCGTTAGGAATACATATTGGTATTCTGAAGGCTATAGTGTTCCTTTAAGTAAAATCGGTACCAAGCATGTAATATTAGGCCTATTTTTATTGACATATTGCAATTCTTTTTTTTTTTTTTTATTCTTTATTTTATTGAGGCATTTGAGTAATACATATCAGAATACAGCAGTAGGGGCTCACATGAGCCATGGCAAAAAGTAGCCTTTTTTTTTTTTTTTTTGTGTCAAGTATAAAAGAACAGTGCATGTACGAAACACAAACAGTTAAACACATAGGATGATAATATGCACTATATGTGAGGCGACAGGCATGTCTTCATACATGGTAAAGGTCAGTGTTGAACTAAACGGAAAAAAATAGTAAGTATGCATGCATGGGTACCTGATGATTAGTTAGGGGCTACCCCTTACGGTAAAACATCTTAAAGCTTATCAGTCGATTATACTATTGGTGGTAGCCGGATTAGGTTGCAACTCCAGGGCCAGATTTATGCTAATGAATGAGTGTGAAAAAGGTCTAAACAGGTAGAGAACAACAAGGCCCTGGGGAGATAGCGCAGCTAAGCGGACAAGGGCACATGTAGGAGTGTGGGGATAGATGCATGGGATTGGTAGGGAAAGAGTCTGTGGGTGTGATTATGTTCTGTGTAAGTTAGTGTGGGAGAGGTCTTACCTCAGTGCCACTTGGGATTCGGGCCAGCAAACAGCTTCCTGTCCTCCTGCTCCTGTTTGCCTGGGCCTGCAGATTTACACAGCTTGATGGTTGAGGCTTTCTGGCTTCCCTCAGGGCTGCTGCAGCGTGGATGGTGGCCGGCTCCTGTGGGAACAATCGGCAAGCATTAATGAGGTATGGCTACCGGTGTGGGCCCCCCCCGCGGCCTACCTCCTCCTGGAGCACCCCCTGCGGTCTCCCCTGCTGCCTCCCATGCGGTCCCTGCCCCTGGGGGCCGCACCAGCACTGGCAGGCGTTCCCACCCGCCTGCCAGGCTCTCCCCTGATCCCACTCCTCGGGCCCGGTTGATGAGGCGGAGCCCGGGCCCGAGGCATCAACCAGGCCTACCAACTGGGGCCTGGATTTGCGGCTTTTCTGCGGCCGCGCGCGTGGCACGGCCTTCTGCCACGAGGCCTGCCACTGCCGCGCGGCCAGCCGCCTACATTGCCGCCCGGCCCGGTACTCCCAGGCCGGGGATGCGGCCTCCTACCACCGCGCGGCCTGCTGTGTCTATGGCCGCACGGTCCCTGACTGCTAGGCCGGGGATGCGGCCTGCTAATGCCGCGCGGCCACCTGGGGCGTCTGCCGCGCGGCACACACATGGCCCCCCCCCCCTACCACACCATCCGCCCCGGCCGCCAGCGCTGGATTGCGGGCCGGGGGCGGTGGGCGGCGGATTCAGCACTCCGGGCGGCGGACGGCCGCCCGGCACCAGTCCAGGTCCCCCCGCGGCCGGCGGGGGGTTGGGGCAGTGAGTAGGCCCCCGCGGGCCGCACGGGGTACCTTAGTACCGCCGTTTGGGATTTGGGGGGTCTCTTTGCCCATCGGGAGCCTCCTCTGCCAGTGAGGAAGGCTCCCAGGGTGCTGTCTCCCCTTCTTCTCCCAGGGGACCCAGCTCTCCCTTTCTTGGGCCCCCTGGTCCCCCCTCCTCTTCCCCATTTTCTGCTTCCTTCTCCCCCCCTCTCTCTCCTCTAGTGGGCCTGCCCTCTCCCCTCCTTTTTCCCCCTCCTATTCTTTCCCCCTCCCCTGGGTCTCCATTCCCTCTCTGTCTACCTCTCTGTTATCCCCCCCCCTCCTCTTTCTAGCCTGCACCTCCCCCCCCCTTATCCAGCCTTGTTCTCTTTCTGTCCACCCCTCTATGTTCTCCCCCCCCTCCTCTATCTAGCTGCTCCCCCCCCCTGCTGGTCACTTACCTCGGCCGTCTCCTCTGGGGCGTGGGCTCTCCTCTTCTCCACTGCTCTCTTCTCTGGAATCTGCTGCAGTTCGTGGACCCGTCCAGCAGGTGGCGCCTGGATCACAGCTGTTGTCGTTTATGGATGCTGGTACTGTTGTTTCTTTGCCTCGTCCTTCTGCGTCTGGTGAGTACTTTCCCCCCCTCTTTAGCGCTTCGCGTGCATACGTTGTTCCTTCGTTGTTCAGTCTGGTCCTCCTAGCACGGTAAAAATAATAAAAAAATACAACAATGGTATATAAAAAAAAAAAAAAAAGTAATTTGCAGTATAGAAAATAAATTTGTGTCAATTACCGCATGGAATGAATTAAACGACAGCCAGATAACAGAACATACAACCGTGATTTAACTGTCAAGTACACGGTGATGGATGATCAAACCCCAAAAAAAAAAAAAAAAGTGTGTGTGTATATATATATATATATATATATATATATGAACGAGGAAAGTCTGGGTACAAGGACAGCGCTTTCCCCCCCTTCGTTTTCAGTATGTCTCATTTGTTAGGTACCAGTGTCTGGCGCAGCGGATAGCGCCGGCGGTGCCTCCCAGGTTCGCATGACTCTGGGTGTTGCTGAGCTAATATGGCCCGCTTGGCTTGCGCGCACTACTAGGGAGCATATGGGGGAAGGGGCTTTATTACAGGTGTGTTCCCTCCTGCCACGGGGGTCCCTTGGCTAAGAGGGACATTAGGGGCTCCAGGAGGGTCATGGGGAGCATGCTGTGGTCGGTTGCGCCCCAGGGTGCATATTCAAATGCACCCTGTGTTCTGGATAGCATGGTCGGGGAGAGGGCTCCCCGAGAATGCACTGCGTGGTTCTGCGGTCAGGACACTTCCGGGACGCATATCGTCCCTGGGAGGAGCTGGGTTGGTGGAGGTACGTTTTGCGCTTTCGTGGCGGTGCAACCCTTCTTGGCCCGGGGCCGGATGGGCTTCAGCCTCTGGTTTTGCTTAGGACTCGCCTGGTGCCTCTCTGCAATCTGTTGGGATGGGGACTTGGTTGCTCTCGGTGCGGGACCCTCAGTCCATGTGAGAGCTCCTTCGGGTGGTGCGGGTCCAGTTTACCACGCACGCTCGCCTAGCTTACTTCCCGCTCGTTTACGGTGCCCCTGGAGTCCGCTCTGCGGGTCCCCCCGTTGGGATGTGGTGCCCATGGAGGAGCGGGGTTGATATCCCCCGATTCCTTATTTACTCGGTTGTCGCTTCCTTCCGAGGGCTGGGTTTGAGTTGGTGGCTCGGCGCAGTGGTCTGCGTGGGTGGGGCTGCGGGGCCCTGGGGCCTTGCTGCCGGTACGCCCGTCGAGGTGTGGTTTCCGGGCTGTGTTTCTGACGGTCAGGATTAGGTGGCTAAAGTGCCTCCATGTAAGTTGCTCCCGATGTCGCTTATGTGTGGGGCCGTCAGTGTCGCATGTGCGCACTCTGCTGCTGCAGTGTTTTTCTTGGGGTAGTGTTTTGTTTGGAGTTTCGGAGTTCCGGGGCCCAGGCCTTCTCCGTGGGTCGGGATGTGTGCTCCTGTCTCCTGGATAGTGGGATCAATTCCTGTAAGGGGAACGTCGGTGCCCCTGGCTGCGGTTTTGGGGCGTCAGGCAGGAGGCGTCGGTGGTTTGGAGGGGCGTTGTGGGTTTTGGCTGCGCTACCCGTGGTCTCTCTTGGGTACGCTGGGCTTTGCCTATTGGGGTTGCCCTTGGGACTGTATGGGGGTTCCTGCTGGGCCTCCTTTACCACTGGCTTGTGCAATCTGGCCCCCTGTGTCCTTTCCGCTGGCTTCCAACGGTTTTGCCTGCCGCAGCAGGTTTTGGGGTTTTGGGCCATTTGGGCTCTCGGTGGTGCTGTCTCTTGCCCAATACGCTGGCTCTGGCGGACTCTGGTGTTCTTGGAGGTCCCCCCTTTCTGGTGGCATGGTAGGCATGGGTTACCCGGCTCACGAACGGGTGGGGGGGTTTTCCTTGGGGACCATCGTGGGGTGCTGCTGGCTGTTTTTCACATGTGACAGTACCCTATACCCCGGTGGTACTTTGGTACTCTGGCTCGGTGCTATTTGAGTCTAGAGGCGGCTGGTCAAGGTTTTTGTCCGGTTGTTGCCGATTTGGTGGCCGATGCTCTGTCTTGTTCATTATCGAGCCTACTTCAGGTGGTGGTGTCACGGGGTCCATTTGTAAGGCAGTAGAGGTGTGGTCCCTTGGTCCGACGGTCTGCTGCAGCTGGTCTGTGGGCGATCTCTAGGGCGGCGTGGGGCCCGCTCCAGTAAGGTTGGAGTGTTCGGGACGGTTGGGTACGTTTTCCTTTTGGGTCCCGGGATTGGTCTGCTCATCTACATGTTTGGTTCCGTCTATTGCGGGCGTTGGGGGCGATTTCTGCGATTAGCGGGGCTCGGCTTCCCGTTCATGTTACGGTAGTCGGCAAGTGGGAGGGTGTTTTGGTGGAGTTGAGGGAGCGTTGGAACGGACTTCCTTCAGGTTTCGCAGCTCGATGGCTGCTGTCGTTGGGAAGGGTAGGTTGGTTTGAGTTTGGTTGTTTCATCGATAGAATCTGTTCAATTCTTGGATGTCGCGGGTTTGACTTTCTGCATTCTCCTGGGGTTGGTGGGATGCACGGGGTGATGGTTGGGGCTCCTGCCATGCTGTAATGGGTTTCCAGGATGGTCTGTAATATACCGTTCCGATCGGGGGCGGTGCAGGGTTCCGTCATTGGCCTGTTTTTCATTGGGAGTACTGTTCCGTCCCTTGGATTGTTTGGCCTCCTCCCCTGTTTGGTTCTCGGAGATGGGTTTTCCACCCCCGCGTCCATTTAGTTGGGGTGTTCCTCTTGGCGGCTCGGACTCCTGGATAAGGATGGTGGGGTTTTCAAGGGGCATTTAATTTGGTTGGGGCGGCTACGGACACCGCCAGGCTGGGCGTGCCTGCGCCGATGGCTCAGAGGGCTCGAATGGTGGGAGTCAGGGTGGTGGGTTCCTTGGGTTAGCCTTGCTGGTCTCTGCTTGGATTTATCTCCGCGTTTACGGTTCTCCCCCTCCCCCCCCCCGGACTGGGGAGGGCGGGGTTTTTCGTGGGTAATTTGGAAAGGGAGGCAGGGGCGAGTGGTTGGATCTTCCTCCTTCTGGGGCGGAGGTTCGGTGGTCTGGCTCCGGCTACGTGAAAGGGGTGTGGCTCCGCCTCATACAGGGTCAGCT
>OW240913.1:101544024-101708078 GCA_933207985.1 Pelobates cultripes
GTTCAGGGAGTCAACTGGCAATTTTATTCATGGCTCCAGGAGTCAACTGACAATTTTATTCACGGCTCCAGGAGTCAACTGACAATTTTATTCACGGCTGTTAGCCTATGCATGATCTCTATTCTAAAACACACAAATAAATTTTTACACCAGGTTAACACAGCTATTTCAGACAACCTAAATGTTCTTGCCACAATGCTCCCCCAGAACCAAGCCGGCATACACAGTCTGATCCCAACAGATCGGCTTGGGGATGTCCGGAGGAGTACTCACAGATCACTTCTCAAGGTCAGTCTGTCTAGATAACCAGTCGGCGTTACCGTTTTGCTTTCCTGGGCGGTAATGAATAGTGAAGTCAAAAGGCTGCAGCGCCAAACTCCAGCGCAGCAGCCTGGCATTGTCCCCGCCACACGGTTCAGCCACACCAACGGGTTGTGATCTGTGAGTAGGGAAAAAGGTTGTCCATATAAATAAGGCTGCAACTTTTTGAGGGCCCACACCACAGCCAGGCATTCTTTCTCAATGGCGGCGTAGCTCACTTCACGGGGTAATAACTTTCGGCTTAAAGGACCACTATAGTGCCAGAAAAACATACTCGTTTTCCTGGCACTATAGTGCCCTGAGAGTGCCCCCACCCTCAGGGTCCCCCTCCCGCCCGGCTCTGGAAGGGGGAAAGGGGTTAAAACTTACCTTTTTCCAGCGCTGGGCGGAGAGCTCTCCTCCTCCGATCCTCCTCTTCTCCTCCCCGTCGGCTGAATGCGCACACGCGGCAAGAGCTGCGCGCGCATTCAGCCGGTCACATAGGAAAGCATTCATAATGCTTTCCTATGGACGCTGGCGTGCTCTCACTGTGAAAATCACAGTTAGAAGCACGCAAGCGCCTCTAGTGGCTGTCAATGAGACAGCCACTAGAGGAAATAGGGGAAGGCTTAACCCATTCATAAACATAGCAGTTTCTCTGAAACTGCTATGTTTATGAAAAAATGGGTTAACCCTAGCTGGACCTGGCACCCAGACCACTTCATTAAGCTGAAGTGGTCTGGGTGCCTAGAGTGGTCCTTTAAGTAAGCTACGGGATGTTCTCCACCATCTGCTCCAACTTGGCTCAGCACTGCTCCCAATCCAAACATTGAAGCATCTGTGTGGACAAGAAATCGTTTAGTTGGATCAGGAGCAGCAAGTACAGGTGCATTGGTTAAAGCAGTCTTGAGTTGTTGGAACGCCTGATCACACTCTGGGGCCCAGATGACCTGTCGAGGAAGGTTTTTGCGGGTCAAGTCAGTCAGGGGTTTTGCCAGGGCACTATAATTGGGTACGAATTTTCGGTAGTACCCTGCAGTACCCAGGAAGGCTAGCACTTGGGTTTTTGTCTGGGGGGTAGGCCACTTAGCTACTGCTTGAATTTTTGCTGGTTCAGGCTTTTGCTGTCCACTCCCTACGTGGTGCCCCAGGTTCTGTACCTCTGCCATACCTATGTGACACTTGCTGGGCTTTAGCGTCAACCCTGCCTTACCGATATGGTCAATGACTGCTCCAATATGTCGCAGGTGGTCTGACCAGGTCTGGCTATAGATGGCGATATCATCCAGGTATGCACATGCATACTCCTGAAACCCATCCAGTAGCCGATCCACCATCCGTTGAAAGGTAGCCGGAGCGTTTTTCATCCCGAATGGCATGACGCGAAACTGATACAAGCCAAACGGGGTGACAAACGCCGACTTGGGGATGGCATCCTTGGCTAGTGGAATTTGCCAGTACCCTTTGCATAAATCTATTGTAGTAAGGTACTGGCCTTGTGCCATTTTGTCTAGCAGCTCGTCTATCCGGGGCATCGGGTAGGTATCAGACACTGTTTTGTCATTTAGCCTCTGGTAGTCTACACAAAAGCGTGTTGTGCCGTCCTTCTTGGGTACCAGCACTACCGGCGATACCCTGGGGCTATCGAAATGTTCAAAAACCCCTAGCTGCAACATTTCCTCAATTTCCTTCCTCATATGTTCCCTGACCGCTTCCGGGATACGGTATAGGTAGCTGTCCGGGGGTCTCAACTCGGTGAGTAGCTAGCAGGGTGTACCCTGGTAAATTGGAGAAAGTGGCTCCCTTAGTCGCGATTAACTCCTGTACCTGGGCACGCTCCTGAGGACTTAGCCGCTCCCCCAGCTGAACACTTGTGGAGGCCTATGCCTGATCTTCCCGCTCTAATAAGTCAGGTAGCGGAAGATTCTCCTGATCCTCAAAGGCTGAAGCGCATATTGCCGCCACGTCCTCTATCCTCTCATGGTAGGGTTTGAGCATATTCACGTGGAGCATGCGTCTCTTCCCTGTCCCTGAGCAGGGGACAATCACATAGGTGGTGTCACATCTCTGTTCCACCACCTGGTATGGGACTTGCCAGATGGCCTGCAGCTTGTCATTGCGAACAGGTTTTAAAATCAAAACTTTCTGTCCCACGTGAAAGCTGCGGTCTCTGGCTCCCCTATCATACCAGCGACGCTGGCGTTGATGGGCCGCCTGGAGGTTGGTCCGTACGATCTGGGTTAGTGCCTCCAAGCGGTCCCTGAGCTCCAGCACATAGGGTACAATGGGTGTCCCATCTGTACTACTTTCCCCCTCCCAGTGCTCCCTAATAAAATCTAACGGTCCTCGCACCCTTCTCCCAAACAGTAGTTCAAAAGGAGAAAAGCCCGTGGACTGTTGGGGTACCTCTCTGTAAGCGAATAGCAGATGGGGTAGGAATCGCTCCCAGTCCTTATAGGCCTCTCCAAAGGTATGGAGCATCTGCTTTAACATCCCATTAAACCTTTCACATAACCCATTAGACTGCGGGTGGTACGCAGAGTTCACGATAGGTTTAATGCCACATATTTTCCATAGTTGGTGGGTCACCTTGGCCGTGAACTGCATACCCCTATCTAATATGATCTCCTGGGGGAACCCCACTCGGGAGAATACTTTCATTAAGGCCTCGGTCACTGTCTCGGCGTGGATATTAGAGAGGGCTACTGCTTCGGGGTACCGGGTGGCGTAGTCTACTATGGTCAAGATATATCTCTTGCCGGAGGGAATGGGTTTTGGTAAGGGCCCTACTATATCTACGGCCACTCTACTAAATTGTTCGTCTATGATGGGCAGTGTGCATAATTTGGCCTTGTGGCGGTCACACCTCTTACCTACTCGCTGACAGATATCACATGTCTGGCAGTACTGCCGCACGTCCTTGGATATACCCAGCCAGAAAAGGGCGTGGGTCAAGCGGTATCGGGTGCGAGTCATCCCCAGATGCCCAGACAAGGGGATGTCGTGAGTGATCCGAAGAAGTTCCTGTCTATGTTTCTGGGGGACCACTAGCTGTCTAGTAGTCACATTCACAGATCCCCCCACTACCCTTTCAGAAATGCGGTACAGTAACCCCTTTTCCCAGGTATACCGTTCTCCCTCTAATCCGGCCTGGTCGGAGATCACCCTATCCCTGTATACTTTTAACGTGGGGTCTATCTGAACCTCAGCCTCAAATTCAGTCGGTGTATCCCAGGTAACACGGGTCGTAGGAGGGTCCCTGTCTTTTACCTGAGCCTCAGAGTGTGTTGCTGGAGCCGTGGTGCAAGCCTGTTACCTGGTGGTTACTGGGTGAGCCTCTTGGAGTGAAGCTTGAGATATAAAGGCGGAAGTCATTCGACCCAGGTCGTTTCCCAATACGACATCCGCTGGCAGTTTCTGCATCAGGCCCACCTCTACCATGCCCTCCCCAACACCCCAAATCAAATGTACTTTTGCGGTGGGTAATCTGTATACCGCTCCCCCTGCTACTCGCACTGCTACAGATCCGCCGGTGTGTGCGGAGCCTGGAACCAAATGAGGGGCTACCAGAGTCAGAGTGGTCCTCGAATCCCGGAGCCCTTGGACCTCTTTCCCTTCCAGGGTTACTAGCTGGCGATGGTGTTGCCTGTTGTCTGTGGCTTGTACCGACATCAGCTGAAGTGGTAGAGGTTAACACAGTAAAGGAGTTTAAGCATGCGTGGGATAGGCATAAGGCTATCCTAACTATAAGATAAGACTAGGGACTAATGAAAGTATTTAGAAAATTGGGCAGACTAGATGGGCCGAATGGTTCTTATCTGCCGTCACATTCTATGTTTCTATGTTCTATGTTTCTATCACATCGTGTAGTATCCCCAGGGGCTCTTCGGTCTGATTAAAAAGTATCTCCTGGGTTGCTGGCTCCGCTTGGTAGTGGTGGGCGGCTGCTCTTGGTGCTGGATTCTGCCGTACCGGCTCCATGCTTGGCGGCTCCGGTTCTGGGTACACTCTCTCGCCATGTGGCCCCATTGTTTACATGTATGGCACTGTATATTCGCTCTGCCATTATACCTGGATAGTGGAGTGTGCCCCCCCCCCCCCGGGGGTTGGCCAGAATGGGTTTGCTGTAGGTGCCGTAGGGGTAGCTGTATGAGGTTGAGCGGTGGGTCGAGGGTACCCTCGGTTGAGGTTACTGTGATGCCTCTTGGCGTCATAGTGCTGGTCTGTTAGTCTTGCAGCTTCTGTTAGGGTGAGGGGTTTTCTCACCCATTTCTGTGCCTCTGGGGACAGGCCATTGAAAAACTGTTCTAACAGCAGCAATTGTCGTAACTCCTCCATGGTGGTTGCTTGACTGGCTTGTATCCACCCCTGGGAGGCTTGGTCCAGTTTGTGGGCCCACTCTGCGTGGGAATCTTTCTCTGGTTTGCGCAACCCTCGAAACTTGCGCCAGTATGCCTCTGGGGTAATGGCGTATCTTTCCAGTATAGCCTGTTTTACCCGGGCATAATCTTTACTGTCCTCCCTGGGTACAGCCCGATAGGCTTCGGCTGCCCAACCTGACAGTTTGCCTGCCAGTAAAGGTACCCACACTGCCTGCTCCAAATCATGCAAGTCACATAGCCTCTCAAAGTCTTGTAGATACCCATCATCTCGTCTTTCTCTTCACAGAACATTTTAAATGCATGGTATGGGATCTTAGGCTTTACCTGGCTGACGACTGAAGCAGTAATAGACTCTGCTCTGGGAGGAGCATCCTGTGGTCCGTGTGCCATCACATACTCCTGCACATCCGTCATCAGTACTGTCAGTATTTCCAGGGGTACTGGCTGGGGTAAAAATTCCATCCTGGTCCTCATTTCCTTTTGGAAGGGGGTTTCTTCCATGGCTGGTGGGGGTGTAACGCTGCGAGCTCTGTCTCCCTCCATCAATTCAGCAATCAGCACAGCTTTTGGCTTATTGCTGGCTAACTTACCCCTGGCTTCCAATAGTTCCTTTAACTTCTGCCGTTTCAATGCAGTGTAGTCTGTCTCCATTCACCTCTGTGTTCGGTTCTTTGTTGTATCCGAATTGCCATTCACTTTCCTGTTTGGTAGTTTCAATTACCCGAACACCGCTTTTCGGCTGTAAGGTTGGATCCTGTCGCTTGCCATCAATTGTAGCGGAGCTGCAATATTAAATCCCAAGATCTCTGCTGGTATAGAAGGTAATCCAGAGTAAAGCGCTGGAAAAGAAGGCGATATCCCAAATCCCCCAGTAACCGGACAAAACACAGTTCAGGGAGTCAACTGACAATTTTATTCACGGCTCCAGGAGTCAACAGACAATTTTATTCACGGCTGTTAGCCTATGCATGCTCTCTATTCTAAAACACACAAATACATTTTTACACCAGGTTAACACAGCTATTTCAGACAACCTTTAAATGTTCTGTAATATGACCTAAAGTGGCTAGGTTTGCCACAGCGATCCCTGCGACCGCGGTATGCACACACACTTAAAGGACCACTACAGACACCCAGATCACATCAGCTCAATTAAGTGGTCTGGGTGCCAGGTCCTTCCAGTTTTAACCCTGCAGCTGAAAACATAGCAGTTTCAGATAAACGGCTATGTTTCACGGAGGGTTAATCCAGCCTCTAGTGGCTGTCTCATTGACAGCCGCTAGAGGAGCTTCACAGTGAGAAGACACTGAACGTCTATAAGAAAGCATTGAGTAATGCTTTCCTATGGGGGGTTTGAATGCGCGTGCGGCTCTTGCCGCGCATGCGCATTCGGAGCTGAGAGGCGGAGGGATCCCCAGCGCCAAGGGAGTCCGGCGCTGGAGAAAGGTAAGTGCTGAAGACACACACACTCTCATGAACAGACGCATACACACTAGCTAACAGACACACACATTTACTGACAGAGACACACTCAGCGACAGACATACATACACACTCACTTACAAAACATACACTCTCACTGACAAACACACACTCACTAACAGACATCAAACAGACTCACTAAAAGACACACACAAACACACTCAGTAACAGAAACACACAGTAACACACTCACTGACACTCACTAGCAGACACACACTCAATAACAGACACACTCACTGACACTCACTAGCAGACACACACACTAACACACACTAACACTCACACACTAACACACACTCACACTAACACACACACACTAACACACACACACACACACACACTAACAGACTAACACACACTAACACGCACACACTATCACTAACACACACACTAACACACACACACTAACACACACACACACACTATCACACTAACACTAACACACACACACGTTTTTTTTTTTTAAATTTAATGCCCCAGCCTCCTTACCTTTTGGAGTGCTGAGGGGATTCCCTGGGGTCCAGTGGTGTCACCCGGCGGGCAGGCTGGCGGGCGGGAGCGCGAGGGAGCACTCTCACCTGAGTGCTTCCTCTTCAGCTCCCTCGCGCGCCGCGTACTGATGCTGGAGCCGGAAGATGACGTCATCTTCCGGCTCCGGTATCAGTGTGGTGCGCGAGGCAGCTGAAGAGGAAGCACTTAGGGGAGAGTGCTCCCTCGTGCTCCCGCCCGCCAGCCTGCCCGCCGGGTGACACCAGGGCCAGCCTCGGGGGGCCCTGAGGTGGCCGGCTCCTTGGCCCCCCAGGGGAAGAGGCTGGCCACAGTGGCTACATACCGGGTCGCAGGGGTATGTACGCCACTGGTTACAGAGTCAATATAGGGCTTGCCCAATTCAGTTTGCCAGATTGGTTTGCTGGGTCTGTGTTGCCTTTTGAGACCATATGGTAGCCCAGGAATGTGAAATAACCCCATCATGGCATACCATTTTCAAATATAGACAACCCAGGGTATTCCAAATGGGGTATTTTCAGTCTTTTGTAGTAGCCACTTAGTCACAAACGCTGGCCAAAGTTAGCGTTTTTATTTGTTTATTATAAAAAAAAATTTCCAATTTATATTATATATATATATAATACATTTGTGTGTGTGTATATATATATATATATATATATATACATACATATATATATATATATATATGCACACACACACACAAATAATGTGTGTATGTATGTGTGTGTATATATATATATATATATATACACAAACACACACACACACATATATACATATAATACGTGTGTATATAATACGTATGTGTGTGTATATATATATATATATATATATATATATATATATACACACACACACACACACACACACACTTTCCTATGTATGTATAATATATTATAATTAAAGCATTTTATAATATATTATACATATATATTGCATATATATGATTTCATTATAAATGTATTTTGAGATATATATGTATATATCTCAAAGCACACTTATAATGAAATCAGATATATGCATTATATATGTATAATATATTACAAAATGCTTTAATTATTTTATAATATATTATACCAATATATGTATAATATATTTATTTTATTTTAATGTTTTTACTTTTTAGCAGCCTGGGGGACTGTCAGCTCAGACAGTCCCCCTGCTGGTAGCTCTTAGACTCCTATTGCAGCGATGTGATCATGGTAATCACATGGCCTTGGAGGGCCGGAGCTGCTGCAGGGGGACTGCTAGGGTCTCCGGCAGTCCCCCACGACCGTGATCGCTGCGGATCTCGGGTCTAGATAAGTCCCGTGCTCCTATTTGCCGTGGTCGTCCTCAACGACCGTTTTTTGTCAGAAGTACACCAGCCTAATGGCATAGACAGCACAGCCTAATGGTATAAACAGCACCGGCCTAATGGCATAGACAGCAAACACCAGCCTAATGGCATGGACAGCACCAGCCTAATGGTATAAACAGCACCAGCCTAATGGCATAGACAGCAAACACCAGCCTAATGGCTTGGACAGCACCAGCCTAGTGGCATGGGCTGAGCCCAGATAGTCCCCCCTAACAGAAGACCAATCGCCGGCGGGGGAACGGCGGTGATCGTCAAGTACATGGGAAGGAAGAGGGAGGGTACGGGTTAAATTTTTACATTTTTTTATTTTATTTTTTGTTATATTTACTGAATGCCTCGACCCCTCAAGGCACTCAGTGCAGGCAGAGCATCAATAGCCTGCCTGATAGCTTCCCGTGCTCTGCCTCACTGCCGGGCTCCACGTAGAGTAACCCGGAAGTGATCGCTCCGGCGGCTGCGGCAGTGAGGGAGGTATTGCAGCGAAGCCTCAACATGCAATACCATTAGAGCTGCTGGAAGCGATTATGATCACTTCCAGTGCTCTAATTCCCCGTGGACGTATCAAGGCCACAATTTTTAATCTACTCAGCAGTTTTTTTCGTTAACCTTACCTGTAGATAAGTAAAAGATTTTCCAAGTAAAAGTAAAAAAACATGATTATTTAAAATGTTTCATTTATTTATTGTTTTAAAGTAAATTATATGACATGATACAAATAATGGTATGTAAAGAAAGCCCTTCTTGTCCTGGAAAAAAAACAAAACAGTATATAATTTATATATGCCAACTCCCACTACTCTTAACCCTGCAAGTGTAATTATTGCAGTTTTTTATAAACTGCAATAATTACCTTGCAGGGTTAACTCCACCTCTAGTGTCTGTCTACTAGACAGCCACTAGCGGGCACTTCCTGGTTTCTAGCACACGCTGTGTGAGGACCTCCAGCGGCGATCATTTCCCCATAGGAAAGCATTGAAATGCTTTTTCAATGCTTTCCTATGGGGAGCGCTAATGCACATGCGGGGAATTGCCGCACATGCGCATTAGGTCTCCCCGGCCGTTGGGCAGGATCCGTCTCACCCACCGGCTGACGCAATCAGAGGGAGGAGTGGTGGCGGAGGAAGAAGCAGCAACGTGGTACATAGTCGCTGCCTCAGGTAAGTTACTGAAGCAACCAGGGATTGGGGGGTGGGAGGCAGAGGGGTCCTGCAGTGCCAGGAAAATGGATTGTTTTCCTGGCACTGGAGTTTCCCTTTAAAGTACAACATGGCCAAAACAGTCCGGTCCTTAAGGGGTTAAAGATACTTTATTATTATTATCATCATATTAGACACTGTTATACACTCAGACACACCAACAATATGGAGCTGCTAGAAAAGAGGGACATAAAGATAGAAAAGAGGGACAATGGGATCTAAATAATGTTAGTTTGAAGGTATCTAACCCTGTTTGCTTCAGTTTTTAAATAATATGAATGTGATGCACTTTCCACAATTAATAAGTAGAGTGGATAAGTGTGTATGTAGTTTAAACATACAAAAGTATGGCTGGCATTTTCAAAGTCCTCTATTGCCAGTGAGCATTTTTTTTTTCTTGAAAAAAAACAAAAAAACACTTTTTACACCATAGAGGTTTTATTATGATATTTATAGAGCGCCGTCACATTCCGCAGCGCTTTACAATGGGTGGACGATCAGACATGTAGTTGTAGGTTTTAATTATAGGCAGTACATTTACATACCTGAACACTTGTCTAGCTTTGGCACCACTATTGGTAGCTTTTGCTGCAGTACATGTATAAATATAGCTGTATATATTCTGTATATCACTGATGGGAAAGCCATGGAGCCAGTGCTTGCTATCAGGTCTCCTCACAGCTGCTCTCATATCGCAGTTTCCGTAGTGTAGTGGTTATCACGTTCGCCTAACACGCGAAAGGTCCCCGGTTCGAAACCGGGCGGAAACAGGTTTTTTCTTTTTCCCACCTTTTCATCCATCTATAACAGAAAATGTTAATTTATTTTCTAGATTTGCACAATTCATGAAATAGTACATTAAAATCACGTATATGCTTATTCACGTTAAAAGTTTGTTTATCTGTAGAACTCTTGAGTACACACACCTCCTGTTCTATATATCGCTGGAGGATAACGGTGGGGCGGGGTTGGGGAGCCCTGGTGGGTGGTTGGGTGGGGAGCCCCCCTCACTGTCCATCATATCGTAATAAGACCGATAATAAGTCTTGCAATCTGCAATTACAGGTTACAGCGCTCGCTCCACCTCAGGACGCAAACGGTTAAACGCTCGCGCACGTCACGCGCCGTGATGGCTGTTGCTGCTGCGTCGTGACGTCACGACGCCAAATGCCTGCATAAAGAGGAGGTGAGTGTACGGAGAGGGCTCCAGTAGAGCTGCTGGGGTGTGCATGTTTCTTCCGAGCTCTGACATGGAATGGAGTGTGATCCCTTTATGGAATCCCTCAGCCCGGCCTGAGCCTCGCTTTACTTTATTGTCCTAGGGATAGCCAGTGTCTGCAGCCATTACCTCATGTCAAGCATGTCTCTGTATAGTGTATAGCTGTATCCAGACACATGGCATGGACAGCACCAGCCCAATGGCATGCACAACACCAGCCCAATGGCATGCACAACACCAGCCCAGTGGCATGGACAGCAAGCACCAGCCTGGTGGCATGCACAGCAAGCACCAGCCTGGTGGCATGGACAGCAAGCACCAGCTTAATGGCATGGACAGCAAGCACCAGCCTAGTGGCATGGACAGCAAGCACCAGCTTAATGGCATGGACAGCAAGCACCAGCCTAGTGGCATGGACAGCAAGCGCCAGCCTAGTGGCATGGACAGCAAGCGCCAGCCTAGTGGCATGGACAGCAAGCGCCAGCCTAGTGGCATGGACAGCAAGCGCCAGCCCAGTGGCATGGACAGCAAGCGCCAGCCCAGTGGCATGGACAGCAAGCGCCAGCCCAGTGGCATGGACAGCAAGCGCCAGCCCAGTGGCATGGACAGCAAGCGCCAGCCCAATGGCATGGACAGCAAGCGCCAGCCCAATGGGATAGTCCACACCAGCCTGGCTGTACCGTACAACAAACTCTGTGTTTAGACATGTATGTATATTTGTAGTTGGGCTGAGAGTGTGTACCTGTAAAGTCTCCCCATTGGAATAACAGCACAATTTATATGTTACTAGGTGTATATCTACAACTTAATACTAGTATTATATATATATATATATATATATATAAATCATTATTAAAGTAGCAGTGGTGGAGACCTGACCAGGGAATTTCATGTTTTAAACCAAAAAAGGTAAAGCTGTTAAATAACTGGAGAATTGTTAAAGGAATGCTATAGGGTCAGTAATACAAATGTATATTCCTCACCCTGCAGTGTTAAAAATACTACTTGAGTTTCTTGCCCCCCTTAAATAGGGTTAGAACTCAAGTTATTTCCAATGATGCTGGCCCTGCCAATGCTCTGCCTCTTAGACTGAGATCAACAGAATTGACAATCTCTGCCAATCTAATGCTTTCCTATAGGAAGGCTATTGCGGATGTGCAGCAAAATGCAGCACTGACCAATCAGCATCTCCTCACAGAGATGCACTGAAACGCTGAATGTCAGTGCAGACCCAGTAAGACACTCAAGTGACTGTCTGAGTGACTGCCACTGGAGGTGTCCCTAGGGAGCAATGTAAACACTGCCTTTTCTTAGAAGAGACTGTGTTTACAGCAAAAAGCCTGCAGAGACTGAATGTAGACACCAGAACCACTACATTAAGCTGTAGTTGTTCTGGTGACTATAGTGTCCCTTTAAATTTATTTTTATTCCTTACTAAAATTTGCAATTAAATTTCCCAACAATTACAGATTTGGTGAATACTGGCTAAAACGCTGACAGATTATCTCATTGGCTGCCTCAACTAGTGTGAGCTCAAAATACACTAATTTTAGATTTCACTTAATCTGGGCTCCTTTTAATGCTTATATCATTTAATACTAATATGTGCAACAACAAATCAAATGTAAGACAGCAGATATGTGTCGAAAGTATTTAAATGTATAGTGTTAAAACTATGAAAAATATAACACTAGATGCAACAATCCTTTATGAATGATCACAGACAAAAAACACGATATAAACTAGTAGCTAGAGAAAAGAGGGTGTGCAATGTAAATTAGCATTATTCTAATCAGCAATATCTGTAAAATGACTGGTCCCCAAATCAGAAAAAAAACGTGTCAGGATTTAAGGGTTACACACTAAAGTGAGAATTTAAAGTGGATTTCAAATTTAACATCAATGTAGCCAAGCTGGAAATATCTAATAAAGTCATGTAAGATTTTAGTTTGGCTGCTCTTGCTTTAGGTTCGAAATTCCCTTTGCATTCTCAATTTAGCGAATAGCATTTTATTGCTAAAGTGAGAATTAAAAGTGAATTGCAAATGTAAGGGAAAAATAACTGAAATGGAAGCCTTAGAGAATATTTCCAATTCGACTATTTTGCCTTTTAAATTCTCTTTGAATTCTCACTTTGGTGAATAACCCTGATAGAGATCACATATGAGAAAAAAGTAGTAACACCCGATATCTCCAAAAATGTTCTAGAACTGCTGAACGCTGTTGGAGAAAGTCTCACTCTGCACCTGACTTCATCCACTATAAATTTTTCTACTACACTCTCGCTCTTTCCTCTGCAAAAGTAAATTACTTCAACACTCTCATAAGCACATTGTCCCGCCAACCCAAATGCCTATTTCACACTTTTAATGCTCTCCTTTGCCCTGTTGCTCCCTCTCCTCCTACCACTCCGTCTGCCTCAAACTTTGCAACTCACTTCACTAAGATTTATACAATCAGGGAAGAGATCTCTAATTTCTCTCCCTCCCCTTCCAATACATCACCCAACCCCAATCACTCCACTGTTCTATGCTCATTCTCATCTACTACAATAGAAGAGGTTTCCGCTCTGCACCGGTCCTCCCGCCCCACCAATTGTTCCCTCGATCCTATTCCCTCATCTTTTATCCGCACTCTGTCTCCCTCTCTTGCTCTTCCTCTCACTAAAGTTTTCAATCTCTCCCTTTCCTCCGGCACATTTCCTTCATCCTTCAAGCATGCAACCATAATGCCAATTCTGAAAAAGCCCAACCCTGAACCCAACTCCCCATCTAACTACCGCCCTATATCGCTACTGCAGTTTGTCTCCAAGTTCCTTGAGAGAGTTGTGCATGCGAGATTGATATACTTCCTTGAATCCAACTCTCTACTAGAGCCGCTTCAGTCTGGATTTCGTGCTCGTCACTCTGTTGAAAAAGCTGTGGCCAAAGTATCCAATGATTTAATCGCTGCTAAATCTCACGGCCATGACTCTATTCTAATTCTCCTTGCTCTTTCTGCTGCATTTGACACTGTTGATCATCAACAGCTTCTTCTCTCTCTCCATAATCTCGGTCTATTAGATACTGTTCTCTCCTGATGCTCCTCCTACCCCTCCCAGCGCCTTTTCAGTGTTTCTTTCTCTGGCTCTACCTCTTCCCCCCCCCCCCAACCCCTCTCTGTTGGTGTTCCCAAGGTTCATTCCTTGGTCCTCTACTGTTCTCCATCTATACTGCCTCCCTTGATGAACTCAGCTCCTTTGGCTTCCATTATCATTTACATGCAGATGACCCTCAAATCTACCTGTCCTCTCCTGATCTCTCTCCACCCATCTTGACTCATGTCTCTGAATGCCTCTCTGCATTTTCCAATTGGATGGCTGCTCAGTTCCTTAAACTCACTTACAGTAGTGATGGTGCGCAACAACAAATAAATAAAAATTGTATTCACTATGGACCTCTTATAGAGAGTGAAAGTAACCCTGTGTACATAAAATGAGGTGTTTACAGAGTGGAAATATTATAAATACTTTAAAACCAAACAGTGGTTGTGGTAAAACAAAACACAATCTGTAGGTATACTTGCAAACATGGAAATCACTCTGACACCTATTAAGGAGACAAAAACAGAAAGAGAGCTCCTAGTGCAGCGTAGTAATTCGCTTATAAATATATAAAGCAAAGCAAACAGAGGTGCCTTTTAGGTGTTACACTCACAAGATTGGAGTGGTAAAAGCACCACTCGTTGCTATAGCACTCAGGGAGGATCAGCCCCTAGAGTGCGTGGGATCCGTGGAAAGGAAGCTTGCAATCCGGATCTCAGGTAAGTATACTTTATTAATAACAATAAAAAACAGCAAAACATGTCGTGGAGTTAGTTAGTCCGCTCACCAGCCTCAGGAAACCTTAAACTCAACCTGTCCAAAACAGAACTTCTGGTCTTTCCTCCTTGCTACTCCCGTGTCTCCCTCCCTCAACAGCGTCACCATCACCTCTACCTCGCAGGCTCGCTGCCTAGGTGTTCTCTTTGAATCTGACCTCACCTTTACCCCTCATGTCCAGTCGAACGCCAAATCCTGATGCTTCCATCCCAAAAACATAGCTTGCATCTGCCCCTATTTAACACTAGACGCGGCTAAGGTACTAGTCCATGCCGTTGTTCTGTCTTGTCTTGAATACTGTAATCCCCTTCTCAGTGGTGTTACATGTTCCCAGATTGCACTGCTGCAATCTATTATGAACGTGGCGACAAGGCTCATTTTCCTGTCTGCCCGCACCTCCCCCCTCTGTCAGTCCCTACATTGGCTTCCAGTTAGATATAGGGCTCAATTTAAGATTCTGGTGCTTGTTTACATAATGCTGCTCCAACCTACCTATCCTCCCTAATACACAAGTATGTCCCGTCTAGGCCCTTGCGCTCTGCCGAAGACCTACGTCTATCCTCTGTCCGTACTCCCACAGCTGATGCTCCAAGACTTCTCCAGAGCGGCACTTTTTCCGTGGAACTCCTTTCCCTTCTCCATTAGACTTTCACCCAGTCTCCACTCCTTCAAAAATCTTTGAAAACACACTTCTTCAGGAAAGCATACCATTTTAACTGTTAGCAAATTTTCATTCCCCCCCCCCCCACCACATGACTCCTCTCCTGCAACTGTCTAAAATAACCTACTAAGTTCCCAGTGAATACCTTTCTAGCAACCTATTTCATTACCCCTACTCATACCCTTTGTGTCACGATACCCCACTCCCTCTAGCATGTAAGCTCATTGAGCAGGGCCCTCAATCCCTCTGTTCCTGTCTGGTTACAATTGCGTGTCTGTTATTCCACCCATACAGCGCTACGGAATTTTGCTGGCGCTATATAAATAATAATAATTAACTGATCTGGGTGCCATTTCCCCCCCTATCCTCCCGTTTTAACCCAGCAGCTGTTAAGCAGAACCAGCAAAGTTTTCATAACAGAGCTAACCTGTTATACTGGCAGTCACTAGAGAAGCTTCTGCCATCTCAGAGAGGACATCTGATTGGGATACATTGCATTGGTTAAGATCATCGCTCTCTAGATGAGTTGCACACCGGAGATCAGCGCAGCGAGGGAGAAATGGTAAGTAAACCACCTTCTTTACTCCCTGAAGTTGGGCTTAGTCACCTAAATGGTGACTAGAACACACTATATATATCTCTATGCATTTCTACTGCTATAGTGTGCATTTTATGATTACATTCCCCCCCACCATTACCACTTGTATGTAAATTCATCATATCTTCTTTCTTGTGCTGGATCTTAAAGAGACACTGTAGTCACTATAACGATTCCATCTCTTTAAATTGGTTATAGTGCCTGAAGTTCAGAGGTGTTCTCCCTCCATTCATTTCTAGAGGCGTTTTGGAGCAGTGTAACCTAAATAAGGGTCCCTGGCCACACGTCTGGCCCCTTCTGGAGGTTCGGTAAGGCAGAGATTGCACATTTCCTTGTCGTAACACCCTTCACACCATCAGTTGGGAGCTCTGATGTTTAGATTGCAGGGTTAGAACTGCCTCCAGTGACTCTCCCAGACAGCCACTAGGGGCGCTTCCTGCAACTCATGTGAAATGACACTTTGTATGAGGACATCCAGCCTCTTGGAAAAACCCCATAGGAATGCATTGATTCAATGCTTTTCTATGGGAAATGCCTAATGCACGTGTGGTGCTTGCAGCTCATGTGCCATTAGGTTTCTGGATAGGCAGAAGGGGATCCCAATCCAGTGCCAAAGGACATCACTGCTGGAATCAGGTAAGTGGTTAACTCTTTTTCTTTTTGCCGTTGGGGCAGAGGACCATTATAGCATTAGAAATGCAATTTTGTATTCATAACACTACACTGTTCCTATAAGCTAAAGTTGTTTTGGTGCTTAGAGCGTCACTTTAACCAAGCCCAAACAAGTCCTTTACTTTTGTGTTTTCAATTCTTCCATTCTTTACTATTTGCATGTGGGGTTTTTATATAAGGTTCCCTCTTTTTTTTCAAATGTTTGCCAGAGCAGGTTCTCATCCATTGTGTCTAGTGTGTGTCGCATGGTTCTAGGCTTATATTAAAAGCAAGCACTATTGCAATACTAGCCACCGGATACATGTACATCAGTACTTCAGACAGCTTTGTGTGACAGACCGTAACAAAAGCCTAATAGCTTATTCTTTGGGTAGTTTCTACTCTGGTGTAGAGCAACCCTATTCCATGAACATAACAGATTTGTCCTATGTACAAAAGTGTCTAGAACTGAAATACCTAGCCGGTCTCTTGTGCTTGAGAGATGCAGCAACCACACATATGCTTTGGCTAAGCTTAGTTCCATACCAAGGATTATAACACTGTCATGCGGATATTAAATGTCACTTTCTTTTTTATGTTTTGATTTTGTTCACTAGGGATGGAATTCCTGTCATCATGGCACATGTTGATCACTGTAAACAACTGTTAGACAAATTAAACAAGCAGCGAGAGGCTGGCTTCCTGTGTGATTGCACTGTCTTTATCGGCAAGCTCCAGTTTAAGGCACACAGAAATGTTCTGGCTTCCTTTAGTGAATATTTCAATGCCCTCTTCATGGACGCCTTGGACAATATTGTACTGGATGGGAAACAAGTGACAGCATCTGTGTTTCAAACACTCCTGGATTTCATTTACAGCGGAGATTTACAGTATGAGAGGTGGAGTATTTGTTTGGTACCTCTTAATTGCATGTAATAAGAACCTCTACCTGAACCTCTCCATCTCGGCCCTGCTGTCATCAGTCAAGAGTCTATGTCAGTGCTGTACTCCTTTGCATCCACAATCCTCAATATATTTAAAATACACAGTACCAGAAAACCGGTTGCTACAATGCAAGTAAAAGAGAAAACATAGGGCAATATTGCCATATATAGAGTAATATGTAAATCTATAAAGATGCACTCACAAACCCCAATTGATTGAAGGGAGGAGTCCTATCCTACATGCAAACTACTATGTAACTAGGGTAAACCAATTTTATTTGTTTACCTTTTTTCTCCTTTCCCACTGAGGTGTTTCGGTTACGTTTGTACATTTTTTTCTCAATATATATAGTCTTTAGGGCATGTTAAAGTTTTAGAGCAAATGCTCCATCTTTTTGTCAAGCATAGGAAAAATACATAAGACGTAGTAGTATATCTTTTGACTGGGTTGGAATTTCAGTGAAAGTTCAACACAGTCTTCATGAGACTTCATTTTTTAAAGTAAGTCTCTTGCCTTAAATGAACACTAGGGTATTTCTGACCCTATAGTGTAAAAACACCATCGAGCCCCTCTCCCCCCCTTAATATAGTAAACTTTCTGCCCTGATCTGCTGCTGATGGCCAATCAGCATCTCCTCGTAGATATGCATTGAATCAATGGGGAAAGTACTGTGTTTCAATGCACAGGGTGGAGACACTGAATGGCAGTGCTGCACACTGCAGCACTTCTCCAGGAAGCACCGCTAGCAGCCATATGAGGAGTGGCCAGTGGAAGTATCTCTAGGCTGTAATGTAAACATTGCCTTTTCTCTGACAAGACAGTGTTTACTACAGAAAGCCTGAAGGGAATGATTATACTCACCAGAACAAATACAATAAGCTGTAGTTGTTATAGTGACTATAGTGTCCCTTTAAGTAATACATGTTGTCGCACATCAATAGACTAAGGCTTTCATGGCAGTATTGGTTTTTACTTATATGCTTTCTATGTTGTAACCGTTTATACTGCTGCTGTTCAACCAAATCTTCTGACCACATGTGTGCCCAAATCCCAAAAATAATAGTAATATTATATTGTGAGTGTAAATGTTTCCTATAAACAAAAATGAAGGAATCGATAATGAAAGGAATAATATTGTGTTACTTAGTGCTAAAAAAAAAAACCTTTATGAATAAATTAAAATATTTTAGGTCATGGACATTACAACAAAGAGAAATGCAGATTTTAATCATTTCTTTATAGACTTATGTTTTGTTTCCTGCAGATGCAATATAAAGGAAATCCTCTTGGCTGCAGAACATCTTAAACTAGAGGAAGTTGTATCACTATGCAAAATAAGATTGGAATCTGGAGGAATGGTCAAACTCGGGATCCCTGAGGTGCCCTTTACGGCAGTTGCTTTGGACTCCAATCAGCAGTCTTCTCTTATCCAATCTGGAGATGACACAGTCGTGGAGAAACCAGAACCTGCATGTTTACAGGTAGAAGCTAAGAAAATGATTACAATAAAAAAGACAAACCGAAGCAAAAGATGGAAAAAAGTTATTCGTTCTTATCAAAAAGTCCAGAAAAAATCTGTGCAGCATCAGAATCCATCTTCAGTAAACCCATCCGATTTTCATGAGGATACAAAATCACTTGCAGAAAGCTTAACAGAGCAGGACTCTTTGGATCATGGTAGCTGTTTGCTGCAGCTTACGTCAGCACTGGAATGTGAGACTTATTTACCCCAAGATATTGCAATACAACCTGCACATGGAAAACAGAAAGCCGTAAAAGCACAGCAGAGCTGTGCTTTAAAAGAACACCAGATAGCTAATATTGCAAGCGTGAGGAACATGTGCAAGATGGAGAGCCTGGAGAAAGACTTAAATCAGACATACAGCAAGAATAAACCTGCGTGTAATACCTGTGGTAAGGTATTCTCTGAAGCCAGCAGTCTAAGACGACACATGCGAATCCATAAAGGTGTTAAACCTTATGTGTGTCAGTTGTGTGGCAAAGCATTCACTCAGTGTAACCAATTGAAAACACATGTACGGACTCATACAGGTAAGCAGCTCTGGCATCAATGTAGCTTATTTTCATAGTTGTACATGGTCTGATGGCTGGGACAACTGTATATCACGCTGTGGCCTCACTTTAAAAAGCTTTCCAAAGGATTTATCTACAAAAATTCCTATACACTTAAATTGTGGTTTCTGTAGTTTAATCATTTGGAAAGTTTTCCTTACATTATTGAATTATTTGGAAAGTTTATTAAATGATTCAATGGCCACGCGTGCATTAGACCTCCCCATAGGAAAGCATTATTTAATGCTTTCCTATGGGGAAAATCTCACGTTGAAGGTCCATGAGGACATCCAGCGTCAGTTAGGTGCACTTTGAAGCCTATCAATGTCTACAATACAAATTGTGATTTAAAAAAAAATAATAATACTTTTACTAAACAACTGCATAGTTTTAAATGTACTTACATATTTGGAGTAGGAATTTGCGTGGTACTCCAGGCTTGAGTGAACCCCTTTTTTCTGTACATTCTTTTATTTATTGATACATTTTTCATAACTGTGAG
Organism: Pelobates cultripes; assembly: GCA_933207985.1. Classification (NCBI taxonomy): domain Eukaryota; kingdom Metazoa; phylum Chordata; class Amphibia; order Anura; family Pelobatidae; genus Pelobates; species Pelobates cultripes. The sequence continues at coordinate 101,563,763 of OW240913.1, forward strand.
TAAATAATTAACAGAGAAAACTGTAACCTATAGCCACTTACAGTGGATCAGAAATCCTATTTTGTTCATGTTTAATGGCTTAAAAAAAAGTAATGAACACATGAGAAGAGGGATGGATGGAAAAAGTTGGAAGGAGTTAATCATAGTGAGCTGTGCTATGTTCAGGTAGAATGGGGAATAAAGGAGTAGACCAGGGCTCAACAAGGCAGTGTTTACATTGAAAAGCCTACAGGGACAAGATATAGACACCAGAACCACTACATAAGCTGTAGTGGTTTTGGGGACTATAGTGTCCCTTTAAGAATTTTATTTTTGTTGTTGAAAATTAAACTTTGTTAGTTTAAAACAAAACCTGGCTCAAAGATTTTAAGCAAATTCATCAAGCCCTGGAGTAGACTTGATATTTATGGACACTTTTTATTTTTGTTTGGTTTTAGCATCAATAACAAAAGTTACTTAGCAGTTCATGCACAGTGATACAGAATGTAGTTGATAAAACAGGTGAAATATTGTTCATAGAGTGAATAGAAAACATAGGCAAAATGTTATGTCTCTTGTCGGGTTATAGCTTGGAATAGAGATTTCTAAGGAACTGTGAAGGGTTGTAGATCCCCCTCACCCGATATGTACAGGAGAGTTCATGGTGTAGTGCCAGTTACAACCTAGGCCATTGAGGAGCGGTAGCACTGCCCCTAATGCAACCAAGAGCCATGAGTCTCTGTACATTTAAAACCTTTGGGTAGAGCCCCCCAAGACCTCTACTAAACTCGTCTCTGCCCCCCAACTGGGATCACTTCAAGAGAATGGCCAGAATGATACAGGTGAGGATGAAGAGGGAGAGAAAAAGGAGGGGTAAGGTGGCTTAAGGGGGGGTGGGGTACGGTACGGAACTCCATAATACCCCCTCCATCACCCAGGGGCTATACCCAACCCCCGTGACCACCAGCCCATCGTTCCACTTGCGTCTGCTCAAACAGTACGCCAACAACTCCCGTTCCTCAGCGTGTCTGTCGTCACCCGCCTCTATTGTGACCATGTCTCAACGCAAAGTCGAGTCAGGGGGATCAAAGGTGGTGTTACCTGGTCATTTGTGCACACGTTTTCTCAGGTAATCTTTATATTTAATGCATTATGGAGAAAATGCATTCACAAAGACATGACAAATAAATACAATGAAAATGTGTTCTAGAGAAAACAGATACCTATCAAATTTAGCTTGAAGTAAATCTGTAGCTAATGCAAGGGCATGAAAGGGATTGAGATTTTCTCTGAACCACATTTCAAGATGTGATTAGGGCTTTTTTTTTTTAATCACAAAACATGATTTGGCTACTATCTAGCTATCCAAAATACAGATTAAATGGATTCTATTGGGGCGTGGTCTGACCGTCGATGAGACTAGATGTGAATCACTAGAGCTCCGTGGCAAATGCGCCAAAAAGCTAACAAAACCGACCTTTTCAGAAATAAATGACCAAGACACTGTGCTGGCAAAATTGGCAGAAGTCAAGGCCTTCCTCGCGGGGGAGATCGCAAAATCAACTGCTGTTCTCCAGGCTGAGATAGGGGCTCTGGGAGACCGCATGGAGGAAACGACACAGGCCCATAACGCCGTGATCGAGCTGGTGAACCGCATAACAGCACACCTCGTGGAAACAGACCTTGCCCTCGAAGATATGGCGAACCGGTTTTGGAGGAATAACCTCCGCCTGAGAGGCCTGCCCGAAGGCAATGATAAAGACCTACAGGCACTTGTACTCACCATCCTAAAGTCGCTGCTCCCGAACATACCGGAGGAACATTGGCACATGGAGAACCCAAAGAAATGACACAAATACTCCAAGAGATGTTATAGTCCGCTTCCTACACTATAGAACTAAGGAAAGCACTGATGAAAAAGAGCTGCGAGGGACCTATTTGGCACGCGGGAGCTGTAATCTCCCTCCACCAGGACCTGGCGCCCTCCACACTGCAACGGAGGAGGAATTGGCGGCCCATAACAGAAGCTCTGCAGGGAGCCGGCCTAAAATATGCATGGGGATTCCCCTTCAAGTTGATGTTGTTCCGGGGTGACCGGGCACACATTCTAACACCAGGAGGAGACCCTCACCGACTGTTCCGGGGCATTGGCATCCAACTGCCTCCCGACCTTCCAAACGTCGCGATGTATCCGGAGGACCTTCCCCAGTTGTAGATGGTGTGGCGCGAAGCAGGAGCGAGAGACCACCACTAACTGCAGAGGGTAGTCTTCATGCCACAGACTGCCCTTGTGTTCCTTCTTCTTTCTACTTGGGGCGCTAAGCTGGAGGGAACTTTATGTGTGTTTTTTGGGGGGGAGGGGGTAGGGGACCCTATTCAGGCCCGGGACACAGCCTCTCTATACCCCACTTTTGCCTTTTGCTTCACCTACAAGTTTAATTATCAGTGACTGCCTTTTAAACGGGTTCGGTGTGCTGCCATCCACTCTCTACAAAGGGGTAGAATGGGGTACCTTGTCTTATTGAACTTCCATGAGGGGAACTTGCCGTGACACGGCTGCACGGATAGCGGGGAGGGCAACGAACAGCCAGCTTAGGAGGGGGACGGGACGAATCATCTCATACATACCCTGAATGGGTCTCCTCGACAAGGAACTCTACACAAGCCACAAAGCGCAAGGAGCACGAAGGTTATCGACCACAATTACATGAGCGAATGAGGGTCTATAGAGACACTAAGTTTTACTCAGTTTTGTATTGCTTCTCCTCCTCTGGGGAGCATCCTTCTCATATGCCACAGCCGATGCGACCCTTCCTGACCCAGCGAGGCTCACCTCGCATATAGAGATCCTCACCTGATGCTTACGTACGCTAGCTATACTGTAGGTTACTAACAGCCATACCAAGGAATTCTTGGGGACTTTGATCAAATGGGCCCCAAAGTATACCCCCCAGGAATTCCATTGGGCCTAAGATATACGGGGCCGCTCTCCCTCCTTCCCGGTCCCTCTCCCTACCCTCCCCCATCCTCCCCTGTCCCACTCTATTCGGTAAATTATACCAGAACACACATGGCGGTACAGTGGCACAGAATTTCTGCACCCCCAGGGGGGAGGAGAGTTTAATAATAACAACAAAAACAAAAAAGTTATCAAACAAATTACCAAAAATTTAGAAAATGTATCAAAAACCTACAATACAAATATATTACAATAAATCACAAAACAAAAATCCCTGCTACCCCAGGGCTCAAAACCATAAGATGTATACATAACTACATGAACTTGTAATGTTATCCACAAGGGAGGAACAGGCAATCCTTGGATATTTGGGACGCATGAAGAGGGAGGTCTCTATGTTGATGGGCGATCACACAAAAATACATAAGTTATAGACGTTACCCCTAGTGGCAGGAAAAAACTATCTCAAATAGCTTATGTACAGGAGACCCACCTACCTAAACAGGCTAACTTGAGACTGAGAGACCACACCTACACCGGATCATTTGAAGCCAGATCACATCGCAAACGTAATGAGGTGGCCATTATTATCAGACGTAGTTGCCCCTTCCAGATGACATCTCGGGATGCAGATCTAGAGGGACGCTACATCTCCGTTTCGGGCATGTTACATTCACACACCATTCACCTGATAAATATTTACGCCCCAAATCAACCGGACGCTGATTTTTGGAACTTGTTACGGGACAAGGTTTCAGCACTGCCACACGGCATGATTTTCATGGGGGGAGATTTTAATGCGGCCCCGTGCCCGGCAGTAGATAGGAGCTCAAGAGACGGATTCCCGAGATCCCAAGGGAGAGGTGGACAAGACCGGATGCTCAAAGAATTTATAGCAGACACGGGGATGGTTGACGTATGGCGGGCCCAACACCCAGGAGATACACGTTTTACTCAGCTCCCCACGGAACGTACTCTAGCATAAACTTATTCTTAGCCAACACAACGGGCATATCTCGAATAGTGGGGTCGGTGGTAGGAAATATAGCTTGGTCAGACCACGCAGACGATGCTATCATGCTGGGCAACCTATGCGCAGAAAATCCATGGACTTGGAGACTGAACACATCATTGTTACGGGACCCGACGATACTTGAGCAAATCCGAAGAGACAACAGAATACTTTAACACAAACAATTATCCCAGAAGTGAGCGTCAGCACAGTATGGGCGGTCCATAAGGCAGTGATAAGGGGGACCCTGATCAAATTAGCCACTAGGAAGAAGAGAATGAAACACCAACAGCTTGAATTTCTACTGAGACAACTAAGGTACCTCAAACAGAAACACCAATCGGCCCTGGATGACGGGACATACAGGCGGTTAGAAGTAATTAGAAGGAACATTCGTACTCTTCTTTTGGACGACACAGCTAGGTCCGTGGCATGGTCGAAACGGACGTATTTCGACAAGGCCAATAAAATGGACACGCTCCTGGCCAGGACGCTACGGCCCAGGCAAGACCGGTCTCACATCACAGCCATCAAACATCCGGACGGCACAACAAAATCAAAACCAACAGAAATTGCGACTACGAACAACTATACAACCACACACCAGACGGGAACTCCCGAGATGGACAAGAGGAGGAGCATATTTTAAATTATTTAGACGGCTTAGGTATGACCGAATTGAATGGAGAGGTAGCGAGTAGCCTAGCGGCAGAAATCAGCGAAGACAAAGTTGACAGAGCCATATCGAGTTTGAAGGATAACAAAGCACCAGGGCTAAGATGGATTCGATGGGATGTACTAGAAGACCTTCAGAGAGGAGCTCACACCCCAACTGGTGACACTCTTTAACCACCTGAGGAAAGGAGGACACCTAGATCCCGAGATGGCCCTTGCCACTATTGTATTACTGCCCAAACCAGAAAAGGATCCGCTCCAACCAGAAAACTACAGGCCCATATCGTTAATTAATCACGACTTAAAGATTTTAGCGAGAATACAAGCAGATAGATTGAATCCGCTCAATCACGCGGATCAAGTTGGGTTCATACAAGGTAGGCAATTGTTCTAGAACACCAGGAGGAACATCGATCTCATCTGGAAACTGCCACCGGAACACCTTCTCTAGTGATCTCCATCGACGCAAAGAAGGCCTTTGATAGGGTCAGGTGGCAGTTCCTGTTCTCGGTGTTGAGATACCTTGGTTTCCCGGAAGAATACATACGAATTACAAGAGCAATGTATCACAACGTACAGGCTCAGGTTCGGATAACGGGGGCCCCACTGAAGCCATTTAGGTTATATAATGGAACCAGACAGGGGTGCCCTTTATCCCCCTTCCTCTTCGTGCTGGCAATGGAGCCCTTGCTACAGGCGATACGTCAGCATCCGAATATCAGAGGAGTTAGGGTAGGCGATGAAGAGTTCACAGTCTCTGCCTATGCAGACGACGTCCTCCTGACCATTACGATCCCGATTGAATCGATGTCAGCACTACAGGATGTAATAAAAGAATACGGGAAACTGTCAGGATACAAAGCAAATATCCAGAAGTCCAGCGCTATGCCAATCGGCTTAACGGCGCCCGATCCAGCCCTGATAAGGGAAACCTATCATATTCGGATGGTAACAGACTCCTTAAAATACTTAGGCGTCCATTTAACAGCAGACCCGGGACACTTATACTCTGACAATTATGACCCCATGCTAAGGGCCCTGATAGGTTTGTCCGTCCACTTTTCTAAATCTCCTATCTCTTGGATAGGGTGAATCAACTCTGTAAAAATGAACATCCTACCCCGCATTCTATTTTTAAGCTACAACGGATCCACCAACTATATCATAACGGAGAAGTCATACAATTTGAGGAACTCCAACAAAGTAATCACTTAACCCCCGCAGATTTTTTCAGATATGTCCAGATACGAGACTTCGCTAGAAGACCCCAAATTAGAACAGCAGCCCAAGGAAAGCTATCTTTTTACGAGAGATTATGTCTGGACGGAGCTGCCCCCAAGGGTATGATCACTCTTCTATATGCCCATCTTGGCACTGAAAATAAAGAATAGGGTAGATTGACATATACCGATCAATGGGAGGCGGACCTAGGGGAGGAACTGGAATGAATTGAGTGGCAGGAGATATGGGAACCAAACAAAAACACTTCCATATGTGTCACGCTACAAGAACAGGCATGGAAAACCATGCTCAGATGGTATACTACTCCCGTAAAATTACATAAAATGCATAAAATAGACACAGATTGCTGGAGGGGCTGCGAATTAAGACGTACGTACATCCATATGTGATGGGAATGCCCGAAGATACACAGCTTTTGGAAGTCAGTAGAGGACTTGTTGAAACAGACGTTCAACAGACCCCTGGTTATGGACCCATGGATATACCTGTTAAACAGATCAATCGAGGGATGGACAAAAAAAGAACAGAAACTGGTACACAAGATAACTCTAAGTGCGCGCAGAGCAATAGCAACGGCATGGCTTTCACCTGGGGGTCCAGAATTTCGAGGGGTGATATCCAGGATAAGAGAATGCAGAATCATGGACGACCTGACGGCAAGGGTAAAGGGGACAACAGTGGCTTTCCAGAGAATTTGGGAACCGTGGGACAATAGTATAGTGGGCTCAAGTGGAAACTGACAGGGATCGGAAAGCGATGAAGTTGGGGACCAGCAACAAAAGAACCTTCATGGCGAACTAGCTTCGGAGGGCCCCGCTCCTCCCCCGTCCCTCCCATCTCTCATCTTTTATCTTACTTCCCCTCTCTTCCCTCCCTATTTCTCTGACATTACTCTTTTCTCTTCTCTTACTACTTCTCATTTCATATCTCCTCATACCCCCTTTTTATTTTTTCGCCCTTGGGTTACAGGGGTTAGTTTTCTTTTTTCATTTTTCTCACCCAGGCATGATTAAACCGTTGGAGAAACGAGGATGCCTAAAGACGAATCTGGCCTGTGAAAAGCTAGGGCTCCTTCTTTAACTATATTGCCTGGAATAAAAATTAAAAACCTCGGTAGGAGGCAAGTCACAATGGGTTTTAAAAAAGAGGCTTGTATTGTAAGCTCATATTGCATACTCAGAAGCCAAGTATTGGCTTCTGCGCAAGCCCAAAAGTTAAAGTATACTTGCTGTACCTATCGAATGAAAAAAATAAAGAATTTAAAAAAAAAAAATGGATTCTATTGTGCCAGGAAAACTATTAGTTATTGTTTATATAGCGCCAGCTTATTCCGCAGCGCTTTACAATAAGAGGGGAATTTACCAAATGAGACAATAACAAAATGTAACAGGAACAATAGGTTCCTGCTCAAACAAGCTTACAATCTAGAGGAGGTGAGGTATAAAAACACAATAGGGTATTGAGGGTGACAGTAAATAGACATGGTGGGAAAGTAGCAGAACTGGAGGTGAGAGTGTGGCCCTTTAGGGTTATTAGGTCCCCCACCCCTCCCGCAGGGCTGATGTCCCTCAGCACTGGGTCAGGCACCACCCAGCGTGAGCCGACGGGGAAGACCTAATGCGCATGTGCGGCAATGGCCACGCACGCAATAGACCTCCCCATAGGAAAGCATTATCTAATGCTTTCCTATGGGGAAAATCTCACGTTGGAGGTCCATGAGTACGTCCAGCGTCAGACAACGGACCGAAGTCCGTTTGGAATTCCGGAAGCCCTCTAGTGGCTGTCTGGTAGACAGCCACAGAGGGCAGACTTAGGGCTGTAATGTAAACATTTTGCACTAAGTGCAAAAGGGTCACAGCACCCAGACTACTTCAATTAGCTGAAGTGGTGTGGGTGCCTACAGTGTCCCTTAAAACAACAGCACGCACACACAAACAAAACACCCCTCCACTATAGGTGCCCCTCTGGAGGTGACTGCAGGAAAGCATGCATATGAGTAGAATCTCTAGAAGCAGTTTAAGCAGTGAGTATTGCAGATAGCATGCTAGTCTCCCAAGTTAAAATTAATGTAGAAACCCCCAATGTCAAAGTCCTGTGACATAATTGTAGGCTTAACACAATAAGACCAAAACTGAATCCCCATATTTCTGTGCTAAAATAGATGATTTTAAGTTGTCATGTAAAATGAAAAGCTGGATTTTTGGATTTTTGTGTGTGTGTGCACTGTTCCTTAATCGATATTTTGTATAAATTTTTGTCTTTACGGCAGCTCCACTTCTGAGACATGCATGCGTTCTGGGTGCCCCCAATTCCCCCTTTTTCTAGCTAGTTATCCAATTATCTATTGATATCATAGTGCACTCAGGCTATGCAAAGCTCTGATACTTTTAACATATCACTATAATAGTATTGCAGGCAGCACTTTATATAACTGGAACTTCGCTGCAGTCTCTAAACTAAACCATCTAAACCATTTATTGTTGTAACCATTATTCTCAATGAATTTTAGAATGTTTTTATGTATTAATTTTTTTTGTAAATATTATACTGATCTAATTTCACTCCTTAGGAGAAAAGCCATATCAATGCAAGCTCTGTGATAAAGGCTTTGCACAGAAATGCCAATTGGTTTTTCATAGTCGAATGCATCACGGAGAAGAGAAACCATATAAATGTGATGCGTGCAATTTACAGTTTGCAACCTCTAGCAACCTAAAGATCCATTCAAGGTCAGTAAAACACACCCAAAGCATGCTTAGACAAACTAGCTGTTATTGGAAAGAGGCATTCGTTTTTATCAGGTTATGGCACACTGCCACCATACTTCTAGACTTGTGGAGTCTAAAATGCTATAAAATACACCTTTGTGGACATTTTTTCCTCTACTATAAAGTGCAGTGATCCATTAAATTGAGGCGAAGCTGCATAGTGTCCTGCAGATCCAACCGCACAGAAAATATAGTCAAATCCTGGTTTTTCAAACATTAAAGGTGCATTCCAAAATGACATGGGCTGGAACCAATATTTAAAAATAAATTTTTATTAGCAGAAAATTAAAAAGCGAGCTTCAAAACATTGACAGGCTTTCCCTTAGTCAGTCTAACATGTCACAATGGGCACAAAAAGGTTCCTTGTAGAATATAAGACAATATAATATGACATACAATATGATACATTTTATTGACTCTGGAAAAAGAAAATATAACATATACCCATTAAAAAGAGCTATAAAGAGCTACAACTTCTATATTAGACCAATAAGGGGGAAAGAGAGACTCCATAATGGACAGGGTGGGATATTGGTAAATGATTAGAGGGGTAAAAATAAAAAAATAAAACACACAAAACCTATATACCTATATAGTTACAGTTTAGCTATAATGCAGAATGATATATGATCTTGTGAACTTGAGAAGGAACTCTGACCACCATTGGGGCTCTAAGATGGGTTTCCTGCTGAGAGTAGAAAACATTAGAAACCTTTCTCTCTCCTTAAACTTGTTCCTGATACTGCAGACACAGTTGGTAACTGTCCTTCATGCTTCGTGCACCCTGTTACCCATTAGCAGGAGTGTTTGTGATTGAAAGTAGTCAAAGTAATCTGTATAGCTGCAGTTTCATCCATTTTCTTGACTGGCTTCCTCATGTAATAAATCGTAATGTTTTTTGTTTTCCACCAGGAAGCACAGTGGAGAAAAGCCATACGTCTGTGATAGATGTGGCCAGAGATTTGCTCAGGCCAGCACGCTGACTTACCATGTTCGTCGACACACAGGAGAAAAGCCGTATGTTTGTGATACATGTGGGAAAGCGTTCGCTGTCTCAAGTTCTCTTATAACTCACGCAAGAAAGCACACAGGTAAAAAAATGGGTGTATTAAACATGACAAAATATTTACCTATTGAAATACTCACTACTACACTACAAGAAAATACAAGGTCGGTCCACAGTAAATGTAAAGATTAAGTAATTACTACAGCCTTTACAGAAAATCTTACCATAAACATAGAAACATAGAATGTGACGGCAGATAAGAACCAACCAAATTCAGCCCATCTAGTTTGCCCAATTTTCTAAATACTTTCATTAGTCCCTAGCCTTATCTTATAGTTAGGATAGCCTTATGCCTATCCCACGCATGCTTAAACTCCTTTACTGTGTTAACCTCTACCACTTCAGCTGGAAGGCTATTCCATGCATCCACTACCCTCTCAGTAAAGTAATACTTCCTGATATTATTTTTAAACCTTTGTCCCTCTAATTTAAGACTATGTCCTCTTGTTGTGGTAGTTTTTCTTCTTTTAAATATAGTCTCCTCCTTTACTGTGTTGATTCCCTTTATATATTTAAATGTTTCTATCATATCCCCCCTGTCTCGTCTTTCCTCCAAGCTATACATGTTAAGATCCTTTAACCTTTCCTGGTAAGTTTTATCCCGCAATCCATGAACCAGTTTAGTAGCCCTTCTCTGAACCCTCTCTAAGGTATCAATATCCTTCTGAAGATACGGTCTCCAGTACTGTGTACAATACTCCAAGTGAGGTCTCACCAGTGTTCTGTACAATGGCATGAGCACTTCCCTCTTTCTACTGCTAATACCTCTTCCTATACAACCAAGCATTCTGCTAGCATTTCCTGCTGCTCTATTACATTGTCTGCCTACCTTTAAGTCATCAGAAATAATCACCCCTAAATCCCTTTCCTCATATGTTGAGGTTAAGACTCTATCAAATATTCTGTACTCTGCCCTTGGGTTTTTACGTCCAGGATGCATTATCTTGCACTTATCCACATTAAATGTCAGTTGCCACAATTCTGACCATTTTTCTAGTTTACCTAAAACATTTGCCATTTGGCTTATCCCTCCTGGAACATCAACCCTGTTACATATCTTAGAATCAGCAGCAAAAAGACATACCTTACCATCAAGACCTTCTGCAATATCACTAATAAAAATATTAAAGAGAATGGGTCCAAGTACAGATCCCTGAGGTACCCCACTGGTGACAAGTCCAAGCTTCGAATATATTCCATTAACTACAACCCTCTGTTGCCTGTCACTCAGCCACTGCCTTACCCATTCAACAATATTGGAATCCAAACTTAAAGATTGCAGTTTATTGATAAGCCTTCTATGTGCAACAGTGTCAAAAGCCTTACTGAAATCTAGGTAAGCAATGTCTACTGCACCACCCTGATCTATAATTTTAGTTACCCAATCAAAAAAATCAATAATCAAAAAGGAGATGCATTTTGTTCTTTTACTGTTAAATAAAATAATGTTCTAGTATTATCCCTATTAAATGGTTTGCTTTGTCTTTTGAAAACACTACATAATGACACCTCTGTTGTGACTATTTTTTGTCTTACAAAAGAGATCAATATGTCAGCAGTATAGACCTAATGTAGTCTCATCCATATTACCTTTTATTTGAAAGCAGTCATTATGTAGTTTGAAGGGAGATTTAAAAGGACATCACAATCATCTTGATAGCTTAGATTTAAGTTCATCCTAACAAACAATTTATGTGGTTTGATATGCGGTCTTTAAATTGTCATATATTGACTAAAGAGAAAACACCATGTGGCCTAGTCTTTCATTTACAAATTTACTGTAAACCCTGATTTTAATTTGATAGAGGTAAACACGATTCTGCTCATGTTCAGTTAGTGAGCTGCTGTTGTGTACTTGACACACTGATCCCTTAAAACAAAATGTGAGCAGAAATGCATATGATGTCATGCACACACATACCCATATTTCTCCAGTTTACAATCTCTGTACCGCCTCTAATCTCTCCAATATTAATTTTTCCTCAATCTGATCACCATCTGCTGACTTTTGACATCAGCACACCCAGGACCCAACTGACACCACCCTCTGCAAATCAATCTCATAGAAACCTCCAATGTCTTGACCTAGAGCAATTATGCACTAACCTCTAAGCTCTCCTTTTACATATCTCAAACCTCACCTGTCCTAGCTCTGCAGCCTCCTTCTACAATTCCATTCTATTAATTAGTTAACACTGACTCTCCTCTCAACTAGAAATCATGGCACCGCCTACAATTAAACGCAGCAAGTGCCCCCAACAACAAGATGACTCGATATCTCCAAAACTGCTGAACGTTGTTGGAGAAAGTCTCACTCTGCATCTGACTATTTTACACTTTTAACTCTCTTCTTCACCCTGTTGCACCTCCTACAAACTTGACCGTCACAAACTTTGCAACTCCCTTTACTTACAAGTTCATCAGGGAAGAGATCTCATCTCACTCCTTCCCCTTACACTATTTCTCCCAATCTCACTCTCACTGCTGTTCTATGTTCATTTGCATCTAGTACAGCGAAAGAGGTTTCTGTTCTGCTCTGGTCCTCCAGCCCCACCGTCTGCTCCCTGGATCCTTTTTCCTCGGATCTCATCCGTACTCTGTCTCCTTCTCTTCCTCTGCCTCTCACTAAAATTCTTAATCTCTCCAACTACTCTGGCATATTTCCATCACCCTTCAAACATGCAACTGTAACCCGATTCACAAAAGAAAAACCCAACCTTGACCCTAACTCCCCATTCAACTAGCGCCCTATCTCGTTACTGCCTTTTGTATCCAAGATCCTTGTGTATGCAAGATTGACAGACTTCCACGAGTCCAACTCTCTGCTCGACCTGCTCTCTCCGGGTGCTTCTCCTATCTCTGCCAGCGCTCTTTCAGTGTTTCTTTCTCTGGCTCTGCCTCTTTTCCCCAACTCCTCTATGTTGGTGTCCCCTAAGGTTCAGTCCCTGGCCCTCTAATGTTCTCGATCTATACTGTACTCGCTTGGTAAACTAATCAGGTCGTTTCCCTTCCAATATAATTTCTATGCGGATGACACGCAAATCTACCTGTCCTCTCCTGATTTCTCCCCGCCCCTTTTGACTAGTGTCTCTGACTGCCTCTCTGCTGTTTCTAACTGGATGGCTGCCCACTTCCTTAAACTGAACTTTTTCCTCCCTCAAGTGTTGCTACTCCCGTGTCTGTCTCTCTCCAAGTCAACGGCGCTACCATCAGCTCCACCATGTAGGTTTGCTGCCTAGGTGTTCTCTTTGACTCCAGCCTCTCCTTCATCCCTCATGGTCAGTCTACTGCTAAATCCTGCCAGTTCCATATCAGAAACATTGCGCGCATCCGCCCCTACTTAACGGTGCTGATCCATACCACTGTCCTCTTTTGACTTGACTACTGCAATCCACTTTTCAGTGGTGTTACATGCTCCCAACGTGCGCCGTTATAGTCTATAATGAATGCCGCGGCGAGGCTCATCTTGTGGGGATATTTATGGGATGATAATATTATACAGTTGAGAATTGCCCACTATTTCAACTCTCTTAGATCTTAGAGATTATTATCAAATAAATTAAATGTACACATAACATCACAGTTTGTTATAAAAAATATAATTTATTTTGAGAATATAATAAAATAATAATATTAGGCAGCATGCATGATAATCAGTGAATATTTAGTATAACGTTGTATACAGTGGCAATGGCTAAACACAGTACAAAGCTACATCATCAACTGTCAAGACTTACAAGATTTATGAGGGTACTTCACAGACACAGAAAGCAAAACTTCACACAGCACAGCGAAAAACCATAAAGTCTTGTCTCACAGTCAGATCAACTGAGTAACCCTTTCAATGCTGGCTATATCCTCCTAGGCATATAATATCCTATTCTCATGTAATTTTCTATTAAAATAACATTCAAACCAGCTCATTAATCATTTCCTGGAACCATCCAATAAGAATAATCTACTAGATTCTATAAGCCGAATTTTAATTTGCATAAAAAGATATCTTATCTTATTTCAGAGAAAATCAACACACATGGATAAAAACAGCGGTATGCTAATTATCTGACTCCACCTGCAGAATGGAGTGTTATAACTACATATTCTTTATTTAATTAAGATTCCTCAATTATGGGATCTGATCGTGATTTATCCATGCATGTATCCTGCTATAATAGATTTTAATTTAGATTAATTAAATAAAACCAGCATAATAACCAGTTATGATGTATATGTTCTCATCAGATGAGTAGGTAGTTCCAGGAACTTGAATGCGAGTATGATTGGTTGTATGGAGGTGTGTGTAAGTAATAGAGAAAAGTGATGTTGGTTGGAAAGTAATAGTAAAATTCTGTGTCAAGGAGTGTTTCTTGAGTTGTGTCCAAGAGAGTTTGAGAGTTGAGTGTTAGTCCCAGAGTGTCCTGAATATCTGTCCTGGATCTCCCTGAATGTCCGAATCTGAAAGCCCAAACTAACCTCTCTCTTTTCCCTTTGTCCTAACTTTTAAAGGGCCAGACTCTCTGTACGTCATTAGTTGATAAGGCCAATAGGAAACTGGAGGTGTGTCTACGTTATCTAGTATTATCTAGTTTTTGGTCAATAGAGGGCACAATTGCCTCATTAAACTTTCCTATCCAGGAAAGAGTTAACTTTTCCTGGTGACGATTTTGACGTCATTTGGCTTATCTAAAATGACTACCTTAACTTAAGTTTGCTGTCAGTTCAAAGCGTTTCTTTGGATTTTCTCCAGACAGCGCGTCGACAATTCCTGTTGTAATTTCTAAAATTGACAGTTCTAAACTCAATTTCACCCCTTACTTACAATGGGACCTTGTAAAATTTAGAAAGTAAAATTAATTACTGAGTCTTCTTTGTCACTAGTGTCTGTGTTTAAAATTATTTCTATTCCATTAACATTTAAACAGAGCATTCCATCCCCCTGCTTTATTGCTCATCACTTGGCTTGTTTACATAATGCATTTCTTAGCTCAGGCTAGTGGCTAGTTACAGAAAGGAAAGAAATTTTGTGTCTGTCTTGCCTGAAGATAGCAAAATGGAGTCCGCTTTGTTCTGAGTGACTCTGGCAATATTCACTTTTAATTTCTATCTTCGCACAAAATGTCTGCCGATATAAATATCCTGACAATCTTCTTGTCCGCCCGCACTTCCTATGCCTCACCCGTCTGTCAGTCCCTACATTGGCTTCTCGTAAGATAAAGGGCTCAATTTAAAATTATGGTTCTTGCTTTCAAGTTTCTACATGATACTGCGCCCACCTATCTATCCTCCTTAATACACAAGTATGTCCCGTCTAGGCGCCTACGCTCTGCCAAAGACTTTAGTCTATCTTCTATTCGTACTCTAATGCTTGCTTTCAAGACTTCCCCAGGGCTGCACCATTCCTGTGAAACTCGCTTCCCTTCTCCGTTATACACTCATCCAGTCTCCACTCCTTAAAAAATCATTAAAAACTCACTTCTTAACAAAAGCGTATCAATTAAACTGTTAATAGCTCCCAACTGATTCCTCTCCTTCAACTGTCATTACTTCTCTAATACTATCCTTTTCTTTTGTGTCACTATACCCCACTGCCTCTAGCATGTTAGCTCATTGAGCAGGGCCCTCAACCACTCTGTTCCTGTGCGTCCAACTTGTCTGGTTACAATTACTTGTTTGTTAGTCCACCCACTCTAAAGTGCTACAGAATTTGTTGGCACTATATAAATAATAATAATAATAATGGAGTGCCAGAGACTGGCTGAGAAATCTTATCTATTCCTGGTTTGTAGGAAGATCTCTAAAACTGTAAAAAGAGGAAGATTACATGTGAACTTAAAAGTTAGATGAAGCAGTTACGGTGTCTCTTTAACCCCTTGAGGATGGAGACAATTGTACAACTTCTAACCAAAAGTAAAACTCGAATTTTAGCTATTTCTGTTCAACCGTAATTTACCTCATTCGTATTAAATCTACCCACACTTCTTATATAACATTTTGTTCAGGAGAAACTGGGCTTTCCTTTCACATCAGATATTTATATATGAAAAATAACTTAATATGAATAAAAGCAAAAAAAAAAAAAAAAGTTTGACAAATTAAATTTTTATAACTGTGAATGTCATAATACTGTTAACTTTTACTGCAATAAAATACACATATATATTTAAGCTGTGATGTGTGTGTATATGTATATGTGTGTGTGTGTGTGAATATATATATATATATACATACATCACAGCATAAAATATGTGAATTTTATATATATATATATATATATATGTATATTATTTTATTTTTCTTAAATATAAGTTGGGGATGTACCTGACAACCCAGGCAGTCCCCTAGCAGTCAATCTTGCGGATACTAGTCAAGTGATCTCTGTCTCATCACGATTGGTAGCATGGGTGAGTATCTGTGCTGGAGGGAAGGCCCGAGCATTAGGGCATGGTATGCTGCTCTACAGCGTTAAAGCCCTCCTTTTGTAGGACTGCATAGCACGCTGTTTGTTGGAAGGGGTTAAAGAGAACTGGGACGATAGGAGTTGTGCACCATGCAACCCTGCAAAGATATTGGTTCTTGTAAAACTACTCCGTTATATAAATTGATCCGCAAACCATCCATTCCATGGGAAAGATGTCATGTAAATTGAACTCCTCTGGTACTCAATGGTTTAAAAGTCGAATAGATTATATAATCTGTTTGTTGCAGGTGAGAAACCGTATATATGTGGAGTTTGTGGAAAGAGCTTCATTTCCTCTGGAGAACTTAACAAACACTTCCGATCTCACACAGGTCAGTGAATTTTCTTCTTTCAGAAGTTTCATTTAGTAAGCATCACACTTAAAACGGGTTGTCTCTGAAGAGAAGTAAAATTATTCTACTATTCTGTATTAATTAGTTAACACTGATTCTGCAAATGTAACTTAAAGGAACATGCTGTGCTCTATAAACGCTACAGCTTATTGTGGTTTAGTGCAAGTAGGCTATGGGACTACAGAAAACTCTGTCAAACTCTTTTCATGTTGTTTGAGGATACAATGGGGGTCTCCCTAGCACTCAAAGCCCCTCCCTACTGCTTCATG
Source organism: Pelobates cultripes (assembly GCA_933207985.1). Classification (NCBI taxonomy): domain Eukaryota; kingdom Metazoa; phylum Chordata; class Amphibia; order Anura; family Pelobatidae; genus Pelobates; species Pelobates cultripes. The sequence continues at coordinate 101,580,543 of OW240913.1, forward strand.
TACAGCAAGCATGTCAAACTCAAAGTCTAGCACGGGTCACATAAACAAGGTTTCAGTTTATGTGGGCTCCAAAAAAGGGGGGGGGCCGGACCGCCGAGCTGGACGGTCGCAAGCCTGAGCAGCTCCTGCAATTTAACGAAACTTACTCTCTAAACTCATGTCTCACCAACCTAAAATCAGACCGCCCGAGTAGATACCCCGAACTGAGAGACTGCTGGACCCGGGGAGAGGCTGGCTCACCGAGCTTCAGTCCCCTGGGGGAGAAAAACACATTGCCCCAACCGGGGCCTTCTCCTGTGGTGAGTGAGGCGGACGTCCGCTGCCCCACTATCCTGCGCCACGGAACCCAGCCATGGGTACAGACCGGCGCGGATTCGGCTCCGTTCCCCCCCCCCCTTTTAGACCGGGGGGGTGATCCCGGTCCTTACCCTGTGGCCCTGACCGCGACACTGCAACTGAGGCCGGGGAGCCCAACCACCACACCTAAAATGGCGGGCGCCACATGCGCAGACGGTAAAGGGAATACCTGCTCCCATCTCACGCTCAAGGCGGCTCAGACATCCAGGACATGCCGCACGGAGAGACGGCAAAATCAGCTCCAAACCTCGCAGCCATGCAAAACAAAGCTACACAGGCGAATCAAGAGAGCAGGATACAACGGCACAGAGGCGGCCTCTACTGTGTGTCCCACGTATGCTACCGCGGAGGTGCAGACACAGATGGACGTCGCAATCTGCGCACCAAATTCACGGCACAACATCCACACCAACTGCCTCTCACCTGGATCTCGAGTTGCCCGGGAGGGCTCCTGTCGGCAATCAACCCGCAGAAGGAGGACTAAGCGGTGCCAGACGCCAGAACCAGAACACACTACAGTTCTAGCGACCGGTCAGGATAGACCTCCGGTACACACCGCATCAGAGGGGCTTGAAGGAGCGACCTGCTCACACATGCTGGACTTCGGTTGCCCAAGGGCTGCCTCATCCTCTGGGAGCTTCGGCTGAGCGGACTGGGGGCAAGCATTATAATAACATCTGCGATAAATATATTTTTGCTTTGATGGTTTAGCCTGCACATTTAACCGTATGCAGTGTTAGCTGAAGCTCTATTTACTAACTATAGAGGTACTAAAAGCCTGAAGCTTCTAAATATTTAGCATAATCACTAGTGATAGCTACACAACCAACATGCAGATATGTATAGGCAACTGCTAATCTACCTCCTAATATCATATTCTGCAATAGCAACACCTTACCTTATAGCATTAACCATATCTTATCCTGCTCTGTCTAATCGTGTAATTCATCTTTCCTGTTCAGTAACATAGAACAACACCTAGATAAGCGACATTATTATATACAAAATTGTGCTATACCCACTAATGCCTAACTACAGTCATGCTATGTTGAAAAATGTTTACCTTAGCTGTTGTGGCATTGTAAGCCAGATGTGAATTTTCTATGCACAAATAAAATAAAGAATTTTAAAAAAAAAAGACACCTTCAATTTTCATAGAAACATAGGTTTATTTTGAAAAGTACAGTATAAAAATCCCCAGCATCACCCTCTACTAAACCACAGCACCACCCTCCACTAAATCCCAGGCCCCCTCTACTAAATCCCAGTCCTCCCCCTCTGCCAACAAGCAGACTCCACTCACATTGCCGCTGCCAGTATGCGACTCCAGAGTCCGGCCTCTAGTATACCCCCAAATGGCGCTGTCTGTACCCTGTGCCAAATCGGATCCTCCCGCTACTTCTTGAAACACTGTGAAGGTGGAGCATGTCGATGTCACGTCGGAATGTGATGTGGTATTGCATGTCTCCATGCACCTCCAGGTACTCCACTGTCCAGTCGCAGCCAATGCAACACTGACCAACACACACACACTCACAGACAGACAAACACACACACAAACACAGACACACACACTCACTGACACACACACACCCACAGACAGACACACTCACTGACAGACACATAGGCATTGACACACACAGACTCTGACAGACACACACACTCACTGACAGACACACAGACAGACACACAAAGACACTCACTGACAGGCACACACACTGACGCTCACTGACCGACACACACTCTCTCTGACACACACATGCTCACTAACAGACACACACATTTACACATTGTTGCACACACATTATTTTCTTTATTGTTCCCTACCTTTGGGAGCCGATGTAAGTCCTCTCCCTGGGGTGCAGTGGGGATCTTCTATCTGCTCCTCACTGCTCCCTCGCGCGGTTTAGTGATGCCGGCTTCACTACAGACGACGCGCACGAGGGAGCAGGAACACTGAGCCAGGTAAGTTTAGCATGGTAGGCACCTGCAATTTAGGGAAAGCAGGTGCCTACTCTGCTCTAACACTAAGCATGTACCCGCGGCTCCCCGGGCCACAAAGATGTCCATTGTGGGCCGCATGCGGGGCGAGTTTAACATGCTTGATGTACAGATTGGCACCAAAAAGGTTAATGGCAGTATGGGAAAATCCTGATAAACTCAACAAACATTTTCCTCAATAACTTAGGGCAAGGAGGGTGAGCTTTGGGTGCAGAGAAGACCTCCAGTTTTTGTGAAATTGCGTGAAAATTGCCTTGCACCAAAATCTACAACAGAAAGCTTTGGTTTGGAGTTTGCACATCTCTTTTGAAAACAATATTTACTTTTCTGACATTACAGAAACATTCAGTTTTTTTATAATCTCATAGCCAAACTTCGCAAGACTTTCTGGGAGTGTATTGCAATATTTATGAAAATACAATTGATTGACTTTGATTTTGTTTTTGTTTTTCAATGTCCTTGTTTCAGGAGAAAGACCATTTGTCTGTGAATTATGTGGGAATTCATATACTGATGTCAAAAATTTGAAGAAGCACAAGTTAAAAATGCACAGTGGTGAGAACAGTTTAGTCTTACTTATATGAATTCTGTAAAACGGGCCATTAAAGGAGAACCATTACTTAACATTTAATATTATGTTTACTTATCCGCCATATTGAGCAAGTTTCTAAGCTCGGAAAAATAAGAAGTAAAAATTCACTCTGCTGCAGTAAGCTCTATCATTTTTAATAGCTCAACCCTTTTATTTTGTTGAAGAAATATATCAGGATATTTGATGTTCAATGATGCCATTTTCAGAAAAGTGATGTGTCCCCTTTGAAACAATTAAACATCTAGTCACTGTTTTATGACTACTCTTTTTCTGTTTATAAAGTTCTGGACTGTTGTAAACTTATTTATCGTGAACTGACCCTTTAGATCATTATATCTGTAGCCGTGTCAATAAGATCAATAGTAAAGAAAGTAGAAAATGTAACATTACAATTTTGTAAGTTGTTGAAGTGTGCAGTTTAGATCAAATTATCCAATATAGCATCCAGATGGAATAAAGATTTCTAGATGAATTGCCAAGCAATTGGAATCTAAATTTTCATGCATTAGGGTACAAAATTATAAAAAAAAAATATATATAAATATATATTTTTTATTCTGTTTTTATTGTGTGTTTGCCACAAGAGGCCAAAAACAACAGTGCATAGGTTAATCATGAGATATATTTAATCGGCTCCCGGGGTACAATGGCATCGGCAGATGTGTCACATGGACATTATATTGCAGCAATACACTTTTTATATTCTTATGAACATTTAACAACAATTCAACAGTAGTGAGACGTCGTAGCAAACTTAATGGTTAATAGTATGAGTGGAGACAAATAGTAGGATTGCCGTAAAGTGTGTGAGTACATGTCGAAGTATGGGTTTGCTGTTTAGAGTGAACTGGCCACTGGAGGTTAGGGCTTGAATTAGAAGGTTCAGAGTAATGACCTGAGATGAGTAGTGTGTAGGGTGTGCGTATGCACTTCCAGTGTGCTGAGGTACCCTAACCAAAGGGGGAAAGCGCGGAGGAGAGGGGGGATGATACAAGACCACTAGGTCTAGTATGCGGGTGGCCTGATCCCTGCTGTAGATGCATTATGTGTCACTGTTTGTTGCATAAAAGGCAATGTACGGTTTTGTAGTTTTAATGTGTGCTAAATAAACAGAAAAAGAAGGTACATATGACATAACACTCAAAATATTAAGCAGTTACGGTGAGAAGCTGGCATATCAAGGTGCACTTATCTATTTATGTAAATGATTCCCGGTTGCAGCTGGGGACAAAGGGTGTCACATTTTGCACATCCCATCTGTGTGCATTCTTTGGTGGATGAGCCGATTATGTCTGTGCCGTGAGGAACGCTGTGGCATCCGCGAGGGATTTAGCTCTATGGACTCCATCGTCGGTGAAGGTCAGTGAAGGCCGTTAGTTCTTGAGGCAGACCGGCGGTACACAATACCTGCAACAAGCAATTGTTTTGTGATAGGTTGCATGGATTTCCGCCATAGCAAGGTCGAGCGGGTAAGGTCCTGGTAGAAGGTGAGGTGATGGGCCTCAAAGTCCAGGGGTGCTTTGTTTCGTATTGCGGACGTATTTCGTATTATCTTCTATTTATCTGTGTTAGCCTAGAATCTTACGATTACGTCTCTTGGGGAGTCAGCTGGCGGGGGGATTTAGCTATCCGGTATGACCCGTGAATAGCGATGGTTTTAACCTGTTTGGCCGGTAACACTGATGCTATGAGGCATCTCAGAAAGTGCGGCAGGTCCTCGGGGGAGACAGTGTCTGCCACCCCACGGATTTTCACGTTCTTCCTCCGACTTTTATCTTCTATAGTGTCAACTTGGAGGGAAGTGGTGGCGCGTGAGCATTGCAGGGTCTGTAATTTGCCCCCTTTTGAGCTCCATGACATCTTTTTCCGTAGCCTGTACTCGGGCCGTAACTGTTTGTACCTCTGTTTTCATCAGGGCCATATTAATATCGAAGGGTTTCCTGAGTTTCCCATGCAGGTTGGCAATGTCGTCTTTAGTGGCTAAATTCGTGTTTTGTATGTCAGTGGGCCCGGGTAGTCGGGGCCTAGTTGGCATTGCCACATCCTCAGACAGGTCTGTGGAGGCCTCCATGTCGGCTTGGTCTGTAGTTTTAGCCCTAGGTGTCTATTTTAGCGGTGTGCCTATGTCTCTTGCCTCATGAGATGCCCCTGCAGGGGTCGTTGGTTTTGTTCGGCCCATTTCTGGAGGTTCTGTGTTTCTTGCTGGTGGAGGTGAGTCCAGGGGAGAATATGTATACAGGATTCTCGAAGTTTGGCGTATTCCGCGGTGGCCTTCAGGCTTTTCAGCCTGGAACTCCGGCGGGTTGCGTGTCCTGATTTGGCAGTCTTTCAGAACACAAAGGGCATCTGTGTGCTCCATGGATGCTCCCCTGCAAGTTTATGCCACTGTTGGGCGTCTTTGGAGTTGGTGACAGCCGGGATGAGGCAGATTATAATCGCAAGGCCAGGAGCGAAGTATAATAGCGTCTGGACCCACAACACAACAACATTACAATAAATCACAATATACTTATGCTTTTTATTAGTAGGGGAATCCAGGACTTATAGAGAAACCATTTAACTACACAAAGAATGAAGCAGTAATGCTCCTTCAGTTTGATGGAGATGTTGTGATGTTTTATTAAAAGATTGGTGGTGATGAAACGTTATGTTTAACAGAATTTACCAATTTTATTGTAGAAAGTGAAGAAACAGTGGAAACCGACGCTTTGGATAGCACATTTAATAGTGAGGATCTCACAAAGAAAAGCCCAGTGGAAGACAGCATGGATCTGAAGCCATCAGAACTGTTCCTGCCACTTACTCTTCACATTGGTCCTGAAGACCATCAGATGTTGCTTCCTGTGTCAGATAGTCAAAGCTTGACTTCAGAGAATATGCTGAGGACCTCAGCAACCAATTACTCAGAGCCACAATACATTTACTTACAGCAGATGTACTGACACAAAATTTAGTGTCCTATGTTGAGTATAAGCCAGCTTCAGCACTCCAGATGTTGAGGACTTCCATAGTGCTCTTACAGCCATATAATGATAGCAAAGCCTCAAGGGAGATGTAGTCCACATCTGGAGTGCCGAAGGTTGCCTAACACTGCCCTAGATGTCAATAAAAAGAATAGTTTAATATCAGTTATAGTGTAAAAGGTTTTACCTACAAAACTAAGACTTTCTGCAGAATTTAACTAAATAAAGTTTACATGAACAGTATTACCAGATTATTATATGTGTGCCAGCATTGCAACATGGTAGAGGTATATTGGTTAGAATGGGGCTGTTTGACAAGTCCTATTCTTACATGCTTATTAAGAACCTCATTTCAGGCATGCCAAGTTGTAGCAGGATCTAAACCACGGGTAGGTAGGTAACCTGTGGCACTCAAGATGTGGACTAAATTTGCCCTGATGCTTTTTCAGCATTATGGCTGTAAGAGCATTATATGAGATGTACTCCACATCATATGGAGTTCTAAAGGTTGCCTACCCCTGGTCTACACCATGCACATGTAACCATAATGTACTCCATTTTTAAAGATTATATTTCAGATGCAGCCAAAACTGCTCAGAATTTTAACGCATTTCAAATATGATCTTTAGTGACTAACAACCATCAGTAATGTAAGGTTAACTGGATACATCTCAAAGCACAGTGTGTAAAGATAATGGCAACTCTAGGAATGCAAATGTCTTTAAAAAAAAAAAAAAAAGTTAATCCGTAGCAGGGGGAAAAGGAACATCCGACCCAAAGAAATGCTACACACCAGGTTTTTACTTCCTACTAGCATTTTTGGAAAAGTTTGTGGCAGAGACCTATAGTGTAGATACTGTTGGCATAGCATACATTCTCCTTTTATGATTAGTGACACATACTGGTTAGGAACATTTTAATAGTTCTAATCAAGCAGCCTGACATGGAAGTAATAAAACAAACTGCAAACAATGAATGGGTTAGGCAGTTTTATAGAGAGCACTAGCATGTCTTATTACGGACTATGTTTAAAAATCGATTTGGTCATTGGCACATATTTCAGTGTGGAAATGTGTTTTTTAAATGGCATTGACTGAAAGTGCCATCTTATTGTTATTTCTCACCTGCCTTTTACCCAAACACATCAATGTGCCTCTCTCCCTCCAACCTGTTAAATTTTACAGTGAGCTTATTCTTGGTGCCTTATATACTTTTTAGTACAGGTTAGAAGAATGAGAGACAGAGGAAATCACTTTCTATGTTAGAATTCTTTTTTTATAAGATCCTATCAGTGGTATTAATGTCACTCTAGTTCTTTCAGAATGATTCACTAACCGAAGAGTATCAATTCATGGCAATTTAAATGAGTTAGTGAATAACTCATTTAGATATTAAAATAAAAAGGAAATCATACAAAAAATGGGAATTGTAGAGAATCAACACGGAAAAGGCAGTTTAAAGGAAGATACCATAACCATCACAGCACGCTAGCACCTCCCCATTGTAAGTAGTCAGTTTTAGAACAGTTTGACTTCTTATCTGGGATCTATCAGGTGCTGCTTCCCACCTCCACTACATTCTTCAGAGAGATGGAAGAGCTGAGCCTGGCTGTTATGGTGCTTGGACTGGACTGTTCCTTTAAGTGAAAATAACAGATTTAGAAAAATTTCACAGTTCAGCCATTTTTCATTTTGTGCTATTTCGGCCTAACATTTAGAATTCCTTTGTAAATTCTCTATATCTCTGAACCAACCCCAATAAAATAGCACAATTGATTAACTCATTGTTGGTCAACATCTGGTTTATTTTTTATTAAAGAAAAAAACAGAATATTACTCTTTGTAAGCTATTTTGGAAATGTGCAGTAATTTATATTTTAAGTTAATCACTACAAGGAAAATTATTTCCCTTTTTACTTTAGGATTTTAACATTATAGGGATATTCTTCAGTAGTTGTGTGTTTTCATTGCATTTTTATTGTTTTAAATAAAAGTGCTTTCTATTTTACATGTGTCACGTAGTCTATTTATATTCTAATTCTGTTACAGATTTCATCCATATAGTTGCATTGAGACATCCTGAATTCCGGCTATATTTATCCTACTTTTGTACATCCGTAAATCTTGATAATAATGTCTGAATTTTGCAATCACGATAGATTAGGATATTTCTTTTCTAATCAGGACTGGGGCATTTTGTATTTTAGAGGATAACGATGTGTAAGGACAGCTGAAAAAAACTATATTGAAACATTTAATCTATAAAATCTAACATAAATTTTCCAAAGAAATTCACTAGCTGTATATGTACAAGTTGAATCTTAAAATAGTTTACTCATTTAAAATTGCAAATGTGGAATTGCACGCAGTGTTTTCAGCTTTGCCATAGCTTGGTGTCCAATAATAATGTTTCCTGAGTCCATGGAAAAGCTCAGCAAGGTAGATACGTCCATCTACGGTGTATGGTCGCACATCAGTGGAGGAAGGGATTAGGCGACCAGTGGAAAAGAGGTCAGAAAATGCCTACAATACAAACCAGAGCCTTCAGTTTCATTTATTCAATTTAACCATAATTTTACACTGCACATTCCCAGTTGGAAAATTAATAAAAAGTGAATTCAATATAGCATGTTCTTTTAGTTATATACAGGGGAAACCAATCATCACCCAGCCCTTTGACACTTAAAGAAGTATTTTAGTTTTACTTTCATAAAGAGCAGGGCTAGACATATTTTCTAGGTACTAGGCAACTTTTAATGAACATATGTCATACACACAAGAATATACTTAATACCACTTAAGGGACACGCATCACTTAACAACTTTTTTAAATCAGCAAGCAAGCACTTAAATATACAAACTAAAACCATAATGACACAAGAAAAAAAGTTTGAAGAGTATGTAAACATATATTAATTTGCTATAAACGTGGTCAGCTTTAATTGCTGGGCACACCTATAGGGGCAATTAAAGCAACACAGTTACAACTCATTCTACTCTTGAGTTACTGATTTATTATTGGTGATCACCTGAACCAAATCTAATTTAATGAAGAAAAATATAAAAACCACTGCAGTGGTCAGTACTATATTCTTGCAGTAGGACCAGCTGAATGGTTAAAAACAGTGCTACTAGTACCCAAAAAGTAATTAAAATACAAAAATAACTATTGACAATGCCAAAAGAGTTGGGGTTACAAAAAAGGTCTTAAATTAGTTCAATTCTGGCTTTACTGGCAGGCGGATAAACAGTGAACACCTGGTTGAGATATCAAGGATAGAAACAGAGACTGTGGTTTATAAGATCAAGCAGCATGCATTGTGGGCAACAAAGCTACAGACCAGCAGAGGATAAAAATAACTCTCCACTGACCAGGATGACCGCCACCAATTTTCAGCTTTCCCCATTACCTGGTCAACATATGTTTAGACGGAGACCTGAAGAGGCCTTACAAGCCCCTGTTTCTCGCATGCACTGTGAAATTTAGTGGAGGATCATGATGACCTGGGGGTGCTTCAGCAAGGCTGGAATCAGGCATATTATGTTTTGTGAAGGACTCATGAATCAAGCCCCGTACAAGGTCATCTTGTTAGAAACTTGCTTAAAAATATCCTTCAACCCTGAGGATTTTTTTTTTTTTTTTCAAGCAGGACAATGCTCAATGCCACACAGACAGGCCAATCAAGGTGTGAATGGATGACCACCAGATCAAGACTCTTTCCTGGTCAGCCCAGTCTCCAGACCTTAACTCCACTGAAAACCTCAAGAATGTGATCAAGAGGAAGATGGATGGTCACAAGCCATCAAACAATGACGAGTTGCATGAATTATTGCACCAGGAGTGGCATAAAGTCACCCAACAGCAATGCAAAAGACTGGTGGAGGGCATACCAAGGGCATATAATATTTAAAAAAAATCACAAAATTGCAGTAATGTTACTACCGCAAGAGATTCTGGGTGGGCATATGGAAATTAGTTCAACAAAGAATCAAATTTTTGCCTCATTACTTTTTAAACATGGATTCCTTTGAGTCTGTGTTTGCTGTATACAACAGTTTTGAAACACAATTCATTTTAAGATGCAAAGGTTTGTTACTGGCTAGCTTTGAGGCTTGGAGGTACTTGTGAAGCAACAACCAAAACAGTTATGGTGGGGGAAAATTGTAATTGAAAACTGGTGTGCTGATTTTTGTTTAACATTGTATTAACTATCCACAGGACTTCAGGTGGAAGGGGTTTTCAATCACAATTTTTCCCCACATTAACTGTTTTGGTTGTTGCTTCACAAGTACCTCCAAGCCTCAAAGCTAGCCACTAACCAACATCATGCTGATGATTTGCATTAATTAATCTCCTATATCTAACCAACTGGCCCTGATTATTATATTAACATGGGGGTTCTTTCAATTCTTCACAGTTTCTCTGCCGGTGTGGGATCTTGACCTGAGGTTCTCCTATTCCAGAAGAACAGCTTGTCACATTCTTTAGTAAAAGATCCTGCCTGTGTACTGATTTTGGCATACAATTGTGCAGTGAGAAGAGCCACCAGTTGGATGTGGCAGATGCAAGACACAGAAAAGACCACTGGTGTCCTGCCAGCAGGAAGGTGTACAGTGTCACAGCAGGGCAGCTGATGGCAACATGGAAAATCTTACCTCCACTCGCCCTGTCACACTTGCTCCTCAAACCATGTCCTACTCCCTCTCTCTCATTCTCTCAGCCCCCCATCCCCCACAATGTCCCTTTTACTCTCTTTGCCCTGTCACGCTCTCCCGGCCACTGGTATCCCTTAACTCAACTTGTCATAGTCACCAGCTGAAGACGTTCATCATACACACAGTCAAGAAAACTAGCTTTGCCATAAACACAAGGCACAAAGGCCACAGACAGACCCCCATACACACAACACACTTCAAGCAGCTACCCCATACACATACAGTCCCAGTCAAAAAGCAAACATGGTCACAGAGACATACATTCACACACACAAGGATACTCTCTGTCAGACACACTCTCAGGCACATACACAGGTAGACAGTGCATCAATGTGTATATGTGTGCATTTATTGCAACTCTATTTTTTAACTTTGGTGTTAGTGGGGCCTCATGTTTCGGTTTCGCCTAAGGCCTCAAAGTCTAGAGCCGCCTCTGCACAAGCTTAATAAGAACACTTACCAGACTGTACATGCAAATTGCATCACCAAACTTACCAGATAAATTACTGGCCAAATGCAACTTTCAACTTCTGTGGAACACCAATTGGGAGAAGCTGCTTTATACTATTCCTAACCCTACACCAACCCTTACTGTACACAACACTAACACTACATCAGCCTTAACACTAACCCTTTTCATTCATAAATATAGCTGCTGACATATAAGGTATAACTTACCACACAAGCATCTTCATCAAGCTTATTCCCCCAAATGTAGATGAATATCAAACAATCATTCGCTTTAATGGAAGCTGCCAAAGACTTTAGACCTTTTCCTGTGATGTTGTTGCTTACAATTGATAATCTAATAGGCAAAATAACAGATTGACATTCAATAAATTAACAGTTTGTGGTCTATTCATAGCTAATTCTATAACCTAAGTAACTTTAAATAAGAAAAAATACTGTCTAGTATTATATTCATAAGTCTCATGAAATTAACTGAATGACAGACCACTCCACATCAGTAAGGGAGAGTTACTTTATTAGCAGTTGGCAAGGCTAATGACTTACTTATAAACTAGAGCAGAACTATTGGCAGTGCAGTAGGAGCTCTGGCACCAGGGTGCATCAGAGCTTCGGGGCCCAATGTCAGGAGCAAACACAGGTCTAGACAAAGCATACCAGTAGACTGACAAGCAGCTGACGGGTTGGGCTACTGCCAAAAACAAGCTCTATCTGTAAGCTCCCCCTCTCCTTCTACCTATGATTGGCCACTGGGGTCTTAAATATCACATTGTGTAACCCAGAAACTAATTTAAATACCAGCTGGGAACATGTATTACCGTGGCCAGGAAAGATAGGAGTACCGGTTTGTCAGTTGTACCCTCCACTAGGGTTAAAGCTAATCTTGCACATACTAACCTTGTTCCCCCACTTTCTCTTACCCTGTCACATGGGTGGGACAAAAAACTCCTGAAATAGGGCCCTCTGTTCGAGGTCAAATGGATCACAGCCTAGCTAAAAAGGTCAGCTATTTCTTTTGATAACCGTAATTAATGTTCTGAGAATGTCACAGTCTAACTATACATTGTTTTTGTTTTGGTTAATGATGTTAGGGTGTAAGGCAATCTCATCTAACTTATTTTCTAATAAACTATAACTCCAATAGAGATTGTATTAGTCCAGTGATGTAGATTTAAAAAACAAATAAAATTTGTATCTTAAATACCTTTTTTATTGAACTAACAGAATTTTTGAATGACACGCTTTCAGGGAGAACCCTTCCTTTCTTAAATCTGAAGCATTTCTGAGCAAGAGGACACATAATTCAAAGTTGAGTTGTGATACAGGGGTTAAAGTGACATGAGTGCGGATAAGACACAGGTTTGTTAGAAAATAGACACCGTCGTAAATATCTTTCTGAAGATCATAGTGAGGAGGGTAGGAAGAACCAAAGACTATTACCAAACAAATCAACTCTGCTGTAAAAACTCCATGCACGCGCCTATTACAATACAGAGAGAAAAAAATATCTACACGAGTATCACTCTTGAGGAAATACGGAAAATCATCAAAGACCTACAACCAATATCAGGGACGGCCTTAGGCATTTAGGCACCCTGTGCGAAAAATCTTCACAGTGCCCCCCCTGTCATCCATGTATGATGTAATGTTTGTGTTGTCTGTGTATGTGATAGGTGTGATGACGGTGTGTGCTATGTGTTGGCTGTGTGTGATATTTGTATTAACAGTGTGTGATATGCGTGTATTGGTTGAATGTGATATTTGTGCTGGGTTTATTGGCTGTGTGTGATGGTTATTTAATTCAGATAAAAAAAACATGCATTTAGGCCTGTGTGTTAATGCAGGTGTATATTTTTGCAAAGTTATGTGCACACAGTACCACAGTCAGATGCACACAGTTATACCTATACACTGTCAAAACCACCACATGCACATAGTCGCAGGCAGATAGTCACATACACAGGATCAGGCAGAAACATACAGTTACAGGTAGATGAACACACTCACTCACAATTACAGACAGACAGCCACACATACAGTTTTACACACACACAGTCACACATACAGTCTTACACACACATACTTACATGCAGACAGCCACACACACACGCAGACAGCCACACAGGCAGACAACCACACACACACACAGAAAGCCACACACACGCAGACAGCCACACACATACACACAGGCAGACAGCCACACACACACAGAGGCAGACAGCCACACACAGACATACAGGAAGACATACACAGAGGAAGGCAGTCACAAACACGCAGCCACACACACGCAGACAGCCACACAGGTAGACAACCACACACACACACACAAAGCCACACACACGCAGACAGCCACACACATATACACAGGCAGACAGCCACACACACACAGAGGCAGACAGCCACACACAGACACACAGGAAGACATACACAGAGGAAGGCAGTCACCCACAGGCAGACAGGCACACAAACACACACAGGCAGACAGTCACTCACACACACAGGCAGACAGTTATGCACACACACACAGTCACATACACACAGGCAGACTGTCACACACACACACAAACACACAGGCAGACAGTCATACACACAGACACAAACACACACAGACACACACACAGACAGTCATACACACAGGCATACAGTCACACACATACATACACACACACAGACACAGACACACACACAGACACAGACACACACACAGGCAGACATTCATACACAGACACAGACACACACACAGTCACACACAGGCAGACAGTCACACACACAGGCAGACAGTCACACTCACACTGACTATCACACAGTTACCTGTGGAGTTCAGTGTGGAGTCAGGCAGGAGGAGGGAATACACTACTGATGATGACTCTCTACCAAAGCCTTAAACAATTATGTATCTGAAAAATATTTTGGCTGGTATTGTCTGAAATGGGAAAAAGAAAAATGCACCAAATACCACCTAGGATGCTACATTGGGGAAACCACCCAGCAATTAAATGGCAGAATGAATATGCACAGACACTCCATTAAACACCACAAAGAAGGATCATACTGCACTCCTGTGGGACTCCACTTTACCCGGCCTGGCCACTCAATGAAGGACATAAAATCAAAGTACCGAAAGGGGGCTTTAAAAATACCCAAGAAAGCAAGAATAGAGGACTAAATATTGATTTGGGTTTCCTGCCCCACTACCAACACTCCCCCAGCATTATCTTACTTATTCTATCAATATACCAAGTACTACAGTCAGGTCCATAAATATTGGGACATCTACACAATTCTAATCTTTTTGGCTCTATACACCAACACAATGGGCTTGAAATGAAAGAAACAAGATGTGCTGTAACTGCAGACTTTCCGCTTTAATTTGAGGGTTTATTAGATTAGAATTGTATTGATGTCCCAATATTTATGGACCTGACTGTATGTATAGACCTATGCTTTCCCATACTCTTATGCATATATGGTTATATATGTGACTGTGCATTTATATTTGTGTACATGAGTTCATGTGCATGTATGTATATGTATTTGTATCTATGTATAAGTGTTCACTCTGATTTTCAGAAAGATATTTACGACCCTCTGCAAGAATGTTGTCTATTTTCTATCAAACCTGTGTCTTATCTGCACTCATGTCGCTTTAACCCCTGTATCACAACTCAACTTTGAATTCTATGTGTTGTCTTGCTCAGAAATGCTTCAGACTTCAGAAAGGGAGGTTCTCCCGAAAGCTTGTCATTAAAAAATTATGTTAATCCAATTTAAAAAAAAAAGGATTACAAGATACAAATTGTATCTGTTTATTTACATTGAAAACTATAACTCCATAAATAAGAAAGTAAGCAATGGTAGGTATACTTTTACCAAAAAAAAAAAAAAATAGAACAAATATTGTTTCTGTGCTTCAATGAGAAAAAAAGTGTATGTTGATACAGATACTAACGCTTTAAGACTCCGGTTATACAAATCAATGGATTCAGCAAGATAAATTGCTCCATCATCTTCCATTCTGTTTGATGCAAGATCTAAAATTTCCAGTGCTGTGTTGGTTTTTAATACTTCTGCCAAATGCTTGATGCCATCTCGAGTTATTTTATTGCTACAAATATAAAGTGTAAGCACATGTTTAGATTATAAATACAGATAAAGACAAGTGTATGCTTCCCTTCAATAATTACCAGTAATAAGAAGTCACTTTTAATTAAAATTAATAGAAAAGAAAAAATTCTAGCACAATAACGAAAAAATAAAAGAGAAAAGGTATTTAGATTAGGTTGTGAGAATGTCCGACGCTGGAATATCAGTGAGTTTAACAGTGGGGTTTTTTTTTTGGTTTTTTTTAACAATCATTTGATAATGCCACAACAGCGTAGTCCAACATGAAAATAGAAACAGGTTTTGAACATACATGGCATGGAAGTAACTGCACATTTTTTAAATATTTAAGCAAGTTTACATATGCGCTTCTACAGTTTTGATACAATAAATCTTTGTGTTACATAATGTGTCAGTAGGTATGTTGGTATAAGTGTTAATGGAAACAAGCTAGGTAACTGACCTATTGTTAGCCATAATAGTAGATTATAACATGAGTAATAGATATATAAGAACACGTCAGTATTGAGTTAAGGGGAGACAGGAAATTTGCCATGCTGTGTTGACTGACAGTTCTGTTAATGATGTTACCACCAAGTACGAGATATTAGGAGACACATTTGTGAGTATGGTTTTACATGAGACAGATTAGGTAAATTGGAGGGCAGTGGACAAACCAGGTAAAGCAGGGCTGTGCATATTGTGGTGAGAGTGTACGTGTTAAGAATGGCAATTGGAGAGCAGTATTACAAGGCCATTAACAGACCCAGTGTCCTCTCACATATAGATGTCTCAGCCTATGCCCGTGGCAGTCAGGCCAGGTCCAGATCGCACCATAGGGGGGCATGAATCTTCAAGCTTGTCTCTCTGGCTCCTTACGTTGGCTTGAGCTAGTATTTCCCGCCCGGGGTCGGCAGGAGAGTCAGGGTCTCTATGGGTTCCATGTCCCGCTGCCGCCTGCCTCTCCGCTGCACAAAGGTGATTTCTCTGTGGTTTCTGGGGCTCCCTTTTTACATGATGGCGTGGGCCGCGTGTGGCCCGGTGGTGCCAGAGATGTGCTAGTTTTGCAGAGTGTTGCTTTGCACCTGTGTCGGTCTGCCTGGGTCTCATCTGGCGCCCGTTTGTGGCACCGTTCCACTTCGGAAGGGTCTTTGACCGTTGGGCTGCAGGAGGTGGGTGTAGCTTCAAGGCTGTGCTGCATTGCCTCTCCCTAATCTTTTGCCAAAAGGCTTCAAAGAGTAAGTCCAGTTTCATTAGGGTTGCTTCTGTCGCATCATACGACGGAGCAGCAATGTCGTCGGCCATTTTGTGCAAACGGCGTCGGAGCTGTTTGTGCGTGGTTCGCCTGGGTGAGTTTCGAGGGTGAGCACTATCTTGGTGGGGTCCGGGATAACCCCCACCGGACTACGGGGGGGGGTACAGGGCTCTGGTAGCACCCTCGGTATGCCCGGTCCGATCCAGAGGATCGCAGGCCAAAGCTAGATCTCGGTCTGCTGATTACTTGTAGAGATGCCCAGGAGTCTCTGGATGTTGGTTGTGCGCCTGGAGGGGCTATAAAGTCGTGAAATTGGGCGTTAATGTGAGTCTTGGTCAGGAGCCGATGTGAGTTGCGTCCGCTCGGCTTGGCGGTCAGGCCCCGCCCCCCCTAACAGTGGTTTTTAATGTTTGAATGTTCCTTAAAGGACATAAAAATATAATAGATTTCCATTAAATTATCTTTCTATTCTCTTTTTCTTATACGCATTTGAAATGTCTGACTTTTGAAGTTTGATACCTTTGTAGTAGACAGAGAGATGTTTACCATAAAATATTACAGAGAGTAGTTTATCATAAAATATTAATAACCTATATACTTATTACATTTATTCCATCTCAAAGAGATTGAAAGGGTTGTTACCAGCTGAGATCAAGATACTTCAGAGTGACATTTTCATGCAATGCTTCACAAAGACGTTCCAAACCAAAGTCTGTCATCTCGTGTTTAGATAGGTGCAGTTCCTGAAGAGTGTCGTTTACTTTTAACATCATGGAAATGTGAATTGTAGTGTCTTCCTTTAAGAACAGAGGGTTATATTTTTGTTACCTGGTTAAATTTACTAAATCATTTGCCATAAATTTGTCTGGCATAATTTAGGCAACATAAATTTTCTGTTTGTATTTACAAATTGCATTTGGCTATGATGATATATAATTTAAGAAAATGAGAAGCAACAAATGTTTACAACAGCATTTTAAATATATTACAACAAAATAAAATAACGTGGTGATTTGCGATGCATACCTGTAATGCATAAAACAAAGGCCGATTCAGATTTATAGACTTTATGGATCTGTTTTGCCTGAGTACAGTAGAAAATGCAATAAGACTTTGAATACCCTGTATTTAAAAAAAAAAAAAAAGTGATGGAAAAAAAAATGTTACACGTACTTATCTTTGCTGTGAATTTAAAGATATACAGTTGTAATAAAAAATATTCAACCCCCATTGAAAATTTTTGTTAAAATTTACAGTTTCAGCTGTTTGCAATGAACAAATCAAACAAGAGCAATTGAAATAGCTTAACACAACAAATGCTTTAGGTGGTTTCCCTAAATTTAACTAAAATGCAACTTATAATGACTTCTCCATCCTCTAAACTGTGATGGTGAGAATTCAAGGTGAATTCAAAGTGAATTTCCAGTTTAAGGTCAAAATAGCTGAAGACTCTGGCCTTAAATTTGAAATTCACTTTGAATTATCACTTTAGTAAATACGACTTTAAATGCCAACACTACACACAAATACACACCTGCATTCAATTGTCAACACTAAAACACGAGTTACATGCAGACACACGGCTATATTCAAAGGCAAACACTACACACAAGTAAACCATTGCTTTCAAATGGAAACAGTACATAAAAACATACAATACTACCTAAAAAAAATCTTACACTATATAGGAGTGTACACTTACCAAATCACAGTCCCCGAGGTCTAACTCTTCAAGTGTTAAATTAATTTGCAACATGGAGGCAAAGAACATCCCTCCTTTGTTTCCAATTTTATTTCCTGTCATCCTCAAGCTCTTAAGAGTTTCATTATCCTGCAAAAGAGTTGAAGGAAATTTTCAAACAAATTAACAATTAAAATATCTGTTTAGTAATTTGAGTATTTATCTACAATTACTGATTTAGGCCTCGATTGAATATTGTTGGATAAGCATTTCAAATTATTTAATATTTTTAGATTTACTTTTCAAAATTTATAGAAGCTTTCCAGAGAAACGATCATCAAACAGCAAAGAATGCTGAAATGTATATCTGCATGCCAGCATTAGAAAGCTTGGATCTTTAAAGGGTTAGTCTAACCACCATGACCACTTCAGTGATTTGAAGTGGTTATGGTGTTAAGAGAATGTATGTGCAGTGTTTCTGCTTGAAACACTGCACATACAGAGTTATTGCTAATTGTGTGCTAGTTGCACCACCAACACATGTGACATTGGCAGCCCATAACTCTGTTTAGGACTAGCAATGTCAATTCCGTGCATGTTTTGACAGGACGACAGAATGAAAGAAAGCCTGAAGATAGTTTTCCCCTCCCTCCCTGTGGCTGCTCCCTCCTGCCTTTCTCTGCTTCTTGTATTGTTTTTAAACTACCCTCCCACTCTCCCTCCACTCCTTCCTTTCCCCTCCCCATGTTGGCTCAGATTGTGCACATGTGCTCTGAGTCTCATAAAGAAGTCTGTGTAGCGGTACTTATCCTCTCCAGGCGCCGGGCGAGGTCCTTCTTCCCCGCCGCACATGGTCCTGCAACTGGACGAGCTGCGAGAAGCGGCCACGTGACGCTTTTAAAGGGACAGTGGCAGCAAAAAATAAAAAAGGTCTCCCATTGGCCCATGTCATTCCACATTCCCCATACACTCACGTTTTGGGGGCGTGGATATGACAAGGGCCAATCAAATTAAACTAATAGGTATTTATACTCAGGGCAGGTATTTAAACCTGCCCTATCGTGGTTTCTGATTCAGTTCCCTTTAGTGCTTGTTTCGTGTAGTAGTGGTTTTTTTCGTGCTTGACCTTGGCTTTGTACCTGACTCAGTTTTTCTCTTTATCCCTGCTTTGTCTTGTTCGCCGGTTTCCTGACTCCTGTGTACCAGTCCTTTTGTTTACGCTGTCTCTCTGTTCCCTTGACCTCGGCTTGTTCTTGACTCTGTCTTTTCCTGTCAACGTCAAAGTCCGCCATTCTAAGGTCCGGTAAGACGTATATTGTTTTCTTGTCTCTAATTGGACTATTCTTGCGTGTTGGGGTATACTACCGTGACAGTCTGTGATTGGATTGCGCAAGGCCCATATGGTGTCAGATGGAGGTGTGGAAGTCAGTGCCTGGAGCTTTGCCTGGCCCTGGATTCCAGGTAAGTAAAACCTATACCTTTGCAGAATTTATTGCAAATGGAAAGGGGAGGGGACCTACTTCATAGCACCCAATAAGAATTGGTCCCACCTTGGAGGCTTGGAGCCACCCGGTGGGCCTCCTTCCTTTGTGTGCAGCTGCACCACCAAGTTCATGGGGCTCAAATACATTCTGGGCAGCGGGGGCCAATGGGGAGGCTGCTCTGGGGTCCCCCAGGAGTTACTTGGCCCAGGGCAGCTGCTCCGTTTGCCCCACGTTAAAGACGGCCATGCACACACACACATAGCACCCTCCACAAACACACTGTACCCTTCACACTTTACCCCTCACACACAAACACATACACCGCACCCCTTACTGCAGTCTGGGTGTATTCAGCAGTCTGGGTGTATTCGGCAGTGTGTGTGTGTATACAGCAGTGTGTGTGTGTGTGTGTGTGTGTGTTTGTATTCAGCAGTCTGGGTGTATTTGGCAGCCTCGGTCTGTGTATTCACCAGTGTGTGTGTGTGTATGCAGCAGTCTGTGTGTGTGTATTTAGCAGCCTGTGTGTATTCAGCAGTCTGTGTGTGTGTGCTTGTGTATTCAGTGGATTGTGTGTATGTATCCAGCAGTCTGTTTGTGTGTATCCAGCAGTCTGTGTGCTTGTATTTGGCAGTCGGTGTGTGCGTATATTTGGCAGTAGGTGTGCGCGTTTATTCGGCAGTCGGTGTGCGCGTGTATTCGGCAGTCAGTGTGCCCGTGTATTCGGCAGTCGGTGTGTATGTATGTATTGCATGTCGAAGGTACCAATAAATATAAGCTTAATTTTATCGATAACTTTAATTTTTATTCCTTGTAAAAATTAGATGACTCTTTACAGGAAGTGTTTAGGAAGGCTGTGCAAGTCACATGCAGGGAGGTGTGTCTAGGACTGTATAAACAAAGTGATTTAACTTCTAAATGGCAGAGAACTGAGCTATGAGACTGTAGGGGCATGATGTATACACAAAAACTGCTTCATTAAGCTAAAGTTGTTTTGGTGACTTTAGTGTCTCTTTAATTAAAGAAATCCTAAACATTTGAGTTGTCACATAAGCACAATATAAAAAGTCTGTTCTATGTTACCCTGACACTGTATTTTATTTAAAAGCTACACATCTATACACAGGATTTCTAATGTAAACCAAGATTGGCAATAACAGATGTTAGGACTAACACCTACTTGTTACAAAAGTGTAAGCAGGGTCCCAGAGCACCGCTTTGCCAGGGGGCCCATGATGCTGTTAATATGGCACTGTACTTACATATAAGGCTTTAGCAATCTCTGCTGCTCCATCGGTGCCAATATCATTTCCCATCAAATTTAAACTAAGTAAAGATGTGTTACCCTGGAAAACAGAACATAAATTAAAATATTCTTTTGCTAGCACCGTGGCATACAAAAAGCTGAAGAAGCAAATAAAAAACTAGTTCTATAGGCAAATAAAAAAACACTTGTCCATCCAGTCTGCTTAGTGTACTACCTGTATATACAGCGTGGTTAATTACCTTGTGTTACATATAGGACAGTCTTGTGCCTACTCCATAAATATTTACATTCAGTCTCTGTGACCAATGATGTGTGTTTTTTCCACTAAATTTTCAGTGAAATAAAACATCACTTTTAACTTGAATTATTTTCCATATTTCAGCTTACATACATGGAAATTGCCATGTTAATACAAGTACAACAAAGTACGTACCTTAAGGAAGTTTCCAATGTGGATGGCACCATTATCACTTAAATTGTTATACCTCAGGTCAAGATCTGTAAGAGGAAGACTTTAGTTTTTTATGATCATAAACTTACTACTTTAAAATTCTCATGGTTAATAAAAAAAAAACAACAATTAGCACTTTATTTCTTTTTTTAAGAATCCATCCCTACTCTGGAAATTAATTAATTAAACAAACATTGGAAAACACCTATTACTTGTGGTACTTTTTGATATATATGATGATCGGTTTATTAAATATACTAGCCATTCACATTACAACCCAGTTCAGTCCTTACTCAACCAGGGCACACATTGCTTTGGAAGAGAAGAAAGAGAAACATATTTTCATTATTTCCTTCATGTTCATTTTGCTGGATTAAGACCATCTGCTGTCTTCCAGGTGACCATAGAGGTTCTCATTGGATTTTCATGGAGTTTAACTCTGTGAAAGAATTCTGGGCTTTCTCAGGATTTGAATGAGGACAATCAGCATCTTGAAAATACCCATAGGAAATAATTGATTCGGTGCTCTCCTATGGGGAAGGACTAATGCCTGCAGGCAGGAAGAGAAATCCGATCCTTTGCGCTGGAAATACGTAAGTGAAAGAAAGTGTTTTTCTGTTTACTAACCAGGAGGAGGCAGAGGGACACTATGGTTTGAAAAATTTGGTTTTAGTGTTCCCTTAATTACTTTCCTATAATGAAATTTAATATCCAGATTTTTCTATTTTTAATATGTTTTTATTTTAGCCCTTCTGCCCTAACCTATGGTTAATAGTAATTGCACAAACACAGAGTAAAAAAGAAAATTAATTTGCAACACACAAAACCTCTGAAAAATGGATTGCAGCATATTTTAGAAAGAATATCTTCATTCCATTTTAAGGAACAACCTGCACAAATATATTTATGACATTATTAGCTGTAACTGTCCTTAAAGAGGAGGATTAGAAAAATAAACTGGATAGTTCCTTATATACAGTGCTACGTAGTTACTGGCATGATGCTCTCACATTCTATGAGTCAGCTATTGAACCAGAGACCTGGGGAGCAGACCTTATTAATTGGTTTCCATTTTAGTACTTAATAAAGAAAATTCCAGTGAAAAAAGCTTCTCTCTGGAATAATGGGTAGGAGGTCCCTTTAACCATCAGATGGATAATATAAAATAAAATATACCTTTTATTAGTTAATTTAAAATATATATGTAGAAATGAATAAATGAAAAATAAAACATGTAGACAGGCAGATTTATGAGTATGTTCACTGGTGTGAAAAGATAAGATAACTCAGTCTATTAATATAGAGCAAAGTAATATCAACCAATGAAACATAGAGTCCCCACTCTGGGAGAATGAGAGATGTTAATGAAGTGAGCGAACTAGCAATATTGTGAGTCGCTCACACTGAGTGATTTATACTTGGTTGTAAATCAATACAAAATGTGCTTGAATGATAAACATGGGCCGATTGTGTCAGAGAAAAGGACCATGGTAATCAAGCAAAAAATTAAAGGGTAACAATCAAGGAAGAGAGAGAGATCTCCTGTAATAATAGAGTAAAAAGGACAAATATATAACAGGTGCCTAGGCAATCTGACATCCTAATTCTAAGGTGTTACAAAAGATCATTAGTTACTTGCTGGATATAAATGGTTTGTCTAAATCAATATGAGCCCAAAATCGTGGAGCAAAAATGGAGGTGTAATAACAGCAGAAACAGATCCCCTTCAATTCCCACTTGAAAACAGCTCAAAACTCCTGATAGTTCCCCCCACTGGAGACAGCTCTAGCACTTGTAAAGAACTAGTCCGATCCAACATTTGGAGAGAGCGATCTGGAGACTCTAACTCTAACTGCCTGTCTAGAGATGCCTGGAACTACCTTAGGTAGTTCCAGGCATCTCTAGATAAACCATTTATATCCAGCAAGTAACTAATGATCTTTTGTAACACCTTAGAATTAGGACGTCAGATTGCCTAGGCACCTGTTATATATTTGTCCTTTTTACTCTATTATTACAGGAGATCTCTCTCTCTTCCTTGATTGTTACCCTTTAATTTTTTGCTTGATTACCATGGTCCTTTTCTCTGACACAATCGGCCCATGTTTATCATTCAAGCACATTTTGTATTGATTTACAACCAAGTATAAATCACTCAGTGTGAGCGACTCACAATATTGCTAGTTCGCTCACTTCATTAACATCTCTCATTCTCCCAGAGTGGGGACTCTATGTTTCATTGGTTGATATTACTTTGCTCTATATTAATAGACTGAGTTATCTTATCTTTTCACACCAGTGAACATACTCATAAATCTGCCTGTCTACATGTTTTATTTTTCATTTATTCATTTCTACATATATATTTTAAATTAACTAATAAAAGGTATATTTTATTTTATATTATCCATCTGATGGTTAAAGGGACCTCCTACCCATTATTCCAGAGAGAAGCTTTTTTCACTGGAATTTTCTTTATTCTCTATTTAAGTAAGGGTTATCCCCTATGAGGTTGTCCCTGACACATTAATACTATAGTTTCCCTATTGGGATACTATCATTTCTCTCATTTTAGTACTTAGAAACTTTTTTCAGTTGTTAAATGCCAATCCTTTGATTATTTGTTTAAGGGACACTATAGTCACAAAAACAACATTAGCTTAATGAAGCAGGTTTTGTGTATAGATTATGCATCTGAAGTGTTACTGTTTATTCTCTGCTATTTAGGAGTTAAATTACTTTGTTTCTTTTTATGCAGCCCTAGCCACACCTCCCATGGCTGTGACCGAGACAGCCGGCACAAAAAATAATGGTTTCATTTTCAATGAGATGTAACTTACTTTAAAAGTTTTTATCTTCTGCTCTGTAAATTAAACTTTAATTACAAACAAAACACTCCTGCACGGTCTAGCAAAGTATTAATATGACAGTAGCTAAAAAAATCAAAACTGAACAGAATTTGCAATAAAGAAAGTGTAAAAATTAGATGACTCTTTACAGGAAGTGTTTAGGAAGGCTGTGCAAGTCACATGCAGGGAGGTGTGTCTAGGACTGTATAAACAAAGTGATTTAACTTCTAAATGGCAGAGAACTGAGCTATGAGACTGTAGGGGCATGATGTATACACAAAAACTGCTTCATTAAGCTAAAGTTGTTTTGGTGACTTTAGTGTCTCTTTAATTAAAGAAATCCTAAACATTTGAGTTGTCACATAAGCACAATATAAAAAGTCTGTTCTATGTTACCCTGACACTGTATTTTATTTAAATGCTACACATCTATACACAGGATTTCTAATGTAAACCAAGATTGGCAATAACAGATGTTAGGACTAACACCTACTTGTTACAAAAGTGTTTTGACCTAAAACACGAGAAAGAGAAAGGAAATCTTCATCTGTAACTCTTTCAGCTTTCACTAGGCGATTATTTCCGCAGATCTTCAAGGTTGAAATATGCTGTCTGCAGAGAAGAAATAGTTACATTTCAGACGGTGGCATTAGTGTGACAACCTTTCTTCAATTTTAAAACGATCAAAGCACACTATATCCGAATACATAGTACCTGAACTCACACTATAGGTATAAAACGATAGAGGCATATCAACAGTTCTTAGAATTTCCTTAATTTCATACCGTCACACATATGAAACTACCAAAATAAAGTAACTTTATTATTAAAAAAAAACATAGTTGGATACATGACTACTTTGGGGGGAGGTAATCAATCAATAAATTAGGGCTCTCTTCTGCCGTCAAACAAATAATAAAAAAAACACATTTCCATTATATCTATAATGGTGGTGCATTGTGGTAACACCAGCAGGAAGGAGTCATTTAAATAGTATGCAAACACTGATGGTGCAGACCATATCATGCACCCACTAGACCACCAGGGATTAATATTCCCCCCCCCCTTCCTAGCCTGTGATAAGCAAAAGAGAGGGGAGTATAAACTTCACTTTTTATTTTAAGGGTGTTTTTGAAGTGGGGGGGTCTATTCCTCACGTCCGCAAAGCAGTTCCTAACTCACCCAATGTACAGAACGTATCTCCCCACAAACAACAGCCCTATCACTCCCTTAACACACAGTACTGCCACGTTTTGACCAAACACACACAACAGCCCCTGTCTCCCCAAACACACACTAAACCCTGCATACATACACTACAGACCAAAAGTCCTCCACATACATAGACTGCAGGTCCAATAACCCCACGGGCACACTACGGCCCCAATTACCCCACACACTACAGCCCCCTTCTTCCAAGCACACACTAAAGCACTCCACAAACACTCACGATTTACTACTTACTCACTACAACCCCATTCCCATAAAACACATACATGCCACACAGCAAACAGAACCATATACAGCCCTAAAAGCAGCATCCCCCCCCCCACACACACAACACCACAAGCAGCATCCCCCAAAATAAGCAAAACCACAACACAAGCAGCCTACCATCAAACATGTAACACCACAAGCAGCAACCCACCCCCACATGCAATACCACAAGCAGACTACACACACTTAGAGACAAATATATATACACATACACACATATGGAGGGGTGCACTGAGTAAACAGGCCATTTGGCTCCAAGGACAGTTAATCAGCCATGACGACATATACTTACTCAGAAACTTCTGCTTGCATAAGCATTTCTGCAATGAATGAGTTCACCGGGTGATCCAGTTCAGCGCACGCGTCTATATATTGCTGCTTTAGATTTCTGGACATGGCTAAAAACTAGAGTATTAATATTATAATTATTTTTACATATCATTTATATTTTATTTTACATAAATAATTTAATGCATTTGCTAGCTAAGTGATCCAAGGTACCTGTATATTCAAAGTGAGAAGCTGTGTTGTTCCTATATTTACATTTGCCTCAATGTTTTCTAATATGAAAAATAAATTAATAAATAAATTGCGTTTGTCAGTAAGCTGGACAATACCACTTCTAAGCTGGGCGCACTGTACACAAATCATAGCACAGAATACTAGTGATCTCTGCAAACTCTTGGTTAGTACTGTATACTATATACAAGATGCTTGTCATGAAGGAGTTGTTTTGAGACTGGAGAAGTCATTATAAGTTGCATTTTCAGTACAATTTGTGGAAATTACTTGAAGCATTCACTGTGTTGAGCTATTTCAATCAGTGGTGTATCCTGGTTTTGTGCTGCCCTAGGCATGACAAAACTCAGGCACCCCCTCCCCCCCACCTGCGCCACCCCACCCTCCTCCCCGCCCCGCACACTCACACACTCACATTAACACACTCACTTTTTTTTTTAAATTCAACCCCCCCAGCCTCCTTACCTTTGGGAATGCTGGGGGGCTCTCCCTTTCCCTGGGGTCTAATGGGGCTGCTGGGTGGGCGGCGCTGGTAAGGGAGCACTGATTAGTGAGCTCTCTACTTAGCTCCATCGCGCGCCGCAGAGTGATGCCGGGAGCCGGAATATGGCGCCGTCTGCCCGGATTTTTTGCCAGACAACCGCCTGCCTGGACTGTTAGCCGCCAGGCTAACAAGGCATTTGCTCTGGGCATTTGGGGGCGGCGTTTTTGACGCCCCCTGGAAAATGCCGCCCAAGGCAAATGCCTTGTGTGCCTCGCGGCTAATACGTCCCTGATTTCAATTGCTTTTGTTAGACTTGTTCATTGCAAAAAAGCTGAAACAGCTGCAAGTCTGTAAATTTTGACAATAAACCTAATTTTCAATAAGGGTTGAATAATTTTGATTACAACTCTGTGTCCTTTTAACCTGGAACCCAAATTGCTTGGTATCACTATGAATTGAGAATTTATTTGTATTCATTGCATAAACAAACTGGGATATTAGTTTGAGGTGCTTGAATAGATTTACTAGCCTTTTATAGTTTGCATAAATAATTAAAGGAACACTATAGTCACCTAAACAACTTTAGCTTAATGAAGCAGTTTTGGTGTAAAGATCGTCCCTGCAGTCTCAAGTTGTTTTGGTGACTATAGTGTCCCTTTAATCCCTTAAGGACCAAACATCTGTAATAAAAGGGAATCATGACATGTCACACATGTCATGTGTCCTTAAGGGGTTAATATGAAATAAAAGAAGGCCAGGTCAGACTTGCTGTTTGTACCTAAAATGAAAAACTTGTGATGGGCAAAATTGTAGTTGAGCTATGTTTGGAGTACTTGTGTGTCTAAAAAAGACAAGATGAGTAAATACAGCATTATATTGTTCTACCAATATGCTTCAATTTTTAATTTTAAAACAATGTTGCTATGCATAAGGTAATTTTAAACATTGATTAGCAGTTAATGCATTTCACCAGAGGTACCCAAAAGGTAGATTCCCAGATGTTGTAGAGCTACAACTCCCATGATGCTTTGCATGCCTTTAGAATGCTTTTTGAATGACAAAGCATCATGGAAGCTGTAGTTTTAAAACATCGGGGGATCTACTTTTTGTGCACCCCCGAATTACACACTTTATGTTGTTTATTAATATAACTACTTGAAAAGTGTCAACATATCCCTGTGAAGTACCTTAAGGTATTTTTTTAAATAAATAACATAAGGAAATTTTAAAAGGTGGGTTTTATTAGCCTTTCCAGTTTGAAAACAGGTTTGTCTGACATTTAGTCCAGTAGCAAGAGAAATAAGAAACTCTTGTGCATGGGTATTTCTGTACACAGGGAACATATCTCAACAAAAAAAAAACATCGGCAAAAATGTAAAAAATATTAAATAATTTTATTTTTACTTTTTTTAAATAAAGACATTTTGGTGGTAAAATGAATGTATGAAAGATATTGAAATACTCCATGTCATATACTTTAAAAATAGATTTCTCTTTTTTGGGGGGAGGGATGGGCAGGTAGAAGGTCATCCTATAAAATGGTGGTGTTGGTGGTGTTAAGCAACCCTAAAAGAGACACGAGCACAGTAAAGTTGGTTCCATATTTACCTGACATAAAACTGACACAATAAATGTATAGTAATATGGCACATGCAAAGTGAATGAGTCACCCACTGCCAATTATAGGGAGTAACTTTTTTGGCTTGCTAAAATACCCTAATACAAGACACAGTGCTGGCAAGTCAATATTTCAATTTTTGCAAGAATTAAAGTGGAAATAGTCTCATATCTATTTTGATCTTGTATCTGAGAAAAACATAAACACAAGGATAAACATAAGTATAAAATGTAAATATGAAGGATTAAGCTAAACATAAATGTTTTTTTATTTTCATAGCAGAATCGCATATCTGCCTTATGTAATTCACAGGTAGGTTTGTAGCTGAAAAACAATATCCTACAATTCATTTTAGCAGAAATTGGTAATATTGGTTCCTAATTTAAAAATGTGAATTCTCTATATTTAAAAAATGTTGCTTTCATTGGGGTGGATTTGACAGGATGAGACCCTAAAATGCCCCCAGATCTCTCTCTCTCTCTCTTCCCTGCATGGGAAAAAAGATTTGCCAAACCTTTTCATTCTGGTTGTCTGTAGCACAAACATCTAGTTCATAATTGATACAGGCATTATGGGAGACAGCACAGTTATAACATAAGCCATTTTCTGAATGCAGAGATGAAGGGTACTTTCCCCACCACTAATATTTCAATGTGTTAAAGTTGCTTAAGTAATTAGAGCAACTCTCTGCCTCTCTGTTACTGATATGTCAGGACAGGGCATAGCTTCCAATTGTCCCTACTTAGGAAGGACAGTCCCTAAATCCCTCTTTCCCTCTATTCCAGGGGTCCTCAAACTCCTCCCAGATGTTGCTGAACTACAACTCCCATGATTCTCTGGCTATCTATGTAATTCAAAGAATCATGGGAGTTGTAGTTCAGCAACATCTGGGGGGCCCGGAGTTTGAGGACCCCTGCTCTATTCTATCATGATGTCCCTCTTTTCTAACAGCTCCATATTATTGTATCTGAGTGTATAACAGAGCTCCGCAGTATTGGGTCTTTAAACTACAATGTGTTTAGAAATCAGTCTGTGTAAATAAGACACATTGTTCTTCTTCTAAATTGCTTTTTAGTTTCATAAATTGTTATTAAGTCACTTAAAATTTCTCAGAACAATCCCGCCACTTGTCACACGCACAATCACACCCTACAATTAACGTGTCCCTCTTTGTCCATTTGAAATGTTGGGAGAGGGGCAGTTGAGACAGCACATATGTTTTAGTGCTTTGCTAAGACTGATACCTCTCCTGCTATCAGTATCAGTGAGACTTTGCAATATGTCTCTCACTGCAAGGTGTGCAATTAACCAATTACAAAAATAAATAAGTAAAATAAAAAAAAATAAAAACAATCACACACACATTTTGAATCACCCTTACATTTACATTATAAGTATTTGCCACTGTTTATCCATACATACACCTAGAGTTACATAGTATTAATGTAGTATATACCTGTCATTCGCACATAGTTATATAAGAAGGACTAAGAAATATCTTACATGGTACAAAGTTTACAGAAAAGCCCAACACATCAGTAATAGATAAATCAGAAAATGTTACACCACATGTACCAATGTAGAAAATACAGACATACAAAAAATACATGTAATTATTAATTAACGTAGTATTGTCACTCACTCGTTCTTTATCACATTATATTTTATTACCTATGTAGCAGAGCCTGCTAGTTGCTGTAAACACAAGCCTGTAGCTGTCTCTGGTTTTGTATGTTGCTGACTCTCTGTTACCATGGACACAGCACAGCACCAGCCCCTGTGCAATGGAGTCTCCCTATCCAGGACTCAGCTGATACTTTTGTATCAACTTCTCCTCTCACTGACTATTCTAACACTGAAATCTGGGCACCTGCAGGTAAATTAATAGATTATTATCCAGTGAGTAGTGCAGCACATACAGTGTTCCTGTGGGAAGGGGGGTTCGCATGGTCTATGCATGTTACACTACACCTGTTAACCTATGTAGATGCCTGCCTTAATTACTAAAACCTACTGGGGTACTTGGGTATTAGGTAGGAGTTGATCTCAGTGATACTGTATTAAGATTTAATGCTACTCAGGGCTAGGATAGTTATTGTCAGGGAGTCAGACTGCTATATTAGTTATTCTCATATTGTTAATATTAGTAATCTGTTTCACTTTTAAATTTGTTGGGAGTGGTAATACATATGAATAGGCCTACCTCTACCAGTACTCTAATCTGGAGCAATGCTGAATATTAGATGTGCCTTTGTTGATATGTGAATGTCTAACTATGCAAAAAAAAAAAAAGCTTGGAATTTATTTTTTTTAGACCTGTAATGCTGGCATGTAGGTAGACATTTGCAGGAATTCTCTTTTTAAATTTAACTAATCTGGAGTCATAACTGACTTGTATAATATTTCCATTTGTGCTATTTTGGCATAAAATGTGAGGTTAGGTGGATATTTCCTGATAATTCATGCTTTAGTGAATAACTCTTCTTGTGATAAAGTGATAGGGCGACTAATTTTATTTCCAAACAGGGTTGCGATCAGCCAGTACTCCATTTAGGGGCCTAATCAAGCAACAGGGCTTACATGGACCATTGTGAAACAACAGAGGACAGGGCCCTATAATGGACCCTACTGACAGACCTTCTTTTTCACAGGTCAACAAGCTGGTGCATTGTGGGTAACTGCTGTGACACCTAAAATACATTTGGGATTCTGAGGTAGTTGTTTTATTTGTTTTGGACATAAAAAGAATTATTTTTTTTAAAATGAATAAAAACAAACACCTCTTACGCAGATTGCATTTTTAAAACTTGTTTAGTAGTATTAAAAGTATTCATTTATGTATTTTTTTATAAGTGACCTTAAAAATGCATTTTCTTTTAAATAAATGCTGACCCTCCCCATTTCCCAAATAATATATACACTCCATTCAATGCATGCTTATTACATATGTCATTTTTCTTATTTAAAGATTGCCTCTAAAATATATCTGCTAGAATGCCTCAGTCTAGTCAAAACACCTCTCACAAGATGCTGAATGTTCGCTTTTCAAATGCTGTCACATCGATTTTGGTGGATACTAATGAGCAGTTTTTGGAGACAATTCAAATCAAACAAGATTCGGAGCCAAAGGATGAGTTACCAAGGCAGCTGCAACTTCGTGTACACTTCCTGGATTCAGCACAAAAAGACCATAACAAAATCCCTACCTCTGTTTTACTTTTGGAAGAACTTGAAGAGCTTCACTTGGAGAAGAACAAAATTGAATCCATCCCAAAAGAGATTAGCCATCTTCAAAATATTAAGGTTCTCTACCTGAATAATAATAACATCACGCATATATGTGACGAGCTAGGAGAACTGCAGCATCTCTACAGCCTGGATCTCAGCAGCAATCCCCTCTATTATAAGACATTAAACATCATTAGCAAAGTACATTACCTCCGGGAACTTAGACTTTACAATATAAACCTGGAAGAGTTTCCATTGGAGATATGCAAAAAACTTCATCACCTGCAACTCCTTGGACTGTCTAGCAACTATTTAAAGTGCCTCCCACCAGAAATCACTAATCTTATACATCTGAAAGAAATTTATTTGAAAAACAATACATTTGAGGATTTTCCGGTACCGATCTGCTCCCTTTCTAATCTAGAAGTTGTTGACCTTGAAAGAAATTCACTAACGTCAATACCTGTTCAAATTGGTTCTTTAACAAGTCTTCAGAAACTTTTTGTAGGCTCTAATAACATTTCGTCCATACCAAAGTCCCTCTGTCATTGTACAAGGTTGTCTGTGATTGACCTGTCTAATAACCACAACCTCAGAAAGCTTCCTCATAATTTCTCTGATCTGAAAGATCTGAACGAGTTGTCTCTGTCACATAATGAAATTAAGATATTTCCATCGCCATTGTGCCAAGTGAATTCTCTCTGCGTTCTATACATTAAAAATTCATGCCTAAAGACATTACCACCAGCTATTAGTGACATGAAATCTATCCAGATTCTAGATCTAAGTCAAAACAAGCTAACAGATTTCCCCACTGCAATCTGTATGCTAAAGAATCTTCAGATGCTGTCTCTGGATGACAATTTAATAAGTATGGTAAGTTTAAACTTTTTTACCAGTTAGAAACATTGATTTCTAAAACTGCTTTTGTGAATATGTAGAATAAGTTCATTATCACAAAGCTCACATGTCCCTTCTTTGTACTGAGAGGCTTCATTTAAGGCCGAAATTGACCTGTACCTTTTTTCCTTAATGTCCTTCTTTTCAAATAGCGCAAAACTTCGCATATATTAGTGCGAAGGAATATTCTACAAAGGAATAAAATACAAAGAAATATGTATTGAGACAGTAAATATTGTAGGAGACAATAACGCTACAGTATTGCTTAAAGGAGCACTCCAATAGATTTTTTTATTTTCTTTTAACAATTTAGGAGATGTGCCCCCAATTTAATTTAATGCATTTTTTTTACTTCAGGCATTTCTAAAAAGAAATAAATAAAAAAAAAGCTGCAGTTCTCTGCAGCCTTTGCAAGCTATCCCCTTCTAAACTCATTCAGACTTGCTGTAGCTGTCCAATCACAGACTTCCCAAAGAGCTCAATGAGAAGTTTTTGCAAAGCAGGTGCTTTGAGCAATTGCCTGCCTTTTGAGTTTAGCTTCACTGAGCTTAACAACTAAGAGGTATCAGGACCAGTTGGCTGACTGCCATGGGATGTAACAAAGTTATTTTATAAAAGTGCAAATTTCTGTTGAAATCAGCACTTTTTGTAAAACAAATAAGGGAAACACTGTTCACGCATAAAGAACTTTAGCAAGCTGGAGTGCTTTAGGTGTGTGGTGTGTCCATTTAAGAGGACCTTTATGGAACACTAGGAGATTCATTTTGGACCAATCTGCAGTTTGGGTGAACAATCAAATTCTGAAAATATTTAATGTACCCTAATGTCTGAAAATGCCAAAATGTTATTTTTGGGGGGGAGGGGAGAGGTCAATAATCTGACTTCCACCAGTGGCGCCAAAAAAAGAAAGATGATTTATGAGGGAAAAAGGATGATTGATAGCTTGGGGACAGTCACTAAATGTTGATTGTATTCACAGATCAAATGAGAAGTGAGCAATAGAAGGAGTAAATATTGTATATGTAATAAATATATAATATATAAATATAGATTCTTTTTTACTCTTTTTTTCCCTCTGTTGGTTACTTTTTATCATTTGATCTGTGAATCAAATGGTGGGAAAATGCTCCTATCAGTATACTGCAAAATAAATGCACATTATTATATTTGTGTATATTTAATTGGTTGCCATGATTCGGTTTCCAAATTGAATTGCAGTCTAACTGAACAGACGTTTAAATCAACCTTCAGGTTTGTAAAAAAAAACATGACGCTGATACACTGGCGTTATTGGCAGAGTGCCGGCATCTGAACGGAGTGATGTCACACTGTTCCTATACTTCCTAGATAGCGATCGGAGCGCTGGCTGGGGAATTACCATAGTGCATGCATTGTGGTTGCTATAGGTGGTGAGCAGAGTCTCTTCTCTCTGTCTCTCAGTTTCTTGTCATTGAGTGTCTGCCAAGAAACTGAGAGACAGATGGGAGAAAAAAATATTTTTAAATATGTTTTTTTCCAAATCTATACATTTGCTAGCACAATATATAGATGGAATTTCAAGCTCTTTTAAAATAGCTAAAGTTGTTTTTTTCCATAACAGATTTCCTTTATTAGCGGACAGGGCGCTGCTATTGGTTTGGCATTATTTGTATTTGTTTTGTGTATGTTCTGGTCAATTACTATGTTTTAAATTATGATTATATTAAACGCTGGAAGCACCAAACAGCTAATGAGAATGTCCCTGCTGTTCTCATTTCCTGCTTTTTCTGAAATTTAATTTGTGTCAGCATGTATTCATCTGACTTTTCAAATGCAATATGTATTTATCATAAAGTGTTAAAGTTACAGAATAAGTCTCAATACAATGTCAGGTCTTGGCTGGATTATACTGAATATCTTAAATAACAATACACAGAGCAATATAATCCAAATGCCAAATGTATAGGTCAGTATGGATTGTTTATGTTACAGAGGCGGATATATGTACTGGAGCATAATAGAAGGAGGAGGGAAAGAAGGATGGAGTAGTAAAAGAAAAGATATCTGAGATAAATAAAGATAAA
Source organism: Pelobates cultripes (assembly GCA_933207985.1). Taxonomy (NCBI): domain Eukaryota; kingdom Metazoa; phylum Chordata; class Amphibia; order Anura; family Pelobatidae; genus Pelobates; species Pelobates cultripes. The sequence goes on from OW240913.1 coordinate 101,615,033, forward strand.
AATACAGGTCAAATGAAATAGCAAAGGGAGTAAGCAGAAACCAGAACCGAAATACAAAAAGTAAGAAGAATTAGGTGAGCAAACCCAAGTGTCATTTTATACCCCAGTAACAGATAATTCCATGCAGGACAACCAAGTAAATTAAAGAGCAAATCCATTTTGGATTGTCATATGAACCATCACAAATCATTCTTAATAGGACACTATAGGCATCTAGATCACTTCAGGTCATTGAAGTGGTATGGGTACGCCCTGCTTGAGGATATGCAGCGTCAGTGAAAACCTCATAGGAAAGCATTGACTCAATGCTTTCCTATGGGGAGGGCCTTATGTGCGTTAGCCCCCTGTCGGCTGACGTCGGAGTAGGTGGAGCACCAATCCAGCACTGAGGGAGATTGTTGCTGGAATCAGGGAAGTGGAAAAAAGGGTTTTAACCCTTTATTGGCAGGGGAGGGGCAGAGGGGTTCAAGGGAGGGGGTAGGAAGAGGAACTATAGTGTTAGGAATATAGATTTGTATTCCTAATAGTATAGTACCCCTTTAACACTCTGTATTACAGAGGAATGTATGAGTTGTAATGTAAACATATTGTACTAATAGATAATTTGGGGACATATATTGTAAATCTTGTGATTCAAAAAGAGAGTCAAAGGTATTTTTGAGGATTTTAAATTTGAAAATATAAATGAAAGCATGCCTTAAACTGATGACTAACAAAAGTAAAATAAATAAATGCTATTCATTTATTTAGAAAGTAAGAAGAAGAATGTAACATACACTATTATTATTTATAAAGCACTGCTAAATTCCACAGTACAATGAGTAGATTTAATGAGAATCCTACCATATTCAGTGTTGGTTCTTGAATATTGTATTTTGCAAACTGTAGAATTTCAGATTACCAACTATTCTGGAAGACGTCAGCAATATCATCAGCAATGTTTAATGTTTCTTTTATTGCACATATATATTTATGCATCATTCATATTTGGAACATGTTGGGTTTTCCAGATTCCACCAGAGGTGAAGTTGCTTACCAAACTTAATTTCCTGGGACTAAGTGGAAACAGGTTTATTGCTTTCCCAGAGCAAATATGTGGGATTGAATCCTTGGAGAAATTGTACTTAGGACAAGATCAGGGCATCAGACTTTCCAAATTACCAGAAAGTATATCTCTCCTAAAGGTAAGATTAGAAATGCTGTCAATTCTGTACATAACTGTGAAAGTTGTAACTTGGTCCAGGCACTCATTTTTTTTTAACATGATTTAAAAAAACAAAAAACTTATATGGAGTGGTTTTACACCATACCTGACAGACTGTTAATTCACACAAAAGTGTGGATGGGCTGAGATCAAAATTAGATCCTTGAAGTGGGCATGGTGCCTGGAGTCTGTATTTGCAGTGTTTTGCTATGAAATGCTGCACATGCAGAGTTTAACCCCTCTGCTGCTGGGGGTGTAATGCCGACTCCTGCAGCATCATTAGGGTGCCATTATCCAGCCTGGAACAAAAGTATTAATTTATGTGTATTTCAAATACCTATATTCAGTATACACACAGCATGCTGGCGACAAGTCCCTCTGTGCCGCCACTGTCCTCCCTTCAGCCGTGCCCTCCCTGTCATCCATCCCTCTCCAGCGAGAGGGGAATGATGTCAACAGAGGAGGATCTAACCTGACCTCGGCTCTGAAAAAGAAGGTTGTTTATTAGCGATTTATTTCTTGTTTTTTTTTTTTTTTTGTAGACAGAAACCAGGATAGTAAGGGTTGCTCTAATCAAAAACAGTGTTTATTTAAACAGTATTCTTTTAGTTAGAGTAACCTTTTAAGCTTTTAAGCAAATGCTTCATGCAATATTTTTTATAAACATGTATTTTTATGTGAATATATGTGTTTTATGTGTACATTGTGTTAGGGCGAGTATTTGAAAAATACATTTGCGTTTGAGTATGTGTGCAATCAGAAAACCCGTGTGTGTATATGTGTATATTCAAAGTGATTGCATACATATGCATCTGGTTGTTTATAGAACTAGTGTGCATTTGCATGTGTTAATTCTCATTAAGAATGTAGGAATTTTGTTTCGATATGGTAGAAGACATGGATGCATACCTCTGAACTGTCCCAAATTTAGGGTTTGTTCTGTGATATATATAATCTGGACTGAGGACAACAGGAAAATGTGCTCAATTAGAATTTAATAGTGCTGTTGTGCTGCTTGCGTTCCTTCAAAACACTAACACCATAGGCAGAGCACTTCACGAGTGATCTACATATGGTCTGCCATGAGAGGGGCTGGACAGAGTGCCTGATGCCCAAATCCACAAGTGGTGTTACTGGGTAAATAGAAGTCTGCATTTATACATTCAGAAACTTTATACAAATAAGCACCTGCATTAACATGCACTCTTGAGCTACACATTAATACATCCTTTTGCCTCCCAACAATGGGAGATATGGAGATGCAACAGACAGCTGAGTGGTCCAGATGGGAGAGTCTGAAATAAGTGGGTCTATTTTTTTCAAGAGGCAGGCCCACCGTAGTGTGTTCCACATTGTGTCTGTCAGCTGTGCCAACACTGATCATGTGTTTCTGCAATATGCTTATCTCTCTCCGTTAGCATAACAGATGTGCTGGGATGAATTTACAGCTTTCTCAACCGCTTCCTAGTCAGGCAGAGCTTACAGAAACAGATGGAAATACCAGGAATCTTCCAGGAAATGCAGGAACTTTAAAGAGATTCTTATTATTTCATATGTTTTTTATATTTTGATTGCATTATCTATATATTGAGTGGACTCAAGCAAGGAGTGACTCTTTAATTGGAGTACTGCTAACACATGTATAGCCATTATGAAGGAAGAGTAAGTGTTTATTCTAGAATTGCCTTATGGTCTGTGGGCCATAGACATTAATCCAGAATAGGGAAACTTTGTGTACACATATTTTCTTGAATTCTGGTGAAGAATGCAAAATGGTGCATAATGAGACCTCCTAAGCAAAACCAGAGGTAAAAAGAATCACCAATGTAATACTGTGTGTCTGTGTTAATATGGATAGCTTAACTAAGCAATTCAAATATTTTCTCTTTTTATTCAATTAGAATTTGAAAGAATTGTACATTGAAAACAATAATCTGCAATTTCTTCCGTCAACCTTAAATCAAATGCAACATTTACAAGTTCTGGATTGTCATAATAACCTTCTCAAACAACTACCAGAGACAATCTGCCAATTACAAGGTACAGAAAACTGTTTATTTTGTAAAGCTTTTTGAAAAGATAACCCTGCAGAAAGACAGTAGACCCTTCCTCTTCACCCTTTTCTATCACTCACTCTATTCTTTATCTCTCCTTCTTGTCCATCTCTCTCCTCCCAAGTAGTATTCCCCATTCACCTCTTTGGCCAAGGACTCTCTACTGCAGTTCTTTGTTCAATGGTTTACATCTCGTTAACACTATTTCGTGTAAATTTTGCATACTGTATAGACAGATTTTAACAGATCATTGTCAACTCACAGATTTGTAATTGATAACCCCCAGATTTGTCATCTCTTATTGGGATCTATTGTCCCTGATGATCAAATTGTATACACGTCTGCAGTCACTTACCACCTATACAAGCATTGTGGGTAACTATGCCAGCACTGTTTGCTTGTGTATTATATTAATATATTTTTACACAAACTAATATCACATTTCATATTATTTTTTGTGCCAAAATTGTAAAATGCAACAAATAATGTAAAAACAAAAAAAAGAGGAAAAGAAGATAAGGGAAGCTATCCCAGAAAAAACAGTTAGTAGAATAGGATATGTGGGTTAATTATTTAGTTGGCTGATTTAGTAATATTCTGTGCTGCTAAATTATATTGTCATTTTGTTCAAAGGTTTGCAGAAGCTGCTTCTTCATAACAATCAACTGCCTGGGGTACCATGCAACCTGGACATGTTGCAGATGCTCGAGGTGTTGCTTTTAGAAGAAAATCCCTTGACTGATCCACCCATTGAATTGTGCAGCCTCGGAAAATCTGCTGTTTGGGAATATCTGAAGCAAAAGAGACGTAAAAATGTGTTGGCCACAAAGGTATTAGATTAATTGGTGTGACCATGTGTCATGACAAAGTGACCCCAACACGCAGAATGTAACCCAAAAATGAGAAAACTTATTACCAGACCTTAGAATGGCCGGGTATAACGTGGATAGCAAGAGAATAGTCAAGGAATAACCAAAGTCTAGGAAAACCAGAGATCAGGATAACGATGAGGAATAGCCAAGTCAGGGAACCAGAAATCAGGATAAACGAGAAAAGCGAGCCGAGTCAGGATACCAGAAAACAGAACAGTCAATATATTATACAAGCCAAGTCAAATACCAAATAGCACAGTCAGGAAGCCATATAGCACTAGAGGGAACAACCAGTGAACTACAAAAGGGCACTGAACTAAAGCAAAAGGCGCTCTTTTATTGGGCAGCATCTTTTGCTTTAAATCCACGCACCCAAAACATCAGGGAGTGTGGCATACTTTGAAGTTGCACAGCATGGCCGCTATGACGTCGGAATGCATGTACCGCATCATAAAAGGGGGCTTGTGTGGAGCAACCGGTGTCCAAAATGCCGGGTCAAGGCCATGAGGAGTCAGCAGCCGGAGCACCATCTTGTGGGACCCAAGGTAAGGTATCGTGACACCATGATGCTATTTATTTTTAATTTGCAAATATATGTCTTAGAGCAGACTTTCTCAACCATTTTTCTAAACCAAGTTCTTTTTTCACTAGAATATGACTTTCTGACAGAAAATTTGTCCATTTTCATTCACGCTATTTCCCTTCAGTTCAGCTGATAAAAGTAACTTTATTCGCTATCTATGGATTTTAAATGACACTGAGCCAAATGGGTCCTTGCTATTTAAGATAATGGATCTTAGTGTTGCAACAAGATTTGCAGGTCAAAGGCAATCACATGTTTCTGCTATAAGAAAAAGAAAAACATGCTAATGTAACAGTAGGACTTGGTGGTGTTGAATTAAGGGTTGGGTCACGGATGTACGGCTAAAATGGGTTGGATGCTATTGGTGTAATCTCTGTGTTTTTTGTCAGGGAAACTGGTTTTAATATCTGAACAGTTATTTTGTGAATAACCAAATAGAGAGATGTGTCTGATTTTAACAGAAACTGTACAGTTAGGGAAAAATGTATTTGATCGCCTGCTGATTTTGAATGATTTCCCACTGACAAAGAAATGATCAGTCTATAATTTTAACGGTGGGTGTACTTTAGCAGTTAAAGACAGAATAACAAAAAAAAATAATCCAGAAAAACGCATGTCAGAAAAGTTATAAATTGATTTGCTTGTCAATGAGTGAACTAAGTATTTGACCCATTCGACTTAGTACTTGGTGGAAAAACCCTTGTTGGCAATTACAGAGGTCAGACGTTTCTTGTAGTTGGTCACCAGGTTTGCACACATCTCAGGAGGGATTTTGTCCCACTCCTCTTTGCAGATCCTCTCCAAGTCATTAAGGTTTTGAGGCTGACATTTGGCAACTCGAACCTTCAGCTCCCTCCACAGATTTTCTATGGGTTTAATGTCTGGCGATTGATTGGGTCACTCCAGGACCTTAATGTGCTTCTTCTTGTGCCACTACTTTATTGCCTTGGCTGTGTGTATTGAATCATTGTAATGCTAGAATACCCAGCATGGCCCGTCCATCGTCCCTATGATGCGGTGCAGTTGTCCTGTGCCCTTAGCAGAATAACATCCCCAAAGCATAATGTTTCCTCCTCCATGTTTGATGGTTGGAATGTTCTTGGGGTCATAGGCAGCATTCCTCCTCCTCCAAACACAGCAAGTAAAGTTGATGCCAAAGAGCTCCATTTTGGTCTCATATGACCACAACATTTTCACCTAGTTCTCCTCTGAATCATTCAGATGTTCACTGACAAACAACAGACGGGCCTGTATACGTGCTTTCTTGAGCAGGCGGACCTTGCGGGCGCTGCAGGATTTCAGTCCTTCACGGCGTAGTGTGTTACCAATTGTTTTCTTGATGACTATGGTCCCAGCTGCCTTGAGATTATTAACAAGATCCTCCTGTGTAGTTCTGGGCTGATTCCTCACCGGTTTCATGATCATTAAACTCCACGAGGTGAGATCTTGCATGGAGCACCAGACCGAGGGAGACTGACAGTTATTTTGTGTTTCTTCCATTTGCAAATAATCGCACCAACTGTTGTCACCTTCTCACCAAGCTGTTTGGCGATGGTCTTGTAGCCCATTCCAGCCTTGTGTAGGTCTACAATCTTGTCTCTGACATCCTTGGACAGCTCTTTAGTCTTGGCCATGGTGGAGAGTTTGGAATCTGATTGATTGCGTCTGTGGACAGGTGTCTTTTATACAGGTAACGAGCTGAGATTAGGAGCACTCCCTTTAAGAGAGTGCTCCTAATCTCAGCTCGTTACCTGTATAAAAGACACATGAGAACAGGAACTCTTGCTGATTGATAGGGGATCAAATACGTATTTCGCTCATTAGCATGCAAATCAATGTATAACTTTTTTGACATGCATTTTCTGGAATTTTTTTGTTTTGTTATTCTGTCTCTCACTGTTAAAATACACCTACCATTAAAATAGAGACTGATTATTTCTTTGTCAGTGGGCCAACATTCAAAATCAGCAGGAGATCAAATACTTTTTTACTAATTGGCTGAACTATGTGAATTTGTACATATAGCTACCTTTTAGCTCTTAGTAAAAGATCCTTTTGTAGGCAGGTACTGATTTTTCCCACTATGTGCTTCAGATCCAGGCAAGGTGGCGAGGACAAATGGTACGGAAAGGACTCGGACCATTCGCCTATTTACGCAACATAAATCAAAAAGGAAAGAAAACAAAAAAGGACAAGAAAACAAAGGGGCAAGCAAAGAAACCTCAAGGGAAAGGAAAGAAGAAGTGAACATGAAAAAATAGTTCCTTTCTAATAGGAGTCCTGGAATTTTAAAAAATGTCAGTCTTAAACTAGGAAATACACCTCAACCTCATGAAATAGTATATCTAGCCTTGCATTTGTTCCACTTACATGTACGCATTGAAGTAGCCTTCAATTTCAATATGTACATTTTTATTCACTCCTAAACCTGCACATAATGAATTAGATCTTTAATTATTACTAATCAGAAATATGAAACCATGTTTAATAACTGTATGAGTCAGAATGGATGAGAGGGCAATGTTATGGCTACAATGAATCAGGTAGTTATGCCAATGTAATATTTAGTTTCTGATGTCATTTCTTTTGCCATAAGCACAGACAGGGAATCCCATGGACCCAATGCTGAATGTGTTGGCATTTAGTAACAGAAGAGGTTAAATCATCAAGAAATGGGGGTGGAGCTACACAGCCTTTCAAGGCAGACGCACCTTCCCGCAGCTCCGAGAACTATCTCGACATAATCGCCCCTAACACTGCAGAAACCAGAGACATCGGTACGCAACTACCTCCAACATGTTAGGGAGGTGATAGCGAATCGGCGGATGCCCTTCATTTCCCCCGCAAGAGCTAAAACTAGCGCCGAGGTCTTCGAGCCTACCACGTTGTAAGCCTGCAGCTTACTGGAATGGAGGAGGCCCAGAGGGTACTGTAACCCCTGAATACCACAGCCACACCTCTCCAGCAGTGGAAAGGGGGGCAAATCACAAAAACCGACCCAATCGACCACCAGAGAGGGCTAGGACATCAGCCAAATGCTGACCTCCAGAACCAGATGGGCAACACCACTGAGCCCTGAAACCGCAAGCGACCCACATGCAGAGATGCTCTCCATAAAAGAAAAGAGTAAATAAGAGTGGAGCAGTGTATCATAAAATAACTATTTAGGTGATATACCCCAAATATATATGCATATATGAAGAAGTTAAGATAAAGCAAAAATAATACTTAATATTCAAAGGATGACTTCCATACAGGAATTCCTCAGCACATACAGGAGAAAAATACATAAAAAACAAATGATGGTGCAGATTGTACAAAATTGGTAATATTATGTGTATTCCCAGAGAGTATACCCAAAAAAGGGCTAAGGAAATACACTAACAAAGTGAGTTAGCTCAAATAAATTAAGATAAAGAATTTTTTTACGATAACCAAATAGGTATTAAAAGGGCGGAGACATCTGTAGCTTGAACTAAGCTGAAATCCAGCTTTGTGAAGCCGTAATTCAGCATCTCCAGCACCATATCTGAACAAGCTGGGCAGTGAGTAGCGGCGGAAGCCGTGCCAAACTCGCCACTCTTTTTTGTAAAAGTCAGTTTGTTAATGTGCACAAGTGTTTGAAACTTTTAATACCTGTTTGGTTATTGTAATAAATTCTTTATCTTAATCTATTTGAGCTAACACACTTTGTTAGTGTATTTCCTTAGCCCTTTTTTTGGGTATACTCTCTGGGAATACACATAATATTACAAATTTTGTACAATCTGCACCATCATTTGTTTTTTTATGTATTTTTCTCCTGTATGTGCTGAGTAATTCCTGTATGGAAGTCATCCTTTGAATATTAAGTATTATTTTTTATTGATCTTAACTTCCTCACATATGCATATATATTTGGGGTATATCACCTAAATAGTTATTTTATGATACACTGCTCCACCCTTATTTACTCTTTTCTTTTATGTACATTAAGTGTGTTTGAGGGCATCACATTTAGAGTGTTTTGTAGCAGCAACTTTAAATCATACCAACTCTAAATAGATCTCTAAATTTCCTTTATTGGAAGGGCGCTCCAAAAATTATTATCTTATTTAGAGATGCTCTACGTGCCGGAGGCCCCAGCAATAGCCCATGGTAATGCACCGTCCACCAAGCAGGACATATATAACTTGCTAGTACACATCAAGCAAATGTTCTCGGCTAAGATAAGGAATGTGTAAACAGAGGTGCAAGCAGTAACAAACATGGTCCAAGCAACTGAGGCAGACCTCCTCGATTTGAAGGACTGACTTCCATAAGTGAGACAGTGCAACTACTTCAAACCACACCAAGGTATCCGGATGGCCCAGTTGGAGGACAGAGAGCGGAATAGAAATATTAAGATCCGTAAAGTGGTGGACTCACTCCCACCTGAGGAACTTCGTCACACGCCTAGCCTCCTCTGTCTTACCTGCAAAAACAGCAAAACAATTTGCCTTCATCAGAGTATAATGATTAGCCAAATCCTCACAGGCACCGAATAAGGCTCCCCACAACATCATCCTGTATTTCCAAACCCTTGCCGATAAGCAAAAGCTCCTCAGTGCCCTGAAGGGAAAGACTCCACTACAATTTGAATCGCAAACACTCACATTCTTTCAGGACTTAAGCAGAGCCACTTTACTGTGGGCTCTCACGTTCATCCAAAAATGAAAAGACTATCAAAGCCATACGACCCTCAGAGGGAACGGCCTTCCTCCAAGCACTAGGCCTGCAGGAACAGACCGACAAACCGGTCACAAGTCATACCTGGGACGTCTCCAGAATCAACCCTTTCGTACCCAAGGGAACCAGCAACTCAGTGACATGAAAGTGTACTGGAATTCAGTCTTTGTTTGTCCTTTATTTTTCGTTCTGCTTTCTTAATATTTCATTATGCCTTCTGTTTAGTACTAATGCCTCTAGGAGACATGTCAAACCTTGCTGAATGCAGCCTAGGTCTAGCGGACAAATGTCACTATTGATCCCATTTAAACAGCAAGTTGACATGTATTTGCAGTATCACTAAGTTTCATTCCTCCCCCACCCCCCTATTGCCCCATAGCTTAGGGGTTTTCAGTCATACAAATAGGAGTCTTAATCTACATCTCCCCCGACACTCACAGCTCAGATCATAGTTAAAAAACGGAGAAACATGACCTAAGAGCTTTACTATCCTCTAACTCCTATGCTGTATTAGCTAAAACATAGATATATAAAAAAATATATATATAAAATATAAAATGGGTCACTTCTCACGCTATCAATCCATGTATAATTGCAATGTTTATCACGTATGTCTTTTGCTTTTCTCAATTGTATCGTACCACCCATATAAAATAAAGAATTTTAAAAATCATCAAGAAATGCATTGGGAGGGCATTGATTACATTTGATTTCCCTAAGGTACGGATTAAAGGGACACTATAGGGTCAGGAAAACAAACATGTTTTCCTGACCCTATAGTGTTAAAAACACAATTTAGCCACCCTGTCCCCCCTTGCCCTCCTTAAATATAGTATAATCTTATCTTTACTCTAGTCTGCTGTTGCTGGCTCTGCCCCTGATCTGCCTGCTTGGCTGACATCATCATAAGTGTTTATCTGAGCCAATCACAATTCTTTCCTCTAGGAAAACATTGGATGGGATGAGACTGTCAAGGAGACATATCAGGGAGAGAGCCAGCACTAGCCAAACACAGCCCCGGCCAATCAGCATCTCCTTATAGAGATCCATTGAATCAGTGCATCTCTATGAGGAAAGTTCATTGTCTCCATGCAGAGGGTGGATACACTGAATGTTAGTGCTGCACATTGTGCAGTACTGCCCCAGGAAGTACCTCTAGTAGCCATCTGAGGAGTTGCCAGTGGAGGTATCCCTAGACTGGAATGTAAACTCTGCCTTTTCTCTGAAAAGACAGTATTTACTGCAAAAAGCATGAAGGGACTGATTATACTCACCAGAACAAATACAATAAGCTGTGTCCCTTTAAGTATCATCTAAGTATTACTAACATACTACTCCTATAGCCCAAGCTTTTTCTTCTACATTCAAGGATATTCCCATAACATACACTGATGTTAAAGGGAAACTACCAACATATAATAGACCACCATTACTGATAAAGGTTCAGAAAAGTTTCAGTACTTCTATTGTAAATAATTTATTCATGGAGTCACAATGATAATGGACAAAAACATTGGTGAACTCCATCTTAAACAGTAATATCAATGTTCTAAAGCACAGCCCTGCTGTGCCTTAATTGTTTTACAGTATACAAAAATACAGTACATTTTTTGCGTTAAAACTTTATTTGTCAAAAAACAGTTGCAATAAACAAATTTGCTGCACTATTTGTGACAATATCAGGAATTATAGCAAATATGTTCTGTTAATTAAAAAAGTTCTAAACCACAATGCATTATTGCTTTACATACATAGTCAACTTTCTTGAATAGACATTCATGGACATTAAAAACTTTATTAACAATAGTATATTTCTAACTATATTTGTGGACCTCTATAGAGACAGGAGTGCATTATATCTGAATGCTTCCAATGCTTTCTCATTTTCAATTGTCACTGTCCCTGTAAGGAATGTTTTTTAAAAATGTGTCGGGTCAGTCGAAAATAACATGAATGAGGTTGTCTTTACAAACACGGTCCAGTTGCTGCTGTTCTGCTGGGGAGAGCACCCATCGCTGCATTCCCACCTCTTTGAGTTTAGGTAATTTCAATAAGCTTGACAAGAAATGAATGAACCAAGGACCACAGTTACGTCTGGAAGCAGGACGTAGACTAATATCCAATTCAGTAATGTTCTTTAGAGCACCTATACTCTCAAAAAGGAGACCCCATCCCTCATCGGGAATCGTGTCATTGTATGCAAGATCCAGTTGAAGCAATCTCTGTAGGTGTCCATCTTGTAGTGTGGATGCTAAAATAAATTGCAAATTCTTTAGCTAATTACATGCATTGTATCCAATTACATAAAACAGGTTAATTTTATTATAATGCAAAATTTGTAAGGCTAAAAAAAATTTGTAAGCCACTGATAATTCAATAGGGATTTTGGATAATTACAGTGTTATACTTTCATACAAGCATCTTTGTCAATGAGTTTTTGCATAGTTAAACATTTCTAGTTTAAATACTGAAAATTATTGTTATTTTAATAGATAGAGGAACTATTTAAGCTAATGGGCATATTTTCCAAAACAAAATGCCCATTAGGTGAAATGGTATGTACATGTACATAAGAATGCCTTATTTAAAATATGTACCATCATTCTTAAGACAAACAAAACATTAATTGAATCTATAACAAAAAACAAAACCCATGACTAATCTTCTTTAATAATCTAATTATATCATAATTGCAAGCATTGCATTGGCCCGATGAAAAGGCCACATGTTGATTGTATTAAATGTTAAGATTCTAGAACTCCTAATAATGAGAATATGGTAAATGAAATCAGGATATCCCTGGAGGAGTAGATGTCATTACCAAAACATTCAGAAAGTATTTAGACCCATTTTTCATTTTATTTTTTATGTTCTGACTTGCTACAATTGTCTTTTTTTTTACATCAATCTACACTCAATACACCATAAAGACAAAGCAAAAAGCAGCTTTTTGAAAATCTTCCAAGTTTATTAAAAATAAATAACTAAATTATCACATTGACAAATGCTATAACAATTGAAATTTAGCTCAGATGTATTCCATTTATCTGGATAAACTTTTAGATATTTCTACACTGTCACACCTGTATCAAATTCAATTGATCAGTCATGATATGAAAAGGCATACACCTGTCAAAGTAAGGTCTCACAGTTGTGAAGTCATATCAGAACAAAAACCAAGCAATAAGGTCAAAGGAACTTTCTTCCGAACTCAGAGACAGGATTGTGTCAAGACATAGATCTGGGAAAGGTTGCATAAAGTTTGACAATTCCAAAGTGCACAGTGACCTCCATAATTCATAAATGGAAGCATTTTGGAACAACCAGGAATCTTCCTAAAGCTGCTGGCAGAGCTGCCTGGAGCAAACAGGACCTTGGCAAGAGAGGCTACTAAAAATCCACTGGTGACATTGTCTTTGGAGATCATGTATTGACATGTAAGAAACTTGTGGAAAGAGAACATCACTGCAACACTAGCCAGACAGAATGCTCTTTTCACTAGAAGACACATGAAAGCTTGCTTGGATTTTTCAAAAAAGCAACTAAAAGACTCTAAGACTGTGAGAAACAAGAGCCTCAATTCAAAGGATTGTGTCTGGAGGAAACCAGGCACCACTCATTACACGTGCAATACCATCACAACAGTGAAGCACTGTGGTGATGGTGGTGGCCTCATAGTTTTTGGGTGTCTTTCAGCAGCAGGAACTATTTTAGGTTTAGGGAAAGATGTAAAAAGCAAAATACAGATATACCCTTACGGAAAACCTGGTCCAGAGCACTCAGACTGGACTGACAGTTCACATCCTAACAGGACAGTGACCCTAATCACACATTCAAGACAATGCAAGAGTGGCTTAGGGACAACTCTGTGAATGTCCTTGAGCGGCCCAGCCAGAATTCAGACTTGAACACAATCAAACAGCTCTGGAGATACCTAAAAATGGCTGTCCACTGATGGTCTCTATCCAAGCTGACAGAGGTTGAGAGCATCTGCAGATATGGCAGATGGCAGAAACTCTGCAAATCCAAGTACACAATTTCTAAAAAGAGTTACATAGTTACATAGTTACATAGCTGAAAAGAGACTTGCGTCCATCAAGTTCAGCCTTCCTCACATTTGTTTTTTGCTGTTGATCCAAAAGAAGGCAAAAAAACCCAGTTTGAAGCACAATTTTGCAACAAGCTAGGAAAAAAATTCCTTCTTGACCCCAGAATGGCAGTTGAGGTTGTAGTCGCTGCCAAAGGTGCTTCAACTAATTATGGAATTAAGGGTGTGAAAACCTGCCAATGCCAATATGATATATTTCCATTATTATGTTTAATATTTTGCAATAGTGTCAAAAATATGTTTTTTTGTTGCTTTGTCATTTTGGGGTATTGAGGGTAGACTGATGAGAAAAAAAATGTATTTAAACAATTGTAGCATAAGGCTAAAACAAATGTGAAAAAATACAGGAGTCTGAATGCACTATATATCTTGGTGTAGGATAGATATAGTTAAGTCGGTAAAAAAAGACCCAGCTGTACTAACTGTACACTGTCAATAGAGGACAAGTCATGGATCTGACACTAATTTTAATCGCTTATTGGCATTCTACGTGGTTTAGATAGTCTCCATTAATCAAGTCTTAATGGTTTCATATTGAGATACTTATACTCTCCTACAGGTAATCTTCTTTTTTGTAATCCCCATGTTATTGCACCATTGTTTTGCTATTATAAATGATTAATTATTCAGGTTATGTAAATGCATATCGTGTTGGTCTTTAATGCAATACAAAAATAAAACAGAGAAAGACTGGTGGTCTTAAACAAGGTGATGAAATTAAATAATATTCTAGCAACATGTTGTTAAAATGGCTTCCCTGCATTCAGTTTTTCCATCATTTTTAAAATACCAGAATTTTAGCTGTATTTTACAAAACAAACAGAAAAACAAAGTTTTAAGAGTCTACAAATGTTCACAATCTATGCAAGTTCTGCACAGAGTATTCTAGGTCCAAACCATGATCAATGGTTACATTATTAATACTATAAAGCTCACGGTGCCTTTGAATATGTCAGGAAGCATCTCTCACAGATGGGTTAGATATCCCTATTAAAAAAACATTTTTACACATACCTAAAACAGCCAGGTCATGAGTCACCAGGTTACAGCTACTAAGGATCAGGCTGTGCAGAGCAGTTGTATATTTCAGAGAACCTGACATCAATTGGAGGTTACCGCCTACACATTTATTCCAGGAAAGATCCAAGATTTCAAGATCCAACAGATAACGAGATGCTTCAGCTAGAATTATATGAATCGGTCACTTGTGCTTGCAAAAAGAAAATTAATTATGAATTATAAAATAAAATCATAACATTTATTTTCTTGGCCCATTTTCGTATAATGTTAGAAAATGTATTTTTGGTTTTTGTGGAGTTCTCTATGCCATTTCTTTAGGTTAGCTCTTTTATCTATAAAGGATAATAGATTATGTAGCCACTCAAACGTGATTGGAGCCTCCAGCATACGAGACCTCTTGAGTTTTATAAAGAGGATAAAAAGTAATTAGCATCATTGAGATAAAACTTTAAAGTATATTTGGCTTATCAACAAATTCAAAAATAAAAATCAGCTGCATCAACAAATTCATAGTGAAGGATTATTCACTAAATACCAAATTACACTGAATTGAAAATGTTTTGACCCACTGATTTAGATAGTAATTATCTGTTTTCTTTGCTTTGTGACTTATACACTATATTTTTCATATACTATATAACAAACATACAACACTTACCTAGTGCGGCAAAAGATTCTTTGGTTAAGGCACAATTGCTGGCTATCACAGACCTGAGTTTTGGCAAAAAGCGAAGTCGGCTGAAAAGATGTTCAGGAGACTGACCAATCATTTTATTCGATGATATATTCAGCACTTTGAGATCGGAGAGCAAGGGTATGACCTGGGCTTGAAAAACACAAAGTACTTTTAATAAAAAGACAACAGTATGTGTGTACAGTCAGTCAATTAGTACTGCTTTACAGATTTTGTCTGTTTTTGAGTATGCTTTCCATAGGGAATTAAAGGGACAGAGCACAACTTACCCCTCCACCCCAAATAAATAAAAATAGACAGGAACCAACTGATAACTATGTAGATGATGTCAGAATAGTTTCCTTTTTACAGTGCTTGGTAAACTGATGCAGCCATTTGAATACAGTCCCTATTGAATTTGTACTAGAGAAGGAACTGCAATCAAATGGGGTACAACATGAAGTGCTCAGTATGCAAGTCAGTCCGAGTGCCCATGATGACCCATATCCATGTCAGAAAATGCTTTCAATGTGAACAATTTGAACTGGACCTTGGAACAATGGAGGAATGTTTCCTGGTCTAATGAATCATGCTTTCTTTTAGATCAGGTAGATGGCCCAATGTGTGTGTATCTTTACCTGGGGAAGAGATGGCAGCAGGAAGCACTAGGGGAAGAAGGCAGGCCAGTGGAGGCAGTGTTATATTCGGTGGAAGGGGGGAACTACATGATATTGGCAGGTGGTTTAAATGTTGTAGCTGATCAGTGTAAGTGTGTCTGAGAGAGATAGACTGTCATGTCAGAAATGGCTTCTACAACTGTTAATATTAAAAAATGATAATAATGGTGTGTGAATTTTGGGTGGCTTCACTACTACATTTTGCCCAGGGCCTAATGTCAGCCCCACTCCATCCAGCCACCAAGAGGCCTATCATTATGGATACACTTTTCTACCTGTGAGTCTCTGGACATGATGAACATGTAGTGTCTCAAGAATAGGCACTGGGATTGACTATCCCACTGCACCATGAATTTCCATTGCCATTTTCCTCTCCTGTACACAATTAAGACTGTTCTGGCTATAACAATCTGTGCATTATTCGGCAACTTAAAAAGATAAAGTTGATTTAATGATAAGAGATATATTCTTTATAAAAATCTAAAATATATGCCATATTTATTAAACGTAAGAATTACATTTGGTATCCATGTGTTTAATTTTTAAAAATACTTCCAGTTAAGTAACAGACAGCATGCAACATGCATCTTCCTCGCTACAGACCTGTCACATACACTAAAATTTAAATAGCAACATCCAATAATCGCACGAGCAATTAGCAGCAGAAACTATATTGAGAAAACCATATTACTCAGGGCTGCAACATCATCTCTGGAAAGGCAACACTGGTGAATATCCAAGAGGTCCAGGTGTTTGAAAGACGTTAGCCCAGCAGTTGCTTCTTGGAATCCTCCCCCCGCTTTCTTATTACAGGACAGGTCCAGCTTCCGCAGATATGGCCAGTATTGAAATGCAGAACCTTGGAGGAACAGAGACAGTATTACTCTATAAACAACAATAACTTCGAAGAATGATAAACATGCAAGGGCAGGTGTCAATAATTCTCAAATACATATAAGTAAACCATCCAACATGTTCATGTGTTATTTACATAATGTCATTACATAATATTTTTAGGCTAAGGTTAGTGTGTCAGGGTTGAAGTTCAGGTTACTGTTAAGGTAAGTATAGGTGTTTGGGTATTAGTAGGGGAAGTGTATGGTTTATACCAGTTATTTCCAAACCAGTCCCAAAGGCACGCCTAGCAGTCCAGAATTTAGGGATTACCCAGTTGTGTTTAAGGTGTTTTTACCACATCCGGGTAATCCCTAAATCCTGGACAGGTAGGCGTGCCTTCAGGACTGGTTTAGAAACCACTGGTTTATACAGTTACATAGCAATTTAGGCTAGAAAAAGACTCAATTGTATCTAGTCCAGCCTTTTTACACATTTGTATTACTGCTGTTGATCTAAAAAAAGACGAATAACCCAACTTTAACTGATTTCCAATTTTAACTCAAATTATGAAAAACATATTTCTTGACACGGTTGTAGCACCATAACCACTACTTGTTGATCTAGTGGTTATTGTGCTTGTAGGATAGGGCTAAGGGGAAATGTTTACAGTTAGGGCAGCACTGGGACATGTCTGTGACAGTGCTGACTGAGATTACTTGGAGTTACCTTTAGGCCTTTACTTCGACTCTTGGCATTGATTCAGTGAGAAACATGTATCTTTAATTGTGCAAGTGTAAGTTGCAGATACTATGGAGAATGAACTATTCTTCTACAGATAGCTAATAAATCCACATGCGCGAGGTCTGGACTGCATGCTACACAATATAATGTCTAAAAACTAGGCAGGAACACAGCGTGATAAAACAAAAGCGATACAGGTCAAAAAAGCATAATGAATAAACCTGCCTTCCCCAAGGCTCTGTCTTACAGCAAAAATACCAAAGAACAATCAAACTGAATTATTACAAGAAACTGGTTTGTCCTGCTTTTCAAGATTTGAGACAAGTTCGTTAATCAGAAAGACATGCAACGTTTTATCCGCTTTAATAACCGTGTAAAATCTTCAGCAAATTCCCACACATTTCACTGTTCAAGAAATATCTCCAAAAGGCAAACAGACACATAATGGAACCGTTTGTCAAAGCAAGGAGTTAATATTTATGAAAATCAAATGATTAAAAGAGGAATGCTGCAGATACAGTCACATATGTAATAGTGAGCTGAATACTGAATATACTGTTGATATAGGGTGGTTACATAGATTCAGTGTGCCGACTGTGCCCGTCATGTTTGTACTATGAAGATTAATGAAAATCTATCATCTTCTAAGGGTGACGTTTATCCACAGAGTGTTAGTAAAAGTACAGTATTAGGTCATTACTGACTTAAACATTGGATGCTGTCCTGCTGTAATCCAGTGCCATGAAGTTTCAATTCCCTCAGATAAGAGCACCTCTTCAAATCATCTATAAATTTGTAGACATAAACTCCAAACTCGGAATTTGCAGAAAGGTCCAACACTTCCAGTTTTGGCATCTTACTTACAGCCTGTGCTAGAAAACAAAACCCATTTAAAAAGTCATTGGACACATTGACAAACATGAAAGTCAAATATTATCCATTTCTCTATCCGTGTTATCCGACAAATACTCCTAATACACATGCAAAGCATTTAATTCTGAAATATATATAAAGTAGATTTTTGTTGAAATTTGGGTCATTGCGCCTAAAATCTAGGATTCTAGAAATAGATAGTCCTTATATGTTTTTAATAGTATAACCAGCCTTACTCTATATATATTTTTGGCTCACTTACTTACCTTTAATAATTTTTCACACATCCACCATTATTTTATTGATACTTACCCAGTTGTTTGTATTTGCTTGACTAACTCTTGATTAACCCCATTTGTGCATATATCATCCACACTTCAGCATTATTGCAGGCCTGTTTAAACCCAGGTCTCTCTCTAATCTGCTCTTTCATGGTTCTCCTCCTACCTCTCCCAGCGCTCTTTCAGTGTCTCCTTTTCTTGTTGTTCCTCTACTCCACAACCCCACTTTGGTGGCATTCCCCCAGGTTCTGTCCTTGGTGTTCTAATACTTTTAATCTATACTGCCTCCCTTGGTAAACTAATTAATTTTTATGGATTCCAGTATGACTGATGGCAGACAAGTCTTCTTCTGATTTTTCTCCATCCCTCATGAATCATGACTCCAACTGCATCAATGCTATTTATAACTGGATGACCCCAGGGCCGGATTAACATAGGGGCTGATGGAGCTGCAGCTCCAGGCCCAGGCCCATGGAATAGGCCCATTGATTTAAAAAAAAAAATAATAATTTTTTTTTTTACATTTTTTTTTTTTACACACTACTCTTAGGGATTCCACCTGGCTTGTATTTTATTGGCACAGCCAGTATTTGAGGCTGCCTGGCTGGTGCCAATATTGCAGTGATACTGGCAATATAAATGCTGGTATTTTTCTCAGTATAAATGGAAATTACTATGCAATACCAGCACTGGCCAGTAGGGGTCGCTGCATGTGGAGACAGGCAGGTATAGGAAGTTCCAGCATATCCCTCCCTGCCTATCTATACTCACTGATCTGCAGGGGTGCAGCTACAGAGAGTCCAGACAGCAACTCCCACCCTGCAGAGACAGCCTACAGCTCAGGGAAGTAAGGGATGGGGGGAAAGGCAGCAGGGAGACATACACTGAGACACTAAGGGACATTGGGAGACATTATGGCAGACACTGAGACACTAAGGGACATTGGGAGACATTATGACACAGACACATGGGGACACATGTCTCCCAGCCAGTGTTCCTGGTGTCTCAGTGCCTCTAGTCTTCCAGTGACCCCTAGTCTCCCAGTGCCCCCAGTCTGCCAGTGTCTCACTGTCCCCATGTCTCCTAGTGCCTCCATGTCTCTCAGTGCCTCAAGTGTCACAATGTCCCAAGCTAGTGTCCCTAGTGTCTGTGGCCCTGGTGTCTCAGTGTCCCCATGTCTCCCAGTGCCCCCATGTCTCAATGTCCCCATGTCCCCAGCCAGTGTCTCTAGTATCTTTGTCCCTGGTGTCTGTGTCCCCATGTCTTCAAGTGTCCCCTATTTTCCCATTGTCCCCATGTGTCCCAGCCAGAGTCCCCTAGTCTCCCAGTGTCACTGGTGTCTCCGTGTCTCTAGGTCTCCCCGTGTCCCCAGGTCTCCCCGTCTTCCTAGTGTCCTAGTGACATGGGGACCCTGGGATACATGGGGACACAGGGAGACATAGGGCATTGAGACACTGATACATAGGGAAGGCAAAAAAGGAGGCCTGGGGACACGACACTTGGGACACTGGGAGACATGGGGCACTGAGACACTGATACATAGGAACACTGAGGACTGGAGTAATCGACATATGGGGGCACTGGGAGGAATCCATCTTTACAGCAGATTTAAACTAAATAGTTTTTTGGTGATTTTACAGCATTTTCTCTTATGTCACTCCTTGTGATTTACATCATGTGATGTCACCCATACATATTTATTTATGCAAATTGTTTTTCCAAGAAAGGTGGCAACCCTAACTACTTTTCACATACTCTTACTTAAGTATGGAAACTTAAGAGGGATGTAAACTTGTGTGGACTAGCTGACAATGAATATAGTTAAAGGGACACTATAGTCACCAGAACAACTACAGCTTATTGAATTTGTTCTGGTGAGTAGAATCATTACCATCAGGCTGTTTGCTGTAAGCATGGTCTTTTCAGAGAAAATGCTGTGTTTACATTACATCCTAGTGATAACTTCACTGGCCACTCCTTAGGTGACTGTTAGAGATCCTTCCTGGGTCATGGCTGCCTAAAATGCATCCAAACATTCAGTGTCTCCTCCCTCTGCATGTAGACACTGAACTTTCCTCATAGAGATTCATTAATTAAATTCATCTATATAAGGAGATGCTGATTGGCCAGGGCTGTGTTTAAATCATGCTGGCTCTGACCCTGATCTGCCTCTTTGTCAGTCTCAGCCAATCCTATGGGGAAGCACTGTGATTGGATCAGGCCACCACTTCTAATGATGTCAGCAGACTGCTTGTTTTTATGAGTCTAACAGCATGCAGAGTTAAAGCTTCAGGCTTGAATATAGTAGGATTTTGCTATATTTATGGAGGCATGAGGGGCCCAGGGGGGCTAGATGGTGGTGTTAACACTATAGGGTCATGAATTCATGCTTGTGGTAATGCTGACTTTGGTCTCTCTAACACTGTGGCATGTTCCCTTTCTTCTACACTCACTACATACAGCTTTTCTCTGTCCCGGACCATATACCAGGAGCTTCTGCCTGCTAGTAAGAAGGTAAGGAGACAAGTGGACCAGCGAGTGCTAGGGGACAGTCCTTAGAAAGCGTTGAGTGAGCGCATCATTAGATGCATTTATGCCAAGCTCAGGGTGCTGTCTGCATAGTATGCCCTTAGTTGGCCAGCTGCATGATTGGCAGGCAGCCTGACATGCCAGGCTGGTCTTCTAATTCTTTGAGCAGACATGTCCTCTTTTTGGGCATGTTCGCCCCTTTTGGCAGGTTATGTGATTTGTGTCAGTGGCACACCCTTTTACCATGCCCATTGACTTCCTACTTGACTGGACACTGCTGTTAGGGGTTATGGATTTACTTGAAAGATGAAAACATAAATTAGTGAGAGATTAGCCTAGGGTATGTGTTTTCTTATAGCTGCTGTTTTCTTTCTCTCCAGCACCATCTCCATCAGATACATGATGCTTGGGAGTGTTTTACTGTTTTTGGTCGATATGATTCTGTAATTAGGCCCGTCATAATTGTCAGCACCAGGCCCACTGGGCTCTTAATCTGGCCCTGGATGACCCTATCTCACAGACTGCTTCCTTAGAGTTGACTTCAATTCCATCCTATCCTTCATCGTTCATATGCAGTCAGTCTCCAAATCCTTTTAATTCCATCTCAAAAACATTTTGTATCTGGCCCTACTTAACACCGAATGCAGCTGAGATGCTTTTCCATGCTGCTATAATCTCCTGCCTTGATTACTGCAATCTGCTTCTCATTGGTCCCAGCTCTCTCTGCTAGAGTCTGTAATGAATGCTCATAGTCTGAACCAACTACACCTCTCCCCCTCTGTCAGTCCATACATTAGCTTCCCATAAGATTCAAGTCTCAATTTAAAATTCTGGTTTTCGCTTACAAATCTCTTCTGCTCCTGTCTATCCATACTAATACACAAGTGTGTCCCATCCAGTCCCCTATCCTCTGTTCGTATTCACACCTTTGACTCTAGCCATCAAGACATCCCTAGGGCTGCATTGTTCCTATGAAATACCATTCCCCGCTCCTTGAGACTCTCACCCAGTCTCAGATCCATCAAAATAATGCAGTGAAAACTAAATTTTTTTAAACTGTTAACAACTTTCCCTTCACATGCCTCACTAACCCCTCTTCTCTCCTGCAAATAAACTAGACCTTCATTGTAATAGACCTAGCAACCTACTTTTTCATTACATGAAATACATATTACTTTTGCCTATTATGTCATTTTATACCAATGCCTCATGAATGTAAGCTTAAGCAGGGCTCTCAGTGCCTGTATGTCTGACTTGTCCAGTTGCAACTACTTGTTAGTTAGTACAGCTATTGTATAACAAAGCAAAATTTGTTGGCGCTTTATAACTAAATATAATAATATGTATCATGGGTCAGACACAACCTTTATATAGAACATTTCTCTCAGTCTTAAAAATTACATTAACATTTATTATAAGAGCACAGAAAAACAAAACTAACCTGTAAGGTTCACGCACAAATACACAAAGATGTCTTACCTAGAGAGTCTCCATCGGCTAATTTGAGGTTACATTCTGTTAGGTTCAAGGTCCTTATACTGGATTGACCTGGTACATGTTGAGAGATTCTGAACAGACTGCATCCTAGGTTACTGTTCCATGATAAATCCAAACTTTCTAAATGAGGAATCAAGTTAAAGGACTCACCTAAAATAAAGCAAAACAGTTATGCCAACTGGCTATCATAAACTTAAATGCATCATGTAAAATGATCTACTCCTATCTGACATTTTTATCAGCAATTTGTCTATTTTTGTGTAATTTGTTTTTGTTTCTTTATTATACTATAGCTAAAAATAGCAGTAAAGATGGCTTAATTTAATAACATTATTTTGTCGATCTGACAAGTCTGCCACATGCCCAGTCTGAGATATAAAGCATTTACTAAAATATTTCCTCATCATTGCACGTGACTAAAACCAGATTGAGTGCAAGGAATACAGATCACTGTTCTAGACTTACATTTCTGAAATAGTGTTTTATTTGAATACTTTATCAGCAAATGCAATGTGCACATTAACAAAGTAGCATGATTAATGCTTTATTTAATTGTACATTTGACCCATTCATTTTATTCCCTTCCCCTTATTTCTTCTTTTTAAAATCTGTTGGAATGCTAAATTGTTAGTGTACATTTTCCCATAGTTTGAAGCATGGGTTCAATTCACTGATGACAAGTGTGGGTTTACATATTTGATAGGGAATGTAGTAGACTTATCAAATTAAGAAACTTTGTGTTTAGCTACCCAGATACACAGCAATTCGTTTTTGAAATGTGCGGTCCCTTTAAAAGCTTATGTGAAGCCTGGCAGCCTTCCTAGATACAACCAATCCACCCAATGTAAATGGACAAGTGCAAATTATATTGCATTATACAGTCTCATATTTATCTTTAGGGAGGCGGTGTAGGCAGTGAAATTCCTACAGCAATACAGCATTAGGGATGATATTTCTCCCGCACCTTAAATGTAAACAAATGTAAAAAGAATAATATGTAATGTTTAGCATAATTGTGGGACCTACATGTGCATCAGGGCAGATTAAGGCAATTGAGAAAGTCCCTGTGTTGGATTCTTGGATCATAAGAATTCTACTGGGGTAGTAAGCTGTAAAGTGCAACCCCAAGTACGGAGAGAGAGCAACATGGTTTACCGTTACAATTATTTATATAGTGCCAACATAGTCCGCAGCTAAACAAAACAAACATTAAAGTCTAAGAAAACATGAATTGCATAACGAAACAGAAGGTGAAGAGGGCCCTGTCCAAACAAATTTACAATCTATTAAGTAGTCTGGCAATTGTAATAACGTGGTGATTGTAATTATTAAGCAAAAAATAAATAAAAAGTCAGCTGAAAAAAAAAAAAAGGATTTAGAAATTTCTGCAGTTTTGCTGTTCTGATTTTTGGTTTGCAATCTCCTTGTTAATCCATTACAGTTCTGACATTAATGACTATCCCTATATTTTCTCCTTTTCGTCTTGGTTCATATATGTGACCATGTGCCATGCTCAAAGGGAACCAGCAATGTCAATCCCCGTTCCAAGGTAGAAGAACTGATGCATTAGATTGCAATTTGAGGATTATCCATAAAACCGTGAATTGTGGTGGATTAACAAGGCAATTCTCCTTTGTCAATCATATCCAATTCCAAGTTTAGTGGATACAGCCTTTTTGTCTCTCATTATAATAATAATAATTATTATTATTACTATTCCTTATTAAATCATAGCTGCATTCCAATTTATTTAATACAAAGTTTTATTTTTCTTGACAATTTTTATTGAAAAGAGTAGTCCCATGGATGTTACTTATTCCAGATATATTTATTATAAAGTTGCTTAGCGCAGTGGGTGTGGTCAGCTCAGTTCCACAATTCACAATAAGCTAGAGATCCCATACACTGAAGATTCGGTGTTATTAACGCTCAAAATTAGTTTCCTGAACAAAGTTCTCACCATAATTTTATTAATGTTTCCCAATTCTATAGAATGGAATCTAAGTGACAAAATGCAGTCAGACAGGAGATCAAGGCATTTTACCTAAGGCAGTGAAGTCCTTCTCTGTAAGACTGCAGTTACTTAAACTCAGTATTTTCAGATTGCAGACATGTTGGAATTGGGAGGTCAGTAAATGTATTGATCCACCAATCAAATCATTCCAAGAAAGGTCAATTTCTTCCGCATCGGGAAGAAAAGAGACCAGTAAGCCTAAGAAAAGCAGAGAATAATAATTAGTGTGTGCCACTCAAAAGGAACATACTGTATCAGCTTATCAATAAACCTGATGAGTGTGGAGTTAAAACAAGAGGACTCAGACTGTGATTCTTAATGGAGCCTTCAAAGTACCATAATCACTGCAGGACGGTCTAATAGTTATGGTGTGATGTCTATATGGGCACTGTCCTCACAGTTTTCTGTCAAACCATTTTGGATAATTTTCTTAAACCAGGGGAGGCCAACACCCATTGCATTCATAACTCTGCATTTCCAAATGTAAAAAATTATTCCAATCCAACAGTACCCAAAGAGCATTGGAGGGGGGCTGCGGGGAGGGGGATTAACCCAAGGGTCACAGCTTTCTTAAACATATACCGATTTAGCGGCTCAAATATCATACCTCCAAACATTTCGGATGGACAAAGAGGGACAATTTAAGTTTATGGGTGTGAGTGTGGCCAGGGGTGGGCTCTTTTGAGAAGTTTTATGTAACTTACTTTAAATGTAATTTAAAAAAATCAATGACTCTTACTGATTTCTAAAAGCATTTATTGTAGTTTAAAGGCACATTACTGGGAGTATTATTTATGTGGAGCTCTGTTACACATTCAAAAACTCCTGCAATATGGAGCTCCTAAAAAGAGGTAGATTACAATAATAAAAGAGACAGAGGTATTTGGCTCAAAATATGAACTATACTTCCTAAATAGGGACACTTGGGAGGCATGAAATAGCAATGTGGTTAGATCAACATAATTGTAGATATATATATTCACGTGTTCATATAGACCAGTAGATAGACCAGCATGTGATAAAGATGTTCATAAACAAAGCAATATGGCAGACAGGCCCGGACTGGCCATCGGGCACAGCGGGCAAATGCCCGGTGGGCCGCGGTGGCCGTGGGGCCGAGGCCGGCAGGGGAGGTCCCAGGATCTCCCCTGCCGGTCTATGCAGGGCCGGCACTATCCGAGCGCCGGCCCCGCTGTCTTCCATGGAGGGCCGATGGGGAGATCAAAGAGCTCCCTCACCGGCCCATTTAAACAGACCTGTGGCTGGGGAGGGAGGGAGAGGACCCGGCGGAGCTCTATCTTGCAGCTCCGCCGGGTTCATCTCGCGAGATCGGGAGCGTTGCCAGGGCAACACCCCGATCTCGCGAGAGTGTTCACTCACCACTGGACCGCCAGGGATCGTGTACGAGTGCCTGTGCCCCCCCCCATCCCAGCTACCACGGGCCTGCCCCCCCCAGGCTAAAGGTAAGAAGGGAGGGGGGGATTTAGTTGTTTTTTTTTTGCTTAGTTTTTTTATTGTTTATTTTTTTGTTTATTTTTTTTTTATTGTTTATTTCCCCCACTTAATTTTTTATTTATTTACCCCCAACACACAACATTTATACACAACACTCTCACACACTTCACACACATCATACACAGCACTCTCACACCCAGCACTCAGCACTCTCACACATCATACACAGCACTATCACACCCAGCACTCAGCACTCACACACATCATACACAGCACTATCACACCCAGCACTCAGCACTCACACACATCATACACACACAGCACTCCTCACACCCAGCACCCACACACATCATACACAGCACTATCACACCTTACACCTCAGCACTCCTCAAGCACACACATCACACCTCAGCACTCCACACACATCATACACAGCACTATCACACTCAGCACTCACACACATCATACAAGGAAGCAACTATCACACTCAGCACCTACACACACATCATACACAGCACTATCATTCAGCACCTCACACACATCACACACAACACTCACATACATCATACACAAGCACTATCACACACCCAACACTCACACACATCATACACAGCACTATCACACCCAGCACCTCACACACATCATACACAGCACCATCACACCCAGCACTCCAGCACTCCCACACACATCACACCTCAGCACCTCACACACATCATACACACAGCACCATCACACTCCAGCACTCACACACATCATACACAGCACTATCACACTCAACACTCACACACATCATACACAGCACTATCACACTCAGCACTCACACACATCACACACAACACTCACATACATCATACACAGCACTATCACACTCAACACTCACACACATCATACACAGCACTATCACACCCAGCACTCACACACATCATACACAGCACTATCACACCCAGCACTCAGCACTCTCACACACATCACACTCAGCACTCACACACATCATACACAGCACTATCACACTCAGCACTCACACATCACACTCAGCACTCACACACATCATACACAGCACTCACACACAGCGCTCACACTCAGCACTCACACACATCATACACAGCACTATCACACTCAGCACTCACACACATCACACACAACACTCACATACATCATACACAGCACTATCACACTCAACACTCACACACATCATACACAGCACTATCACACTCAGCACTCACACACATCATACACAGCACTATCACACTCAGCACTCACACACATCACACACAACACTCACATACATCATACACAGCACTATCACACTCAACACTCACACACATCATACACAGCACTATCACACTCAGCACTCACACACATCATACACAGCACTATCACACTCAGCACTCACACACATCACACACAACACTCACATACATCATACACAGCACCATCACACTCAACACTCACACACATCATACACAGCACTATCACACTCAGCACTCACACACATCATACACAGCACTATCACACTCAGCACTCACACACATCATACACAGCACTATCACACTCAGCACTCACACACATCATACACAGCACTATCACACTCAGCACTCACACACATCATACACAGCACTATCACACTCAGCACTCACACACATCACACACAACACTCACATACATCATACACAGCACTATCACACTCAACACTCACACACATCATACACAGCACTATCACACTCAGCACTCACACACATCACACACAACACTCTCACACACATCATACACAGCACCCACACTCACAGCACCCTCACACAAATCAATCACATACAGCACCCTCACACACACAGCACACACATCACACCTCACACACAGCATCCATCACACACACATACTGCACCCCACACATACACACACAGCCCCCTGATACACTGCATCACACACATACACAATACTTCCAAACATATTTATATAAACTATATAT
Organism: Pelobates cultripes; assembly: GCA_933207985.1. NCBI lineage: Eukaryota > Metazoa > Chordata > Amphibia > Anura > Pelobatidae > Pelobates > Pelobates cultripes. Next base: position 101,643,124 of record OW240913.1, read on the forward strand.
ATATATATATATATATATACACATACACACAACACCCCTCACACACACACAGCACCCCTCACACACACACTGCACCCCTAAACACATTACATTCCAGACACACACTAGATCCTTTAGCCAACTCTGGATCATATACACACATACACACACTAGATCACTATATACACTCTGAATCCGTTATATACGCACGCTCACTAGATCTCCTATACATAGTCTGGGTCCTTCAAACACACATAAGACTCATATATATATATATACATATATATATATATATATATATATACACACACACACACACACACACTCTGGATCCCCTATATGCACACTAGATTCCTTGTAAGCAAACACATACTACATTCCCTGAACACACACTCTCTACAAACACTACATCACCTATACACACACACACACACACTATAGCCTATATGCACACACTTGCTATATCCCCTATACACACATTCTCTACAGCCCCTAGCCACATATGCATTACATTACACCACAAACACAACACGACTAAAACCGACCTTATTACACAATACCACACCACGACCAGCTCACTCTGCACACACGCAATACCCCAAGCAGGCTCCAAACACATGCACAATACTCTTTCCTGGCCCTTTTGTCTCCTGGTATCCATTTATAGAGACACCAGAGACAAGTTGCAAGGAAACACAGTGCAAGCATGTTATTAAATTTGCTTGCACTGTGCAGAACAAATACAGGGCTTTTTTCTCATGCTAGAGCTCTTCAGCAGAGCTCTGCGCATGGTCTGCCCTGGAAGAGCATTGAACCAACATGCTCACTTTGAGAGGGGGCGTGTTTGTCATGAGTGATGACAAAACACACCCTCTCTGCCCCGCCCCCTTCTTAGTGGGCCGCTGTGATAAAAAAATGCCCGGGCCGAATTTTTTTCCCAGTCCGGCCCTGATGGCAGAGGATGATGCTTCAGTCCTTATAAGACAGCCACCCACAATATATACTTTATTTGCTAAATTCCTGCAAGGATGAAATTAGAGTTTTCACCTAGCCCTTTCATAAACATTTCATTAAAGGGACATAGAACTATAGAATGTGATTAGACCTACTGAGTTCTTTCATGTCAGTTTGTGTCAGGTCACAGTTGTTAATGTTGATTGACGTGCTTTCTGCTTTTTTTCCGAATTTCTGCATAAACTGCTCGACTTTCCACCAGTCGGATAACTTTGGATCAGGTTCTGTTTCTTTTATTCAATAAGAGAAGAAGAAAGAAAAATAGCATGAAAAACATGTCATAAGACTTCAATATCATCAAACATACAATCTGCCACTAGATATAATGATGTAGACAGTGTATATAAGGACAAAGGTAAATTAAACCTTATTGCGTATATGTTTAAACACTTTTTACCATGTATATTATCAGCTATTCCTGATCAGACCACGGTAGCATTACAACAGAACAGGAAAGTTCTCTAAAAGAATAAAAAGGACAGCCGCTGACCTAACAGACAGGTTTTTCCTATTCTTCACAGAAAAAGGACTATTCGTGTTTTAGATGGGCAATCTTAATTCAATGCTCAAAGTGTCATATTTAAAAAGACCCAGCCAGGTTTGTTCACTCTCTCTTTTTCTGGATTCTCAGTACCCACAGCCCCTTTTAAAAAGATGTATCTCTCAATAGACCCATTTAAACGACCAGTGGTCTGACCTAAACTTCTCCTGAAGACAATGACAATGGTGTATGGGGTACATAAGTACACCTCTAGTTTAAACAGAATTTGTTGTACATTTTTTGAGAACACAATAGGGAACACAAATAAAAGGGTTCAACCAAAAAAACCCTGTTGTATTACACTAACCAGGAGGAAAACTATATTTTCCATGTCCGTTATCGCTTCCACCTCAATAACTTAATCTATCAAACCAAATCAACTTTGCGCTGAAAAGGAGACGGGATGTTGGAGGTACCTCAATGCCGATCAGGACAGGTCGGAATCAGACACTGTCCTCACCAGTTGTCCGTGGACCTGTAGCAACGATCCATTTCTCCATCTGGGGCAGCATACTTCCCTAGGACCCTGCACCCAGACTGGTACATTCTCAGCACCCAGGCTATTGTTGGAGTCCTGGCTCACCTTGGGAGTTTGGAGCAGTACAGGAATGACGATTCTCACTTCAAGAGCACAGAGTGACCTGAGCAAGTTGCTCAGACGTTCTGTGCTCTCCGTTAGTGTAAAATATTTCACAATTATTCTGTGTTGCGTGCCTGTTATAGCCTTTGGTTTTTATACCTTGACTGTGTATCTTGGATTTACCCATATGTTTATATGCTTCAGACCTACTGCTCATTTTGGACCTTTGGCCTTGGAACGGACCTTACCCTTATTTCCCAGTGTCCTGCACTTAGAGCTTCCATCTTTACCCAAGTGACACTACTGTACCGTGAATTTAAATAAAATATGTCTTAACCAGACCACGCAGAGCAAGCAGAGTTTTACTTTGTAAACTTCATGCTAATTGCATGTACCTGCATCAGGATTCACATTCACATTGTCAGGTGTGGGATCAACCGATGGTGCACTCTCTTCTGGTGGTTCATTTTCCTTGTCAGTTTTTGAAGATTTTCTGTCAAATCCCCTGAAGAATCTGTTTACTTGGAAAATATTATTTTTCGTCTTCTCGGGATTATCATTTTTCTTTCTTTGCAATGGGTTAAAAAACAGATCAAAGGCAGATCTTTTCTGTTCCCCCTCTTTTACCTTTTCAGACTCTTGCTTTCCTTAATAGAAAAAAAGAACAGTTACCAATTTTAGCATCTCATTTAATTTGTATAATGAACAAAACCAGTAACTTTTCTACACTACTTGTCGGTTTACCCAATTTTTACCACCAACTCAAAATTGAGTTGGTGAAGCAATTCCCCTTTGATTTCCATAGTGATTCTTAGGCTGATCATTGATACACTAAATTCACACAACTAAACTCATCAGATTTGCAGGCAATGTGTGCAAGTCTATAGAAGACAAATATGTAAGCACTACATGTATATGCAATCTTGCTCACAACAGAAAATGAACACAGGAGCATGATCCATAAGAATATCACTTCAGGGGGTAAACAGCTTTTGTTATTTTGAGCATGGTCACATCACTTAAATGTTTAGGCTTCAGCTTCTAAGCTGTAGTTTTAAGTAAAGATGAAGCCGACATGGAACAGATTATTAGTGAACAGTAATGTAGACAACAGGAACTTAATATAACTTTAAAATATTTTAGCATACTACTCATGTAAGACACAGAAACCAAAACCATCCAATCTATTAACTATATGATATGTGGACGGACTGTAGGACCACACTGTATGACTTAGGACAAAAGGCTAACCTGCATATACTTCAGAGGGATGCAAAGGAACACAACAGAAAATTAAGAACCGAACCGAAAACATTAAATACCTTTGTTGAAGAGTATGAGTTGAGAACAGGGTTCTTAGCTTGTGCTATATTCCAGTAAAGAACAAAATCCACAACCCTGGGCTTAATTTTGGTGTGTGAAACTCTACTCAGAGAAATTTTTTCCCTTTCCTCATATTTAATTATCCTAACTCCTCTCCTCCCTCCCCCGTTTCTCCTTGAGGGAGATAAAATTTAAGATAAAGTAAAAAAGGCAAATGGCTTTATTCCCTGTTATCTAAAAAAAAATCAGCAGGTGAATTGAGTGCAAAGAATATGGAGTGCTATGGTACAGACCTCTATCTTCTCTGCTCATTGTTCAGCACACTCTGCTAGCTGAGGCTCACAGAGCTGGGATATTATACTGAACAACCTGTACTACAACCTGCGCACACAAGACCTGTGTCAGGATCACAGGTAACCTGCTCGTCAACTACATACCAGTTACAAGCAGGAATGCTTACCAGTACAGTACTCCTTCGGGCAAAATGAAGCCCCTGGCATGTGCAGTTTAATGCAAGAATACATTTTAATATCCTATTTTACAGGCAGCAATACAGTTGGTGTATTTGTGTTGCATGTGAATGTGTATGCATATATATGTGGTTTCCTGTAAATACATGTACATGCACAGCATGCATGCAGGAGGACAATTGTGGGTAGTGTGCATGCTTTTTTATTGCGTCTCTGGGTGATAATTGATCACATAAAAATTATAAAACACCAAACAGTACCAGAAAGCCATATACTCAGGAGGATAGCAGGGGAACCTAATAAAGTGTGTTTGTGCAAGCAATCAAAGACATGTATTTTCTTTTGAGGGATTAGCAGACATTAAGCAGCTGCCTAGGGACCAGGAATTCTTCACAGGTTAACGAAAAAATAAACCAAACATAGTGAAGTATTCCAGTTGAAGGAGGGGCATAGACTACAGTGCACCAGAACAGAGTGGGTCAACAGGCCTTTCTTTATAGTGTTGATATGCTCCAATACCCTCACCTTCTAAACTCTTTTTGTCCTTCCCACATATTGTTTGCCGCACGGACATTCCAGTAAATATACCACAAAGTCCGTGCGTCAATCTACAGCTGATTTAATCAGAAATTCTTGCCCAGTTATTGTACTTTTAATTTAAAGCTTGTGGATGCATGAGAACATTTGATTGCAAATTAGATGGAGTGGTGGAATGCAACCGAAATGGCGCTGGAACGCAGGATGGCATTCCGGAACACAATCTCCAACAAGCACAAAAGGAATCAGCTGGGAGTGAGGTGGGAACCCAGGAAACATTGGAGGAATACCACCCTATCAAGAGCAAGTAAAGGGCTCACGCCCAATGAACCACAAATGATTTAAAGGGATTAGCCCTAGTTAAAGGACTTGAGGGAAGGGGTTATTAGGCAGTTTGACACCTAATGAGTGTTTTTGTTTGAAATATTTGTATTATTTTATTGTTGTCCCTGAAGTGGTAGAAACGCACTGGACAGAATTTTTATATATTTTTATTGTTTTTAAAACCAATTTGTACCAAATAAATCATATTAAAAATGGAGAAAGAACTCGGGAAACATCAGAATTGGAGGAATCAAGAGCAAGTAAAGGGCTCACGCCCATTGAACCACCAATGACTTAAATGGATTAGCCCTATTTAAAGGACCTGGGGGAAGGTGTTATTACACAGCTTGACAACTAATGGGTGTTTTTGTTTGAAATATTTGTATTATTTTATTGTTGACCCTGAAGAAGTCCACATAAGTGGAAGAAACGTGTTGGACAGAATTTTTATATAACTTTATTGTTTTTAAAACCAATTTGTGCCAAATAAATCATATTGAAGCATAGAGAAAGATATCTTGGTCTTCTGATTTATCATGGATTCTACCCGCAGCAGGAGGACCTAAAAGAAGGTGATAGCCCTCAGCCTTTATCAACGGAGGCACCCCAAGGTGCAATTTCACATACACATTGTGAGTGCATTCTAAGAAGCGCATTTCTTGTTGTATCATACTATACTTCACTATGTTTGGTTTATTTTTTCCTCTCTAGATGCTTAGCTGATTCCCGAATATTGTTTTTGTATTGTGCTGTGTCAGAGAAATAGGCCCCATGTGCTGCCTCTACACTGTCTCAGTGGCATAGACAAAGCTCATTTATGTTGTTACTCATTGGTTAGTGCTCCTGGAACTTTATTAAGATTACACCTAGCTACTGGGAAAGTTATAGGTATACCAATGCAAATTAAACCTTTTATTGTTTTATGAGGTCAAACTTAGTAGATAAAAGTAATTACCCAAACAAATGTCAATACAAGGTGATTCATAAAGGCCTGAACAGTAATTTCATATAAACATTCCGTGCATGTGGGTAACCTAGCGTAAGCGTAATAACCACCAGGTTCAGCAAAGAGTTTTATTGATCGGGCGATGCGCAAGCAAAGTCTAACATGGTAATAATAGCAAGGATTTCTATACATGGGGAAAACGGGTCACTGGCAAAACATTTTATTGTGAATCCTCAGAATCTCTTTTTTTACTTCCTCTCAAAGAGGAATTGTCAGCTTTATGTTGGTTAATGCTTTCACCGCAGGGAGGTAAATATAGAACATTCTTCAGCTGCACATCTGGCCCACAGGGGATGCCATCTTCCCAAGATGCTCTGTGCTTTCACATCTGCTTGCCCGCCATCATATTCACCATTTCCTACATACACAGTCAGGGGTTGAGCTAGAGCAGTGATGGCTAACATTGACACCATAAATTGTTTCTGGACTACATTTCCCATGGTGCTCAGCTAGCTTTTAGTGTCAAGGTTAGCCATCACTGAGCTAGTGAATTATGGGGTATTTAACGCACCAAATTTACCATGTTTTCTTGGACACACACAGGTAGCACTTTCCTGTAGTATGTAGCATTCACATGCAGCAAGGCTCCTCTTTGATTAATGAATACATTTCTTACATGCATCATTTTAATTCTACATACTACATCAATATGTATAAGAGATCTGTGAAAACATGGTGGATCAGGCAACTATAATCAGATGCCAGGCTGTGCCAGCACAGTGTTGCATTTAATGATGTAGCTCATTGACCTTTTTATTACCTTTTAGAAAATGCTTTTCCCGCTACAGTTATACTTCCCACACGTAAAATTATACTGCATATAAATTACATATTGATAACTGCTATTTGTTGCCATTTAGTGTCAAATATTTTATAAATCAACTGGAGAAGGTTTATTACAATCGTAATTTGCAAATATATTCACAATATAGCACTTTTTGGTATATTAATAACATGGCAATGTATCTAATGTATTTAACCAAAACATACTGTAGTTAATTTGTTAAACATGCTACTTATTTTATAAATATAGGCCTGTGTTTTGCATTTTTTTACTCACTTCTGTGCAATATATTCACCACTTTCATTATTCTAAAGTATTTTTTTTCATGTTTTTAAGGCATTTAATTTTTACTATATTTTTTCCATTGTCATATTTTTATGGCCACAATTTACTCTCACACGAGTAATAACACACGGAATGTCTGTCCTGCAATATATATGTTATTAAATCAATTCATTAAATGAGGAACCTTGAAGGAAATGTTTGTTAGCTAATTGAATTGACTTACAGAACAGGAATGCTACAAGTTACAAGTCAGGGTTTAAACGATCTGCTCCACAGCAACAATGTAACTATGTCATTATAAAACAAAAATAGGATGTCAGAAGGGAGCTTGATAAATACTGTAAAAATAAAGCACAAGAGTATAACAACCTTCCATTTAAAACACATGCAAGCAGTAATCTTCTCTAATGTGAACCTGGAGATTGTAGAAAGAAATTGGTGCAATAAAACAATACTAAAAGTCATTACTGAACTCTGGGACGGCTGTCAGGTATTTACTAAATGTTGCCTCAGGTGCCTAGCCTAAAAGTGAATGTAGAAATTCCTCAGTCATACAGCACACAGTGCACACGATTCATGTATGCCTTTTTCCGTTTACAGCATCTGCTATCAGAGCACAATGGGTATTTGTATCTAAACTGCACAGCCAGTTCAAAACAAGTGGGGGGAAATCACTCAAAATGAATCACATACCTTTGCTTGCCATGTGATCTCCTCTCCAAGGTGCTGGTTAGTCCTAGGACCCCAGCGGTATCTTACTTCTACAATCGGTACTTCCTGGGCTGCTGTCCCTGTAGATTATCCATCTGGGTTAGTGATACATAAATATTAATATTCCATGCTTGGTGTCTTGAAATGTTGCAGTTCAAGGGCTGGTAAGATCCTATTACAAGTTTGTGATCTTGTGGCCAAACCAGCAGATAGCATTCCTACAAACATGCGTGACATAAGAGCCAGGCAGAGCTCAGCTAAATGTGAATTCAGGAAGTGTCCCACAGGTGGACTTTGGCTTCCTATTAGCAAGAAGAATGTGTTTTTAGTGTAAGAGGCTGAGTCATATGTTAGCTCAGGTTGCAGAACTTAGCAAAAGTTAAAGATAAATAAATAAATTAATTAAAGGGACACTTCAAGCACCGAAACAGTATATTGTCATGTAGGGGGCCTAAAAAGTAACAACTGCAGCTGTTATTAAACTACAGTTCCCATGATGCTTTGCCAGCTGGGGATCTACATTTGGCAGCGTGTGTTGTAGTGGAAATGTAGGATTATTCAATAAACTCTTGTAGTGAATTAAAATCTGAACAGCAATCATAAGGTTAAAAAAGTTTTTGTGGAAATATTCTCAGATATAGCTACTGTACAGTCACAGTTTGGCTACTTTTGTCATCATGTTTTTTTTTTTGTTTTGTTTTTTAATTCGGTGTTTACTATACAAACCCGTTTGGTGTCTTTGGATGCAATCTTTCTAATGTTTGTTAAACTGGTTTCAACTGAGCCACTAAATCAGTGCTCACAGCTAATTATTGTAAAGGTTGCACACAAACACTCCTCAAACCATAACCACTACAATGAACTGTACTGACAAGTCCTGTGTGTGTCTGTGTGTGTGTGTGTGTGTGTCAGGATGATTGTAGTAAATACGATCCAATGAAAACCTTCTTCTGTATTGCTTCCTCTCTTATCCTGTTGCAAATCTAATGCACAGTATGCACAAAAAGTATAAAATTGTCTAAGAATGGCTGGATACAGTTGGTTAACGTTGGAAAGTTAACAGATAATTAATAATTGAAGAAATTAGTGAATACATTTATAGACCCAATCCTATTATAACAAAGTAGTTAAATAATTACCCTGCTTTCCAGTTATTGTTAAAACTTAAAAGATTAACTTGGATTTTGGTACTTTGCCTCATTGTGACTCTTTAATATGAGACATTCCGAGGTATTAATACCATTAGAAAGATTAGTTCGGCAAGATGGTTTAACAGGAAGGAATTGACAACGCGATCCTTTAGACGTTGTTAATACTGAATTAAATCTGCTCTAAAAGCCAATGAGTTCAACAGGTGTAGTGGATGAGTGTGTCTTATTAATGTAGAAAATCATTGGAAACTAGAATTTGTTTGGGCACACCACTTTTTCTAAAAAATATATTTATTTTTTTTACAGGGAAGCTACATTTCAGCCATATGTTGGTTTGGTTTGGCTCAGCCAAATTTTGGTAATAAAAACCTGATTTTAGAAATAAATCAGATGATCCAAAAGGGAAAAAATGGGCAAACTATTGCACTGCAAAATGTTTACTTGGTATACACATTAAGTATATATTTTGCCAGTGGCAGAACTAATGCATACAGCTGCACACATGTAGACACAGATACACATATGCACACTGACACATACACACATAGATACAGAAACATACTGAAACATACAGATGCACACTTGTACACACACTGACACAAATACACAGATAGGCACAGTGAGACATACACACTAACAGAAATACACACACATACACACAAATACACACATGTACACACTGACACACACACACGTGCATACATACACATTAACACATACACACAGATATACATGTACAGACACATATACACGCTGACACATACACACACAGATACACACATGTATACACACTAATATGCAGATGAGATATACACACACACACTGACACACACACAGATCATAATCTACATATTTTTAGCCCCCTCCCTGCTTCCATACCTTTGGGTGCAGGAGGATGTTTTTCTGGCATACATTGGCATCTGGTTGAAACTGGTGGGAGTCTGGTCCAGGCTCTCCATCCTCTCCAGGTCTTGTTGGTATCCTGGGAGGAAGCAACTTGTTCTCACATCCTCCCAGCACTACAGCTTCATATCTCCAAGTCCCCTGTTGGGCTGTTAAAGGGCCCTGGCAATTGATTGGGCCCCTGATCACAGATGGTCACACACCTAGAACCACCTAATGGGCCCCTCGTGACTTTGTGCCCCTGTGCTGCTGCACTGCTGCACCAGCGGTAGTTCTGCCACTGTATTTTGCACTACACTGACGGAAAAAGGTTCCCGCCATTTTTTTCACAGATCAGGTGAGAATTAGTAACCAATAGAGGAAAAAGGAGGAGGAGCAGTAAAAAAAATCTATATTCATATATTATTGTATATTTATTAAATATATGATATATAAATGTATAGTTTTTATTGATCCTGCTTTTTCCCCTCTATTACTCACTTCCTACTTAATCTGCGAATAAAATCAACATATAGGAGCTGTCACCTAGCCATCAATAATCTTCTTTTATCTAACCTTTTTATGTTTTTGATGGCACAGGCAGAATTTCGAATAACAAATCAAAACAAACATGCGTGTCTGTTGCAACTTTCAATTGCTACAGCTACATATTGGCTCAACATTTGGTAATTGTAACAGAGCTGGTTACCATTAGGTGACCAAGGTGGCTGCCTAGGGCACATGATTAGACAGGGGCCCACTGAGCGGGCCCTCCCCGAGCCGGCAGTGTGAAGAAAAGATCTTCCTGCATTCCTTGCTCTCCCTCACTTCACAGAGAGAGAGTTGTGGTATGTACCAATATCAGTTACAGATCACTTACAGTGGGCTCCCAATGTTTCTAGATGACTTAGAATTCTGGAACTGTGAGAGCACTGTTAAACTGATCTTCACTCAATATTGGTGAAGATCAAGAAGCTCCCCTAACGGAATACCAGGGATCCAGCTCACACTCCACTAGACTGACAGGGAAAGTAAACGGGAAGGGGAGAAACATACACACACAGACACAACACTCAAACTTACCTACATACACAATTCAGCCACCACACATACAACTCTCAACTAGCACATACAGATACACTCCACCCACTACAGCTGTCACCCTCATACACACTGTCACACACTGTTAAACACACGTCACTCACATAAACTGAGCTCAGGGCTCTACGAGGGGGCCACAATCTGGCACACTACCTAGGTCCCTGGACATCCTTAATCCAGCTCTGAATTCGAACCATCACTCAATCTGCCTAAATTTCAAAGAAATTGCAGACAGAATGAAACAAATATCCAAGTCTATTGAAAACAAAGATCAGGAATCACACAGTGAGCATGACCACAACTGGCCTTTTAGTGAGCCAGTCAGAAGACAAACATAAGCTTTTACCTCAGGGCTTGCTTAAGTCTAGTAAGGTAATCCTGATGTAGATCCTTTGCCCACTGTGTTTAGAGTGCTATCAGCTGAGCCTCACTGATGATCTAGAACAATTAAAGAAACTCGGCTTGGGGCAGCAGAGAGGGTAATCCTACCCTGCAAATAAGTTATGTTCCTTCAGTAATGTTCAAGCTGAGCTACAACATATATAGATACGTTTGACGTTCTGACAGTGTGACCCTGGAGGGTGAGCTAAGAAGGGGCACATGGAGTGCACCGAAGGTGAAGCACCATTGAAAGCAGGTTTGTTCTGTCTGTAATTCCAATGGATTCTTGACAGTCACTGACCAAACTCACCGGCTCTGTCAACTGCACCATTTAGTTAATGAACCTTGTTACAGCCGCATGGAGTCAAAACAGTCTCCTACATAGTCATATTCACCCACTCACTGAATGACAAATATTTTCTTACAGACTTTATGCACAAGCTCACATACACACATTATATGCAGGCCCTTATACACACATCTGTATCTTTTTTTTTTATAATTCTTTATTTTTGCAGGTGATGCATTATAAAACTGTACAGAATGCAAAATACGTATGGCATGTTTGGTACACGTTAATATCCAGTATTGTACATTAACTATACAAGTATCTAACACCTGGTTTTTATTTTTGTCACTAACAATTTAACTGGTAGTCGCGTCTCTGGTCACACATCTGTATCTTAAGGCTGGTTTAGTATTTTTGCAATATGGAATATGTTTCACCAACATCGGCAGTGTTATGCTTAAAGCTCTAGTCACCAAAACAATTTAGGCTTAATGAACCTCAGAGGCATGATCTATACAGCAAAACTGCTCCATTAAGCTGTTTTTGTCACTATTGTGTCTGTAACGAACCCTCGTTTTTTGTATCATACGTTAGTTCGCACACTCTCGAAATCCAAGCATGGTGTGAGAAAAATCAAGCGTTTCGTCGTTCTCATACCCAAATATCAGACTTGGTGAAGGGTACAACAGGAATGGTTTATTATGGCCAGGGGGCACACTTATATACACAGACCCCCAGCACGGGGTCTCCAGCAAAAGTATAGTAAAACACGCCCCGGAGTCTCTATACTAATTATCTCCCAGGTTCTAGAGGTACACAAAATAAAACATAAAACACCACAAAATATATATAACACACATAGGAACCCCCACAAGATTATATCACCGGATAGTCTGGATCTAAGCGCTCAACATATCCAAATAGTGTTCAGATCCCAGGAATACAGCCAAATCGGCACCACGGTAAAATTGTGACCGACTGCACACACGGCATCTGCCCAAAATAGTTCCAAAGAAAAAAGTGGTAGATGTTGGTCACTTTCGGGAGTTCCAAAATGAACAAAAAGGCGAACAGTTTCCCTGACTCATAGGTAGCGATTGCTCGTCTGGTTCATGTGAACAATCCTACTGAACAGCGCTCTCTTGGCTTGTCGTGAAATGAAGCGGGCGTTTGTACAAAATGACCAGTGTTCGCGGAGTTGAGTGTCCGACTTGGAGTTTCAGACACTCGACGACCAAGTACCGCTGCCTGCTTTCGGGAGAAAAGATGGCCCCCGTTTTCCAGCGCATGGTTTGTTCGGTTATAATCACAGGGAGAGCACTTAAGTTTGTGGTTTTCTTTGAAGTTGAATGAGCCAGGGGGTGGTCAGTGTTCGGTTGATCAGGGAAAATAACTGGGACAAGCAAATACAGGTTTTTTTTTTACAGTGTCCCTTTAGTCATCATAATTAGTCACCACGTTTCCCTAGATTTTTCCCAAGGTTTCCTGTGGTGCCCTTTACTGTGAAAGCAGTAGTACAAATAAAAGAAGCAGACATATAAACTGAGAGGAATGAGATGCGGAACAACCAGACCTTATTTCCCTTCTCACATTGACAGCAAGGCCTGCTTTTCATCATGGCCTCTGTAAAGTTAACGGTACTAACTTACGCATACACGCTGAACATAAAGTACTTCTGATCATGCGTTATGTATTTCCCTATTTTTTTACTTTTGTCCATGTGATAAGCTCCAATAACCATTTTTTTTTTTTTGTAAATTCTTTATTTTTGTTGTGCGTGTTTTAACAACGAGCGTGTATTGCCACAACAGCAGTTACACGCAAAGTCATACATTTTCAAACATGGCAAGTAATATGTCTGCACATTTTTATATATTATAAAACAGAAGTGATATGCATATGGCATAGAAACATGTTTGATCTATCTGTACTACCAATAGGAGGAGCAGGTAATAGTCGCTTAACGGCTAGCACATTGCAAAATATAAGATATGAAACTGTTAGAGATTAGTCACACATTTTTAAGTATTTTTGATCTATCTGTGCTAACAATAGGAGGAGCAGACAATAGTTGCTTAACGGCTAGCACATTGCAAAATTATAAGATATGAAACTGTTAGAGATTAGTCACACATTGTTTGTATTTTTATGATCTCTAGAACACATTGTAGACAAGGTGGCTTATACATAAGTGGGTTGGCAGAGTTTAACAGCTGACTTTGCTATGAGAGAAAATGAACGATTAAAACATTCTAGCAGTTAGGCCTCTTCTATGTGTGAATAGTCACATTGCTGGGTTCGCATTAATGAGTTGTAGCGGAGCCTTGCATGGGAGGCTTAATGCCCAGCTACTATAATGTGTGAGAAATGTGAAAATAAGTGGCTAGAATGGAGCAGAAGCTTGAGTTAGCAAAAACATTTAAACATCAACTGATAGTACCAAGACATATGTGTCACAACCATGCAGCACTGATAATAGAGGGGTGATCTGTCATGGTAGCCAGCCTGGTATGCCAGCATGGTCGAGTAGTCAGTCAACCTATGCCCCTGCTGGGCTGTGGGGTTCCATGTGAAGACAGTTTATGCAGGGCTGCCTGTGGTCCGTCCGGCGACAGGTGCCATGTAGTTGGTGTTCGCTGGTGCGTGCTGATTCGTCCTGGGGGCCTGGGCTTTGCTTGAGAGTTTTGTCTCCCGGGCGATTTTCGGCTTTGTGGGTGCGTTCTCTTTGTTGGATGCTGCGCTGTTTCCCGGCGGAGTTTACAGGCTAGGTGCCTCCGTGGTGGTCGGGGCTTTTGGCGGGCATGAGCCTTTTGCTTTCCCTTCCTTTGCCGCCGCTCTGTTGGTGCCTTGTTCAGGCCTCGTTTGATGGGTCGCTTTGCGGTGTGGCATCTGGAAGGGCCTGTTGACGCCTCACCTGTCAGCGCCGGTGTCTCCGCTTGAGGGCAGACCAAGCTCCAAAGCTGTGTCCAGAATAGCTCAAAGGCTTGGGCTATGCGGTCCTCTCTCTGTGAATGCTTTGCTTCAAGCTTTCCTCCGGCGGCCATCTTGGAGCTCACGCGGCAGGGCGGCAACTCCATGTACCTCGTAAGGTCTTGTGGCTGTGAGCAAGTAGGTGCGCCGGTGGGGACCGGGATAACCCCCACCGGTCCGGGGGGGGGGAGTTCGGGGCTGTAGAGAGGCTTCTGAGCCGAGCGCTCGCCGGGTCTGGAGTTCGGCCGTCTCCCCCACACACCGGGCACAGTAGGCCGCAGAGCCAGTTCTAGGTGACAGCCTTTCAGGCCGGGATAATGCAAGCTTACGGTAGATGCAGGTATATGCAGTGTCTGTCCTCCGCTATTCCAGGAGGGTCACCTTGTCGTTTATAGGCAGTTTAGCCTGAGATTATGTGGTAGAATGTCGGAGCTATGTGAAAACACGTCCGGCCATCATGCTTGTCAGGCCCCGCCCCCCTCCAATAACCATTTTAATCTACTAGGAACAAAATAATTACCTAAACTAAGAAGAACACAATTACTTGCATAAAAAAGAGAGAGATGAACTGATTCTCTAATATAAGGGATACGTGGATTTATTCAAATGATGCCGTTTGATGATGAAATTGGAATTTCAATGTTAGGTCAAAATATCAGAACTGTATGAAGTAGCTGAATTGGAGTTTTCTATTTCTTTATTTTATTTTTTTCTGGTTTGTCCTAAAGTATGCAATTCAATTTAGTAATTAAAACTAATATATAATATGGATCTACAATAATATTGCACTGTGACTAGACAATAATGCTGATGTCTTAAAATCCATTTGTTGTTTTGGTTTATGGAAAACCCAAGCCATGCTTTTAGATGATCGTGGTTTTAAATCTGTTTTCTGCTGGTTAATCCATGAATGGCATGGTCTTAATCTTCTCGTCCTGTAATGAGACATTAAAACCCAAAGAGAGTGTTTTCACAGATGACTTCCAACACATGCTGTACAGTACGACTGCTCCGAGCACCCTGAAAACGTAAGTACAAAAGTAGATTTTAATGAAGCTAATGTACTCAGGGAGTAGAAAGTAGAAAGAGGTTCATAATATAAGGTTATTACAATACATTTCAAGAACTGGCAGTTTGATATAATGGAAGACTGACAGAACTAATCAGTGCTTTATTCAAAGGAATAGTTTATCTATAATTCTTCTACATGGCCTATTCTATTGGCAATCAGTACTATGGAGTTCACTGAAAAAGGGAATCCTATATAGATTGGGATATGAAGTTTTCAGCATTAAAGTGTAGTCTTTAGTTTATCAATAAGAAAAGTATTAAACCAAAAAAATAAAAAAATTACAAATAGGCATATTTCAGATCCATCCCATGCTTTCACATAATGTGAGATAGACAGACAGAGGCAGGAGACAGATACTATTATGACAAAATTAGCAATATTTAATTGCTAGGCAACAAATAGTAGAAAATACATTTATTATGATATGAATATGTGGAAAGTCTGCATCCCATTAATACAGTTAATATTTAAGGTAAGAGGTAAATAAATGTATGCCTCTACAGAAAGCATAGTGTTAAAATATTGTAAGTCAGTGGTTTCCAAACTTTTTAGGTTCAAGGCACTCTTATTATTTCAATATTTTTTAAAGGGGCCCCAAGTCAAAATTTGTTTTAGGTTGCATACATGTACAGCGCTGCGGCATACACTGTTCAGCAGAAATATTTCCCTGACAAGGGCAGATCCTTAACCTAATCTCAGGAAGGGCACTAGTAGAATATTTAAAGAAACAATCCAGGCACAATAACCACTACAGAACTCTGTAGTTGTTATGGTGCCAGGAGTGCTGTGGTGCCCTCCCAGGGTAAGTAGTCAAACTGTTTAAGAACAGTTTGACAACTTACCTGGGGTCTCTTGGGATATGTGGCTATAGTAAGGGATAGGTGCAGTAGTGTGTGAGGGGTGCAATGTATGTGTGTGAGGGGTGCAATCTGTGGGGGAGGTTAGATGTGTGTGTGAGGGGTTCAGTGTGTGTGATGGGTGCAGTGTGTGTGGGGGGGTGTATTGTGTTTGTGATGGATGTAGTGTGTGTGTGAAGGATGTTGTGTGTAAGGGGTGCCTTGTGTGTGTTGTGCAGTGTGTGCACGAGGGGTACAGTGTGTACATGAGGGGTACAGTGTTTGCATGAGGGGTACAGTATGTTTATTGAGAGGTACAGTATGTGTATTTAGGAGTACAGTGTGTGTGTGGGGACAGAGTGTGTTTCAGGGGACAGTGTGTGTGTGTGGGCGCAATGTGCGTTAGGGGTACTGTGCGTGTGTATGGGGGCAGTGTGTGTGAGGGGTACAGTCCATGTGTATGGGGGCAGTATGTGTGAGGGGTACAGTCTGTGCGTATGGGGGGCAGTGTGTGTGTGGGGGGTAGAGTGTGTGTGTATGAGGGCAGTGTGTGTGAAGGGTACAGTGTGGGTGTTTTGTATGTGTGAGGGGGTACAGTGTGTGTGTGTGTTTGGGCGGCAGTTTGTGTGTGTATGGGGGAATTATTGTTGGTCTGTGGGGGTAGGACAGGAGATTAATACATATAAACTTTTTTTAATTAAAAAAATTATAATAATTTTCATATCCTCCCTCCCTTTTTACCTTTGCCTGTGGGAGATGGGGGGGTGGAGGAGGGCCGTAAAAGACAATCCTTTGGGGTGGAGAAGCCCTGGTGGTCCCAGTGGTGAGAGTGAACTCTAGCAGTTCCTGAGGTACCGTGGTAACTGTGGCAAGGCTTCGAGCTCACAGGAGGAGAACCTGGCGCAGCTGCAGGTTAGAGCTACCCCAGGTCATCTCTCCCTCCCCTGCCAGCTGCCAGCATTACACTGCTAGCGGGCTGGAGAGGAAGATCTCTGATCTCCCTTCCGGTCGTGCAGAGCCGGCAGGGTAGAGTGAGGCACGGTTTCCGGTGGTATGTTCCCCTGGGTGGAAACAGCTGTTTTATGTGTAGGATTAATACAATAAGCTGGATAACATATTTTAAGTACCTGATTGGAGTCCAAATGCAATCTTTCTAAAATCTGAATGGTTCATGATTTTGTTAGATAGTTACATAGCTGAAAAGTCATACATCCATCAAGTTCAGTCATTCTCACATTTGTTTTTGCTGATGATCCAAAAGAAGGCAATAAACCCAGTCCGAAATGATTTCCAATTTTACAACAAACTAGGAAAAAAATACTTTTTGCCCCAGAATGGCAGTCAGATCTACCCCTGTATATTATGTTTTTGCAAGTATTTATCCAATTGCTGTTTAAACATCTGTATAGACTCTGATAAAACCACCTCTTCAGGCAGTGAATTCCACATCGTTATTATTCTTACTGTAAACTAAATCGACTTTCTTCCAGTCTAAATGAGTGACCTTGTGTCCTATGTATATGATTTGCATATGTCATGATTTATTTAACAAAAATAAAGCCAAAATGGAGAAGCCATGTGTGAAAAAACTAAGTACACATTATGATTCAATATCTTATAGAACCACCGTTAGTAGCAATAACTTGAAGTAATCTTTTTCTGTATGACTTTATCAGTACCTCACGTCACTGTGGAGGAATTGTGGCCCACTCTTCTTTACAATGTTGCTTCAGTTCATTGAGGTTTGCTGGCATGTGTTTATGTACAGCCCTCTTAAGGTCCCACCACGGCATTTCAATTGGGTTGCGGTCTGGACTTTGACTGGGCCATTGCAACAACTTGATTATTTTCTTTTTCAGCCATTCTGTTGTAGATTTGTTGATGTGGTAGGGATCATTGTCCTGTTGCATGACCCAATATCAGTCAAGCTTTAGCTGTGGGACACATGGCCTCACATTTGACCATAGAATACTTTGGTTGACTCAATGACTGCAAAGTTCCCAGGTCCAGTGGCTGCAAAACAAGCCCAAATCATCACCCCTCCACTACCTTGCTTGGAAGTAGGTACGAGGTGTTTGTGCTGATAATGATATGTTGGGTCCTTGTAGTCCTGTGTAGTAGGAACAAACATCTCTAATTTGGTCTCGTCTGACATTGTTCTAGAAGTCTTGGGGTTTGTTCAGATGCTACTTTGCAAACCTACGCCATACTGCTTTGTTTTTTTTAGAGAACAACCCCTCCAAACAGGCCATACTTGTTCAGTCTTTTTTTAATTGTACTGTCATGAACATTTTAACATGCTAACTGTGGCATGAAGGGTCTGAGATGTAACTCTTGTTAATTTTTTTGTATTTTCTCTGAACATTGCATGGTCTGACCTTGGGGTGAATTTGTTGGGACATCTATTCCTGGGATTATTGGCACCTGTCTTGAATGTTTTCCACTTTTGAATAATCTTTCTAACTGTAGAATTATGGAGTTTACATGGTTTTGAAATGGCCTTAAAACCCTTCCCAGTTTGATAGGCAGCAACAATTGCTCTAAGATCCTTGCTGATGTCTATCCTCCTTAGCATTGTGTTAACACACACCTGAATGTTCCAGACCAGCACACTGCTAAAACCTTGGCATTTATGGACGTGGTCACACTTGCTGATGATCAATTAATCAATGGCATTTTATTAACAGCACCTATCTGCTACTTAGCCTCTTAATTCCTATGGAAGCAGCAAGGGTGTACTTAGTTCTTCACACATGGCTTCTCTACGTTGCCGTTATTTTTGTTTAAAAAATCCAGACACGGTATAATATGCTATGTGTTGTTATTCATTTTCCCCAGTCATGGTGGTGTAACTTTTAATATCAAATGTTTTATTGATTAAGAATAATGAAAAAAATAGAACAGAGGATTATTACGAAGGAGTTGGTAATTTTCTCCAGAAAGCTTTTAAAATATTTACATTTCATTAAGAAGATGTACAAATATTAGTGGAAAGACTTTTATTAAAAATATATATATTTTTTGTGAGAAATTACATATTTCTTGCTATATTAAAAGGTAAGGCCGCATAGCTTAAGTACAATATCCTATTCTGCTAATAGTCTTTCAGTTGATAGTGAATGATTTTGCCTACAGAAAGCAGCATAGTTTAACATGTGCTCCCGGGGGGTGTTTATTGGAAAGGCTGTCCCACCAGATTTTGTTGTTTCCTATGCACATGCTTTACCATCACCATCACTAAAAACAGCAACTGCCTTTTCGATTTTTGATGTTTTAGCCACTTGCAAACTAAAGATGGTCATTCCTTAATAACAATCTTGTATTCAAAGTGTGTATTCCAAAACGGAAAGTCCTTTTCCTTTAACCCCTTATGGACACAACTTTTGGAATAAAAGGGAATCATGACAGAATATTTCCGTCATGTGTCCTTAAGGATTTAAAGAATGCAAGGCTTTGTAGTGCTTCAAAAGTTAAATGACCAGAATAAACCAAGCTGACATAAAGTGCAGAGAGAACAGACTGCAATGCCAGTAAACATGGTGGTCCTGGTCCTTAAGGGGTTAATGTTTATTTAATGTGAATACCACACAGAGAAATCTAACTTTAACCATTCATGTGCATTCCCATTTTACACGATTAATGTTCATATTTTCCCACTTGTTATGCAAATCTGATTATTTTTGCAAGGTTAGAAAAATTATTCCATTGGTCCTACAAGGTGATTATTCTAAGTATTACTGTAGTTGCACGGCATGTGTAGTGATAAAAGTGCCCCAGACACTCTAGATGGTACAGACCTGCCTGGCTGAGAATGATAGTAGCTGTAGTCTCCAGACTGTGGCATGCAATGATATATCTGCTGTATGTCAAACTACCCATAATGACTCTCTTAAATCCCGTAACTTTAACCATAGCCCAAAACCACAACTATCCATAATCCCTTTCATAATATAAATGTGTTTTAAAACTATGAAATGGCACCATTTAACTGTCCCGTTGTGATTGTTGGATAGAATGTGCAATAACTTTATATACTGCATTATAACAGTAAATCACTAATCACTAATCACTATTTTTCTTGTATTAGCCAATTTGTCACAATAATCCAGTATAAACTATTTCTCAGGCTTCACTTTGACATTGGACAAGTATTTAAAACGGCTAACTATTTTTGGGTAAACTTCTAAAACTGATTTAATATTATTATATCTTTTACTGCTGTAATATTTTGATAAATTTTGGTTAATTTATATTTTTTTATATCTGATATATTTTTTGATATTTTAGTAGGTTGAACAAATTGTTTTAAAAAAGTTTATCAAAAATATTAAACAATCGCCTAGGTTTTGGAACCTATAAAGTGCTGTACATCCATCGTTATGCATATATAATACTTCTTATAATAATTAGTAACATTGCTATGGCCTTAACTAAGAACACATATGTTATAGACCAATTCATTGCAATTTCATAAAGTGAAAACTGGCATTACCAGGAATTGTGGGAATTTACAGTGTATTTCAGATCTGAGGTTCACATTCTCCAATTCCCTTTTGTTTTCAGTTTGGCTAATTTGGACTAAAATATGAATAACGCAAATAGAGGGCTTTCTTCTTATAAGTGAATTGATATCCAACTTGCAAAAATTACCCACAATATCCCCAAGTCTGAAATATTCTCCAATTTCATTTCATAGACTGGTCTCTATTTTGCAATTCTGAGTCATTTCACCCTAATTTCTTTTTATTGAATAACCCTTTAAAGTATAATTAATTTAGCAACAAAGAGACCCATTCTGATTTAGGTGGTTTTATCTATATTTAAATACACAGTTACATAGTTACATAGTTACATAGTTACATAGCTGAAAAGAGACTTGCGTCCATCAAGTTCAGCCTTCCTCAGAAATGTTGTTGCTGTTGATCCAAAAGAAGGCAAAAAACCTGGTCTGAAGCACTTCCAATTTTGCCACAAACTAGGAAAAAATTCATTCTTGACCCCAAAATAGCAGTCAGATGTCTCCTTGGATCAATCAGCTATTACCCCACTAATTAGAAATTATATCCCTGTATGTTATGTTTTTGTAAGTATTTATCCAATTTCAGTTTAAACATCTGTATGGACTCTGACAAAACCACCTCTTCAGGCAGAGAATTCCATATCCTTATTGTTCTTACTGTAAAAGTATACAGTAAGTAGCTGTATATCAGCTGTATATCAGGAAACGCTATTACGGACATGTAAGATAGACCAGAAAATATTTATAGCCAATAGCAGTTTTGTAAAGCTGGGTGCCTGCATTTGGTCACATTCCCACAAGCTTTCTGGCAAACAGAAGAGGTCAGTGGAAACTAGCGAGTGTGCCACATACTTCATTTTGTATTAGGTGCTGGAACATTACTTTATGTGAAGGGATATTAAGAGATTTAATGCAGGTTTTTGGCTAGGAGGGTTCTCTGAGGCTAAGACTCCCTTATCTGTGATTACCTTCTTTTTATCCCTACAAAATACCAAGAAGCAGCAGATTTACAAGACGGAATCAGAAAAGACTCAGGCGTTCCTAGACTAACATTGAGCAGATGGTGTGAGAGATGTCACATATTGCACTGGTATGCCAGTCGCTGTATGTAAATGAATTGTAGATTAACTGGCTGCAAATTTGTGCATTGTGTGACTCTTTTCATCTGATGGAGCTTTGTCCATTAAAATGTATCAGGAATGCTGAGTTGGTGATGCATGTGAATGGACACCTTACAGGAGCTATATACCTGTAGTATGTTATATTAACCCCTTAAGGACACATGATGGAAATATTCTGTCGTGATTCCCTTTTATTCCAGAAGTTGTGTCCTTAAGGGGTTAAATGAGAAAATATTCAGAGACTGATTGCAACTGCACCTCTCTCTCAACTTCCCCATATTTATTTCTATACCTACCACATTTTTTTTTTATCAATTCTACCAGCTTACCCACATTGATTTTTACCCTACCAAATGTATTTATCAATTTCTACCATCTTTCCCACATTTATTTCTATGCCTATCAAATGTAATTCTCTCATCTTCTTTATATTCGGCATTACCCTTTTAACATGCAGGCCATACTTATTTAGTCTCTCTCCTGTATTCTTCTTATGTATGTATAACACCTATTATCTCACCAGTCTGACCTATATTGTTTCCATACCTTTCAAATTATATACTTTTCATCCAATTTATATTGTCTCCTCATTCCTCCTGTTCATATTGTCTTCTTGCCAATTATCTTTATATTGTCTCCTCACCAGTTGTCTACTTGCTTATCCTCTCCATTTTGTCTCAACATCCATCCTCTTTATAGTGATAGATAGCCCACCCTCTCCAAATTGTTCCCATGCCCATGCTATTCACATTCCCTCCACATCTATCCTCCCCATATGTTCTACAAGCCCATCCTCTCCACGTTGTCTCCATCTCTATCTTCTCCATATTGTCTTTACATTGACTATTCCCCCATCCTCTCCAAATTGTCTCCATGTCTATCAGTTCCACATTCTCTACACAACCATTCCCTCTGTATTGTCTACTCACCCATCTCTTTCATATTGTCCCCATTTCTATTCCCTCCAGATATATCCCCCTCACTCCCTATAATAATCTATCTTCTTCCTCACTGTTGCTCCACACACGTCTCCTTCCACTTGTACACATAATAATTCTTTCTAACATATTTTAAACGAAGACCTTCACTCAGGGCCGGACTGGGAAAAAAATTCGGCCCGGGCATTTTTTTATCACAGCGGCCCACTAAGAAGGGGGCGGGGCAGAGAGGGTGTGTTTTGTCATCACTCATGACAAACACGCCCCCTCTCAAAGTGAGCATGTTGGTTCAATGCTCTTCCAGGGCAGACCATGCACAGAGCTCTGCTGAAGAGCTCTAGCATGAGAAAAAAGCCCTGTATTTGTTCTGCACAGTGCAAGCAAATTTAATAACATGCTTGCACTGTGTTTCCTTGCAACTTGTCTCTGGTGTCTCTATAAATGGATACCAGGAGACAAAAGGGCCAGGAAAGAGTATTGTGCATGTGTTTGGAGCCTGCTTGTGGTATTGCGTGTGTGCAGAGTGAGCTGGTCGTGGTGTGGTATTGTGTAATAAGGTCGGTTTTAGTCGTGTTGTGTTTGTGGTGTAATGTAATGCATATGTGGCTAGGGGCTGTAGAGAATGTGTGTATAGGGGATATAGCAAGTGTGTGCATATAGGCTATAGTGTGTGTGTGTGTGTGTGTATAGGTGATGTAGTGTTTGTAGAGAGTGTGTGTTCAGGGAATGTAGTATGTGTTTGCTTACAAGGAATCTAGTGTGCATATAGGGGATCCAGAGTGTGTGTGTGTGTGTGTGTGTATATATATATATATATATATATATGTATATATATATATATGAGTCTTATGTGTGTTTGAAGGACCCAGACTATGTATAGGAGATCTAGTGAGCGTGCGTATATAACGGATTCAGAGTGTATATAGTGATCTAGTGTGTGTATGTGTGTATATGATCCAGAGTTGGCTAAAGGATCTAGTGTGTGTCTGGAATGTAATGTGTTTAGGGGTGCAGTGTGTGTGTGAGGGGTGCTGTGTGTGTGTGAGGGGTGTTGTGTGTATGTGTATATATATATATATATATATATATAGTTTATATAAATATGTTTGGAAGTATTGTGTATGTGTGTGATGCAGTGTATCAGGGGGCTGTGTGTGTATGTGTGGGGTGCAGTATGTGTGTGTGATGGATGCTGTGTGTGAGGTGTGATGTGTGTGCTGTGTGTGTGAGGGTGCTGTATGTGATTGATTTGTGTGAGGGTGCTGTGAGTGTGGGTGCTGTGTATGATGTGTGTGAGAGTGTTGTGTGTGATGTGTGTGAGTGTTGAGTGTGATAGTGCTGTGTATGATGTGTGTGAGTGTTGAGTGTGATAGTGCTGTGTATGATGTGTGTGAGTGTTGTGTGTGATGTGTGTGAGTGCTGAGTGTGATAGTGCTGTGTATGATGTGTGTGAATGCTGAGTGTGATAGTGCTGTGTATGATGTGTGTGAGTGCTGAGTGTGATAGTGCTGTGTATGATGTGTGTGAGTGTTGAGTGTGATAGTGCTGTGTATGATGTATGTGAGTGTTGTGTGTGATGTGTGTGAGTGCTGAGTGTGATAGTGCTGTGTATGATGTGTGTGAGTGCTGAGTGTGATAGTGCTGTGTATGATGTGTGTGAGTGCTGAGTGTGATAGTGCTGTGTATGATGTGTGTGAGTGTTGAGTGTGATAGTGCTGTGTATGATGTATGTGAGTGTTGTGTGTGATGTGTGTGAGTGCTGAGTGTGATAGTGCTGTGTATGATGTGTGTGAGTGCTGAGTGTGATAGTGCTGTGTATGATGTGTGTGAGTGTTGAGTGTGATGGTGCTGTGTATGATGTATGTGAGTGTTGTGTGTGATGTGTGTGAGTGCTGAGTGTGATAGTGCTGTGTATGATGTGTGTGAGTGCTGAGTGTGATAGTGCTGTGTATGATGTGTGTGAGTGCTGAGTGTGATAGTGCTGTGTATGATGTGTGTGAGTGCTGAGTGTGATGTGTGTGAGAGTGCTGAGTGCTGGGTGTGATAGTGCTGTGTATGATGTGTGTGAGTGCTGGGTGTGATAGTGCTGTGTATGATGTGTGTGAGTGTTGAGTGTGATAGTGCTGTGTATGATGTATGTGTGTGATGTGTGTGAGTGCTGAGTGTGATAGTGCTGTGTATGATGTGTGTGAGTGCTGAGTGTGATAGTGCTGTGTATGATGTGTGTGAGTGCTGAGTGTGATAGTGCTGTGTATGATGTGTGTGAGTGCTGAGTGTGATGTGTGTGAGAGTGCTGAGTGCTGGGTGTGATAGTGCTGTGTATGATGTGTGTGAGTGCTGGGTGTGATAGTGCTGTGTATGATGTGTGTGAGTGTTGAGTGTGATAGTGCTGTGTATGATGTGTGTGAGTGTTGTGTGTGATGTGTGTGAGTGCTGAGTGTGATAGTGCTGTGTATGATGTGTGTGAGTGCTGAGTGTGATAGTGCTGTGTATGATGTGTGTGAGTGCTGAGTGTGATAGTGCTGTGTATGATGTGTGTGAGTGCTGAGTGTGATGTGTGTGAGAGTGCTGAGTGCTGGGTGTGATAGTGCTGTGTATGATGTGTGTGAGTGCTGGGTGTGAGAGTGCTGTGTATGATGTGTGTGAGTGCTGAGTGTGATGTGTGTGAGAGTGCTGTGTATGATGTGTGTGAGTGCTGAGTGTGATGTGTGTGAGAGTGCTGAGTGCTGGGTGTGAGAGTGCTGTGTATGATGTGTGTGAAGTGTGTGAGAGTGTTGTGTATAAAT
Organism: Pelobates cultripes; assembly: GCA_933207985.1. Classification (NCBI taxonomy): domain Eukaryota; kingdom Metazoa; phylum Chordata; class Amphibia; order Anura; family Pelobatidae; genus Pelobates; species Pelobates cultripes. Next base: position 101,668,724 of record OW240913.1, read on the forward strand.
GTTGTGTGTTGGGGGTAAATAAATAAAAAATTAAGTGGGGGAAATAAACAATAAAAAAAAAATAAACAAAAAAATAAACAATAAAAAAACTAAGCAAAAAAAAAACAACTAAATCCCCCCCTCCCTTCTTACCTTTAGCCTGGGGGGGGCAGGCCCGTGGTAGCTGGGATGGGGGGGGGCACAGGCACTCGTACACGATCCCTGGCGGTCCAGTGGTGAGTGAACACTCTCGCGAGATCGGGGTGTTGCCCTGGCAACGCTCCCGATCTCGCGAGATGAACCCGGCGGAGCTGCAAGATAGAGCTCCGCCGGGTCCTCTCCCTCCCTCCCCAGCCACAGGTCTGTTTAAATGGGCCGGTGAGGGAGCTCTTTGATCTCCCCATCGGCCCTCCATGGAAGACAGCGGGGCCGGCGCTCGGATAGTGCCGGCCCTGCATAGACCGGCAGGGGAGATCCTGGGACCTCCCCTGCCGGCCTCGGCCCCACGGCCACCGCGGCCCACCGGGCATTTGCCCGCTGTGCCCGATGGCCAGTCCGGGCCTGCCTTCACTCAACAAACCTAGAGAGATGGTGGTGCATAGCTACCAGCTTGTACAAATATGTTTCAGCAAACAACTGTTGTTCTGTAATATACATGAATGCACAATACTAAAACACGTGATAATGCTCCCTTCATAGTGGTACATTCTCAGAATTATATAGGGCAGTGGTAAGTGGTGCCCTAGGCTGTAGGTTGGTAACATCAAACTAATTGTTTCCTCAAACTACCATTAAAACCATGACTAACGATATCTGGCGGCATATCTTTAAAATTACACAAATAGAATTAGGACAGTGTAGTTCTTTTGATTCTGTAAATGTTGCATCTAGTAGGTACTTTATTGTTATTATTAATTAAATATTGCCCATAGACTTGGTTTCAAATGACTTTGTATGATTTGTATGCGATTGCCGGGTGGTCTAATTTCTGTAACGCTCTATGGATGTATCACGAAACAACCAAAATAGCCAGTGGACAAAGAGTTTCTTTTGATTCTTAATTTGTAATTCCACCCGTGGTGTAAAACAAAAAGAGATGATTGATTGGAAAAACGATTATGGATGCTTAGGGGATAGCAACTAAATGTAGATATTATTCACAGATCAAGTGAAAATTGTACTGTTAGCAATAATTAATAGCACAAAGTGAGAATTTTCATTTTCATAGTTTTTTTTTAATGACCTCCAACTGCTGGCTATAGCCTGAGATATCTAGTGATACACTAGATGGCACCATAGATCCCAAATTCAGTGCATCTATGCTGCTTAAACGTCTCAATAAAATAATAAATAATAGCGATGAGAAACTCTTTTCATAGAAACTGTTTTCTATGAAGTAGATTTTTTTTTTCCAACTAAGCACACACATCTTGCCACTAAGTCTCCATGCCTATTGTCCCGCTACAATACAGGTCTGCTCAAGTGCAAATTTTCAGGCGTAAATTTCCAGGCAGCTCAGCGTGCTCGGCAGACACATCCAGTCTCTGATCCCGTCGTGCTGCCTCATGTTCTGTTGTCAGCTCTATCCACTTGGGTGTAAGCTGTCTGTCCGTAAGTTTTCTTCCGTGAGTAATTGAAATAGAGAGGAGGGGAGCAGGGGAGTAGGCAGGGGAAGGAGTCTCTTGCATATAACAGACAGAGATATTGCGGTAGATTGGTCAGTATTTTGGCCGGAGAGGAAACAAAGCCATCACCGTGTCGAAAGCCGGTCTTTCCCTCAGAGCGTGTACACGTGCACACCTCACGTCATCACGCACCATTCCAACTAAGTTTTATACATACATTTTTTTAATGTTTATTTTAGAAATTCATACAAAACATAAAATGAATATTCTTTGGAACTTCTGGTGGTATGCGGCTATTGCTGCTTATGTGCCGTAAGTATGCTTCTCTGTGGATGCAGTAGTGGATTACCGTTAAGTTTGTTTTCTTATAAATGTTTTATAATATATATTATATATTAAGCTCAGCTGCGATGTTGGTCTGTAGTTGCAAAACATTGTATGCCAATGTTGGTTAAGTCCTTACGCATGTTCTTTTCTTTTTTTTCTTTTTTTTCTTTATTTTGTTTAGTATAATACACCACTGTTTTCTTTTGGCATGGACCCACGAGGACACCTCCAAAAGATGTCAATAGTTGGTGACCAAGCAAATTTGGAAGGAAAGCACCTGTATCAACTGCCTGGATGTATGTCTGTGGCAGGTAAAGAAATGAAGAGTTTGAATGAATGCTATCAAAGTAGTTAAGTGAAATTTGCACAAATAGATTTTTAAGAATATATACTATATATATATATTCGTAATGAGTAAAGTGAGGAAAAATTATATAGTGACAAATATATACTTTGTAATCAAACCAGCATTTTTTTCAAATTATTATTATTATTATTTATATACATTTTGACCAAATGCTTTGTTTACTGCACTGTTTGAGGGTTTTCATCTCTTGGTAGAATATTGTTTCAATATTCTGTTTAATAATTAATTTATTTGCATTTCAGTACAGCTTTCTTTTAATGCATACCAGCCACCAATGCCCTACTTGGTTTCCTAATTCCAGGTAGACAAGTATAGAGTAATCTCTACCTTAATAAAGAATACTTGAATGGATAGTGCAAACCCTGGAATAGGGCTGCATAATTACATTTTTTTATCACATTCTATGTTTCTATGTTTAATAGGGTGATGGGGAGAAGGAACGCAAGCTTGGGATGCTTCATATCCTTTTTACGTTGGTAATCTGTATTTAGTAATATTTTGTGTTTTTCTTCCATAATTAGAAATACGTCAAAGGCAAGAAATGATAATGAGGAATCAAATGATGTCTGTAAACCCACAGGTTATGATGTCAGCCCAGCAGAGAACGCCTCTAATACCATCACAGTTTGACCCTCGTTTGCTGGAAAGGTATACTTCCTTCTTATTTCTTTCTGTATGTTTACTGCAGATGGTAATGGTCTAGGGGTAATAGTCTGATAGGAAGCCTCCAAAGGAAAAGTATAATATTCAACCCCTATCCAAAATAAAAGTTGAAATTATTGGGCATGGCAAAAAGCATTGTTCCTCTTCATTCCATAATTATCACTGAATATAAGATGTCTGTGTAACTTTAAAGATGTATTTAAATAGCTGAATTCTATTTAATGGAATAAAGATTTTTTTTCCACATATTTAATAAATATTTATTGAAACTTTCATTGGGGCAAGTAAGTATAAAAAAGAAAACAGTCGTAATATAAGACACAAATATCCCCTTGTATCTATGCGTATAAGCAAACAACCCCAAGAATTCTGCAACTGGAGTATCTATATATGTAAGCTACTATATGTTAGTGCATTCCTATAAACACTGCTGATTCACCATAGCCATTGGTTCTCCATCCGATGCCTTATGTTTAAAAAAAGGGTTGTCAACAGTATCCATAGTGTTCTCAAATGAAAAGTGATAAAGGAGCTATGAAAGTAGAGGGGAATAAGTAGAGAGGGAAAAGAAAAAAACAAAAAACAAAAATCACAATTTTAATTTAGATGTAGCAGCGGAACTTTCCTCCCCTATCTGCTCTCCTGACTCCTATAATCCTGAACCACGGGAGAGGAAAGAAGTCTAGCCAATAATACCAGCGTCTAACACAGGCTTCCTGCTTCTTGGGAATATCTGCACCATTATGTCCATCTGTCTTACTTCATCAACACTGGCCACCTATAAGACCAAGGGGGGGTTTGTGCATCTGTCTTCTCCAGAACAATGGAATTGGTGCCTTTTCTGTGTTTAGGGACTGTGTGTATAGTTAGGGACTATATGCACCTGTATAAAGTTTATTATGGTGTAAGAGAATCGCCTCAGGGCGAAAGGGGGGTGGGCTATCCAAGATCTTTCTTATCACCTCATAAACAATATAAAAACAGTGAGAGCACTCAATTTATAAAAAAAAATAATAATAAATAAATAACCACATGTTATTGGTTGAATATACCTGTAAAATATATTAAAAGAGAAACCATAGAGTAGTATAGTTACAATAACTTATTCTTATAAAACTCTAGATGGTCTCACTCACATGGTTCTTAAAAAGAAAAAAGCTGGCTCAGACTGTAGAGCCTTGTAGAAAATGGAAGGATGAGGTAGATATTTCTTTAGAGGTGGTTAAAGTGTAGTACCCGGTCCCCCTCTTGTCTTGGTGTTCCTTGTAAGCTTACAAAACTTCAGGATACCAGATGCATGCAGGGCTAACAATTTATCCACTTAAAAAAACAAAATCTTGATAAAAGAAATATACAATATAAAAGTCCACCTCACTTTACACGTTTCGGCAATAAGCCCTTTTCAAAAGTGTCTGTGTGCTTCCATCTTCCATCCCTTGACTTTTAAATCAATTTGGCACCTTTTGTCATCTACAGCTGTCTTCTTCCTGGTTGTGCAAATATGACGTCAAACGTGCGCTTGTTACAGGTGCATATTGATGATCTCAAGATGTCCTTTGTTTGTGAAGCATCTATAGGGATCTTCCATGATGCACAATTATGACGTTGGGCCTGCGCTCGTTCCAGAGTGCGCACATTGATAATGTTATGATGTCTACTGTCCATAAGCATCTATTATGCTCTTCCCCTTTGATTATCTACACGTCTCGATGTAAGTGACTGGATACTTGCTTGCACGTACTCCGTGCACAGCCACTATGCATCAGTCCAGCATAATAGTAATTTAGGGATCAAAGCAGGGGGAAAAAAAAGGGGTCCATGTGTTATACACCAGAGCCAAAAATTCCTAATGAATTTGGGCTCCATCCACCATAACTCTGGAGTCTTATTTATATGCATATAATCAACTTGAATAAAGATATTTAAATAAAAAACACATTTAGAGAGAGAATCAATCAATTAAAAACATAATTTACCTAGTAAAATAGATTTTCATGCATATACATAAGGAAATATCTTGGATATATAAATATACATATATATATCTTAAAGCAGAGAAAAAGAACCCATATTGGGAGAATATATAAATCATCAATTATAATTAAAAATACCATAAGAAAGTTATTAAATACATAAATACATTTTATTAATATCTTAAAATAAAAGACAAAAATTAAAGATCAAATAGACCTATATTGGGAGAAATAAGAAAACAAAAATTACAATTACATAAAAGAATTCATTTTAAAATCCACATTAAGGCCATATGGTTTTAGGGTTTCCATATTGAATATCTACCTCATTTCCGACTTGCCAAGGAGGTTATCCTTATCTTCTCCTCTGCAATGGACCTTACTCTTATCAATACCTATAAAATTAAGTCCACTGGGATCACCACTGTTTTTTTTGTATTTTCTTCTGATGTTGTATATATGTTCCCTTATGCGTGTTTTTAAACATCTGAACGTCTTCCCTATGTATTGAAGACCTCATAAACCTTCATCCCTTACAATGCCACCAAATATGGAGCAGACTGCCCTCCTCCTCCCCGAATCTCCAGCAGGTGCCAGAATGAGCCGGGCAACGTTGTTTTTTTTTTTAAGGTCCACTGAGTTTCTTTATAATGTTAGATTAATGGCTACACTTAAAAAAATTCTAATTTAAAACGTTTAAAAATCACCTTGAAACATACCTGTATTTATAGGGCCAAGGCAGATTACTCACTTGGTGAAGATTGTTTACATACCACACATGTGTTAGCTGTAATAGCTGTAATTTGCCAGCTCAGTGCTTCTGTAGGAGAATATGAAGCACAGATATGAGAAGCATTGATTCTGATATAAAGCATTGGTATGAGAAGTATTGAATCCAATGTAGCACAGCCCGCATCCAGCTACTGCATGCAAAGTATGCTGACACACGCATGAAAAATAGCTACAATTATTGAATCTATTTTAGTCCAAAGCCACTAGAGGCATGCGTATGGCAAAATGTAAACAGTGCTAGTTCTCTGTATGTTTTCATTTTAAAGACTGCAGGTGCAGCAAACATGAAATGACTAATTCAACCAAATAGTTTCATAGATGTGTCCGATCAAGAACCAATAGGAACATAGTCTGAGAAAATAAATAAAAAGGGTATTATGTATCATATCTATGAATATTATTATTATGTTATTATTTAAATAGCACCAACAAATTCCTCAGCGCTTTACAGTGGGTGAACGAACAAACATGTAGTTGTAACCAGACAAGTTTGATACACAGGAACAGAGGGGTTGAGGGCCCTGCTCAATGAGCTTACATGCTAGAGGGAGTGGGGTAAAATGACACAAATGGTAAGGATTGTATTAAACTAGTGACAGTTGCAAGAGAGGAATCAGTCGGGAGCTATTAACAATTTAATTGATCTTAAAAAGTGGGTTTTTAATGATTATTAGATACGTTGGAAGGGAAGGTTTGTTGAGATTGCATGGTCCTTTTAAAACCTATGGATATAAGGTGACCATAGCAATGCAGTCCGTGAGAGGAGTTAGTGTGGCTTTGAGATTTGTTAGATGTTTTATAACACCACAGCAGGAGACCTTATGGAGAACTTAGCATTACACCACACCTTGAATATGCTGTGCAATTTTGGGCACCTGTTCTAAAGAAAGAAATCATGGCACTAGAAGAAGTCCGAAGACGAGCTACAAAATTGATAAAAGGAATGGAGCATTTTAGTTATGAAGAAAGGTTAAAAAATTTAAATCTGTTTAGTTTGGAAAAATGGCACCTGAGAGATATGATAACATTATACAAATATATTCGGGGCCAGTACAAATCTTTATCTGGAAATCTATTCATAAACAGGGCTATGTATAGGACACGAGGTCACGCATTTAGGCTGGAAGAAAGGAGATTTCATCTAAGGCAAAGAAAAGGTTTTTTTTACAGTAAGAGCAATAAGGATATGGAATTCTCTGCCTGAAGAGGTGGTTTTGTCAGAGTCTATACAGATGTTAAAACTGCAATTGGATAAATACTTGCAAAAACATAACATACAGGGATATAATTTCAAATTAGTGGGGTAATAGCTGCTTGATCCAAGAAGACATTTGACTGCCATTTTGGGGTCAAGAAAGAATTTTTTCCTACTTTGTTGCAAAATTGGAAGCACTTCAGACTAGTTTTTTTTCCCCTTCTTTTGGATCAACAGCAAAAACATATACGAGGAAGGCTGAACTTGATGGACACAAGTCTTTTTTCAGCTGTGTAACTATGTAACTATGAGATCACAAGAAATAGAGAATTAAGCAAGTGAGATCATTAAGAATGGACCAACAGGTTTCAAAGATAGTTTCAAGTATACCAGGATAATTAGAGTCACCTATCTTAAGCAAGCACATATGAGGATTTAGTTAAACTATGTATCCATAACATACCACATTTAAACCCACTATTGTTTACAAAGTACCCCAATATAGAGGGGTTATAAACATATTAATTGCAAAACTTAAATCTCGTCCAGAGGTGATTCTTAAATTGATTCTTTATATTCATCATTTCTAAAGGGGCAGCTGGGAGTTTAGTGGTTGGGTGCTCAATACAAGGAATGTGATCAGCGTACTATAGGACTGGAGGTGAGATAATAACCAATGGGGCATGTGGGATCCTGGGTAATGAGGTATAACAGCATGATGGATCTTAGAGAATGGGGCATTACAGCACATTCAAACATCTGGAAAGAGACTCTATAGCAAGTGTCTGTTCAATTCGAGTTCTTGACGCAGCCTATTCCAGAATACGACTAGCATACTCCCTGTATGAGATACTCCAGTTGCTGATTCTGTTCATCTGACTTTGCACTGTTCCCGTCTCTGCCACCCAACTCCCAGCATTGTATTGGGTGCCAGTCAGCATTACCAATTACCACTTGTGTCGGGTGTGTGGGTCATCAACAAAATTATAGATTAGTCCTAAAGATAAACCATCAAATGAATGTTTGTATGAATGAATGTATTTCCGAAAGAAATACAGAAAGAAAAACAGTATGATTAGACACAGTAATGCAACCTTTGAGAATCATGAAATTTGTCATTCAATATCCTTTGAGAACATGAACCTTACCATTAAGAAAGAAAAAACATAATAAAATGCCACATAACCACCTGCCACAAAGATGCAAGAAAAGTGATATTGCATGGTTGGTGAATAGTGATGTCCCGAACGGTTCGCCGAACGGTTCGCGAACGGTTCTCCACGAACGGTTCGCCACGGACTCATCATTGAGTAAACTTTGACCCTCTACCTCACAGTCAGCAGACACATTCCAGCCAATCAGCAGCAGACCCTCCCTCACAGACCCTCCCACCTCCTGGACAGCTCACTAAGAATGCAGCTTCAAAATGGATGCTGTCCAGGAGGTGGGAGGATCTGGGAGGGAGGGTCTGCTGCTGATTGGCTGGAATGTGTCTGCTGACCGTTCGGCAAACCGTTTGGGACATCACCAATGGTGAAGAATATTGCATGGTTGGTGGAGACTGAAATAATTTAATCTGTAGGATAAGAGAGATAATAGTCTTTGCAAGATATATTGATGTATCACAAGGTAATTGAGTAGACAGCCTTATCAGTGGTACGTTATTATGTCACATGACTAATAGAACAAAGCCAACATTTTTAATAACTTTTATGAAAAAATAATGTGACATTTGCAAACAAAATAAAAAAATACAGGAAATAGAGCCGTGCAAGTTGGAAATTGCAGAATGAAAGTCCTGTAAAGTTTGTTTAACATACATACACTCTTTATTCTTTGTTCCATTCACATTATGTAAACAATATAAGAGCCCTCAGCTAGTTCCTTATTAAATAAACACTGTTTTTGTACTGTTTGGTTAGAGATTTGCTGCCATCAACTGATCTAATTATCCCTAATGACTCAAGACAAGTTCATATGGCTTCACTTCCAACACACGCAGGTCTTCTAGCAAACAGAGCATTTTCAGGCCAAGGTAACGCAGACAATACAGTAATGTTAAACAGATCAGTTTATTTATTATCCTGCTATTGTTATATTAAATTACATTTTATGTAAAACTAGTGTGTATATGCTTTGAGCCCTTCTTGCCATTGGTACATATAAAAACTATTGATGCCCACGCTTTATAGATCATGCAGTGTTCCCGAGACTAGCAGGCAAAAGGAATCATCTAAAATTGGTAGCTATAAGGAATCCATATCATGAAATGAGAGATAATCTGGGATCCATCCAAGTTTTTACCAAAACCCCATTGTATCCAATCCAGTTACTGTACTACGAACATTTAAGGGGCTACAATGTTACTTTTTGTGAAACACACATATATACCAAAGTTTAATGTAATGTAATGTTGACTTTGTTGTTTTACCTAATTACATTACAACTCAATTATCGTATCAACATGTTATTATCAATTATTGTATTATTTGTTAATCTATATAAAGCGCTCTTTCACGTTAAATAACTAAATATAGAGCAGGGCTCAAATATGGACATCGACAGTGTTATTTTGATAATTTTTGGAAAGGTTACACTAATTTTTATTTTTCTATATGTAATTTTTAAAGCACACCAGATTTTTTATACTTTTTATTGTATGGATTTCTATGCACATTAACCATTCTTGTACCTATTTCAGGGTACAGTTACTTACAGACAGAGCCATTAGATTTTGTGGCAAGGAGGCAGGAACTCTTACAGAAACAAAATGTGACCCGGTAAGCAGCAGACATTCTTTTTGTATTCTGTCAGGTGAGGATACTCTAACATGTTAAGTTTTTATTTCATTAAATACATTACATTTATTGCATTTTTAAAACATATATCACAATATATAAACAATTATTTTATGAGTAAATTAAATATTATTCTTAAAGAGTAACTGTTACTTCTCAAAAATGTCCTTTAACTTTTTCTTTTGTTTTTTTTCAACAATGCTGTTTTTTTTATTTTTTTATTTTATTGACGATGTAGAAAATGATCATAATCCAGCAAAGCAAGGGCATGTATTTCTAATAAAGAGGAAAATAGAATAGAATACATTGACTTTTATTTTGTGGACCTCACAAATATTTATTTTATTAAATTTAGGGATAAGTAGGCATAACATTACAAATCCTGGGAAATTAAAGTTCCGCTTTAAAGTTACTGATAAACTGTAAAAAGGGGTCCTCTTAGGACCATAACCACTACAACTCAATGGCTCAATATAATGGTTATAGTTCTAAAATTCTATGAAGTGATAAATGTTAACCATACATTGCTCTCTGAAGACTCAGAACAAATAAAACATAGCATTCCATGCTGTGCCGAATTATTAGAAATAGTGCATGCATGGCATGATCCGACCAAAATAGAAGCAGAGACAAACACACACAAAAAAAAACCAGTCTTTGCACCGGATAGAAGAGGGGGAGAAAAGCTAAAAATAAAAAGTCCTAGAGAAACACTGAATGCGTTTCCTTTTCCAAAGACAAACACTTATAAAAATCTATGGCCATTGTTTCACAGTTTTTGTTATTTATTGAATTAGCTAGGTGATCTTGTTACATTTCAAAATAGAATATATATAGTTTTAATTGTTCTTTTTACTGTATGGCATTTTAAATTATTTCCAGGACCGAACTTGTCATTGGGCAAACCCAGCAAATGCCTGGTGGGCTGCGATGGGCATGGGCCAAGGCTGACAAAGGAGATCATGCAGGGTGGCACTGGCCCAATGTGAGATCTGTCCCTTCATGGGCCAGAGAGCAGATTAGGTTACTGGGTAAGTGAGCCAGGCAGCCTTCATCTGTATTCTCGTGACCTCTGATATTGTCGGACCAAAAAGCCCGCCCACTGGATCAGCAGGCCCCCTTCCCTCCAAAGTAATTATTTACATTAACTTATTAATTATTAAAGCCCCTATCTAATCCATTATACACACACTACTGTCCCTGCATCCAGATACACCCTATATCCGCTATAACTATACCCTCTATGCATACACGCACACACACTATACCCCTATGCAGTGGTGTATCCTGGTTTTGTGCTGCCCTAGGCAGGACAAAACTCAGGCACCCCCTCCCCCCGCGCCACCCCCACCCAACCCTCCCCGCCCACCTTCTAAATACACACACACAAACAGTCAGACACACACACACAGTCACACACACACACACAGTCAGACACACACACAGTCAGACACAAACACACACACACACAGTCAGATACACACACACAGACAGACAGACACAAACACACACACAGACACACACAGTCAGATACAAACACACACAGTCAGACACACACACACAGTCAGACACACACACACACAGTCAGACACACAGTCAGACACACACACACAGTCACAGTCAGACACACACACACACACAATCACTCACATTAACACTTTTTTTTTTAATTTAACCCCCCCCCCCCAGCCTCCTTACCTTTGGGAATGCTGGGGGGGTTCCTCTTTCTCCCTGGTGGTCCAGTGGCTGCTGGTCAGGCTGATGGGCTGCCTACTGGGTGCTGGGCGGGCGGCTGGCGAGGGAGCACTTCCTCTGAGCTGACTGCTCAGCTCTCTCGCGCGCCGCAGAGTTCTGCGCATGGTCTGCCCTGGTAGAGCATTGAACCAACATGCTCACTTTGAGAGGGGGCGTGTTTGTCATTGGTGATGACAAAACACACCCTCTCTGCCCCGCTCCCTTCTTACTGGGCCGCTGTGATAAAAAAAATGCCCGGGCCGAATTTTTCTCCCTGTCCGGCCCTCGGTGATCCCATCTGTTGTCCAACTACCATTTGCCCATCCTTGTAGGGTTGTAATTAGCACTGAGCAGCGTTTGTGTGTTTGAATGTGAGCATGTTTTTGTATGGAGTATGTGTGAGTGAATCTAGGGGTGTGATTGTAGTGTTTGTTTTTGAATGATGAGATGCATGCACATATACACAAACACTGCTGCACACACATGCACAGATACAGTGCCTTGCAAAAGTATTCACCCCCTTGGCATTTTTCATGTTTTGTTGCCTCACAACCTGGAATTAACATGGATTTTTTGAGGATTTGCATCATTTAAGTTACAAAACATGCCCACAACTTTGAAGATGGTTTTTTTTGTGAAGCAAATAAATAGGACAAAATAACAGAAAAAGTCAATGTGCATAACTGTTCACCCCCCTAAAGTCAATACTTTGTAGAGCCACCTTTTGCGGCAATCACAGCTCCAAGTCGCTTTGGATAAGTCTCTATGAGCTTGCCACATCTTACCACTGGGATCTTTGTCCATTCCTCATTGCAAAACTGCTCCCGCTCCTTCAAGTTGGATGGTTTGCGCTTGTGAACAGCAATCTTTAAGTCTGACCACAGATTTTCTATTGAATTTAGGTCTTGGCTTTAACTAGGCCATTCCAACACATTTACATGTTTCCCCTTAAAGGAACACTTTAGTCACCTAAATTACTTTAGCTAAATAAAGCAGTTTTAGTGTATAGATCATTCCTTTGCAATTTCACTGCTCAATTCACTGTCATTTAGGAGTTAAATCACTTTGTTTCTGTTTATGCAGCCCTAGCCACACCTCCCCTGGCTATGATTGACAGAGCCTGCATGAAAAAAAAACTGGTTTCACTTTCAAACAGATGTAATTTACCTTAAATAACTGTATTTCAATCTCTAAATTGAACTTTAATCACATAAAGGAGGCTCTTGCAGGGTCTAGCAAGCTATTAACATAGCAGGGGATAAGAAAAGCTTAATTAAACAGAACTTGCAATAAAGAAAGCCTAAATAGGGCTCTCTTTACAGGAAGTGTTTATGAAAGGCTGTGCAAGTCACATGCAGGGAGGTATGACTAGGGTTCATAAACAAAGGGATTTAACTCCTAAATGGCAGAGGATTGAGCAGTGAGGCTGCAGGGGCATGTTCTATACACCAAAACTGCTTCATTAAGCTAAAGTTGTTCAGGTGACTATAGTGTCCCTTTAAACCACCCAAGTGTTGCTTTAGCAGTGTGTTTGGGGTCATTGTCCTGCTGGAAGGTGAACCTCTGTCCTAGCCTCAAATCATGCACAGAGTGGTACAGGTTTTGCTCAAGAATATCCCTGTATTTAGCACCATCCATCTTTAACTCAACTCTGACCAGTTTCCCAGTCACGACTGCTGAAAAACATCCCCACAGCATGATGCTGCCACCACCATGGGATGGTGTTCTTTGCGTGATGTGTTGTGCTGGGTTTGTGCATGACATAGCGTTTTCTTTGATGTCCGAAAAGTTCAACTTTAGTCTCATCAGACCAGAGCACCTTCCTTCATACATTTTGGGAGTCTCCCACATGCCTTTTCACAAACTCACAACGTGCCATTTTGTTTTTTGCTGAAAGTAATGGCTTTCTTCTGGCCACTCTGCCTTAAAGCCCAGCTCTATGGAGTGTACGGCTTATTGTCATCCTATGTACAGATACTCCAGTCTCTGATGTGGAACTCTGCAGCTCCTTCAGGGTTACCTTAGGTCTCTGTGCTGCCTCTCTGATTAATCGTAAGCATCTGAATGTCCGAATGGCATGAAATTCGTACGAATGTACATTCAGAACGAAACGAATTGCACATGTCTAACTGATACAGATACACAAACACAATAATAACACACTGAGACACATGCAGATACACAGACACTCATACAGATACACAGCTACACCCATACAGAGAGACACCCACATATACAGACACTGACACATACAGATACACAAAAACACACAATGATACACATACACACAAAGACACACATACAGATTCAAAGACATACAATAATATACATACAGATACACAGATTCGCACACTGACACACATACAGATAGATAGGCACAAATATACATACACTGACACAAATAAAGAAACACAATGAAAAACAGATTCCCAGACTTACAGACACAAAGAAACACAAAATGACACAGATAGTGGTCAAACTTTTATCCTCCCTTCATAGTTACATAGTTACATAGCTGAAAAGAGACTTGCGTCCATCAAGTTCAGCCTTCCTCACATATGTTGTTGCTGTTGATCCAAAAGAAGGCAAAATACCTAGTCTGAAACGCTTCCAATTTCAATCCAAAAGAAGGCAAAATACCTAGTCTGAAACGCTTCCAATGCCACAAACTAGGAAAAAATTCCTTCTTGACCCCAAAATAGCAGTCAGATATTTCCTTGGATCAAGCAGCTATTACCCCACTAATTAGAAATTATATCCCTGTATGTTGTGTTTTTGTAAGTATTTATCCAATTGCAGTTTAAACCTCTGTAGTGACTCTGACAAAACACCTCTTCAGGCAGAGAATTCCATATCCTTTTTGCTCTTACTGTAAAAAAAACTTTTCTTTGCCTTAGATGAAATCTCCTTTCTTCCAGCCTAAATGTGTGACCTTGTGTCCTATGTATAGCCCTGTTTATGAATAGATTTCCAGATAAAGGTTTGTACTGGCCCCAAATATATTTGTATAATGTTATCATATCCCCTCTCAGGCACCGTTTTTCCAAAGTAAACAGATTTAATTTTTTTAACCTTTCTTCATGACTAAAATGCTCCATTCCTTTTATCAATTTTGTAGCTCGTCTCTGGACTTTTGCTAGTGCTTTTTCTAGTTTCAGTTTCCTACTTGTTGGGTGCAGAGGCTGGCTGAGGCCTTTGGGAGTCAGAGGCTGGCTATAGCTATTTGCGCCCACTCCTCTTCTCCCTCTTCCTTGTGGCTCAGTGTCTGTGTTACCTGGGAGTAAGTGACAGGCTCTCACCTCCTCACAGGTTGCCAGTATGAGAGGGGCCCGGTTGCACTGTTAAAGCGCCAAAGTGCACGACTAGTCCCCTGATGACAGAGGCTCTTTGCGTGGCCAAAAATGCATGGGCCACCCTATGGGCCCCCTGAGTGTGTGGGCACTGGTTACAGTCGCACCGGCGGTAGTTTTGCTACTGATACACACACATATGCACTACAACTACTATACAAATACAAACACTAAAGCTCCTAGATACACACACAATGCAACTCACTTCAACCCCAGACACACACAGACACAGTACAGCCTCTACATGCACAACACCACCCCCTAAGCGCACACACTCTACAGGGCCTATAAACTCGTGCACACACACACACACACACACACACACTTTACAACCAAGAAACACTACAATGCCATAGAGAGCAACCTCACACATGCACAACAGCCCTGTTCCACTTTTGTCCGCTGGTATTCCAATATTGGGGAAAATCACAGCACATGCATGTCAGTAAATTTGCTTGCATTGTGCAGAAACACAAGACAAGCATCACACTGACATACTCTTTTTTGGGGGGCTGGGGGTGGGCATGCTTGTTATAGGTGGTGACATAGCACCCCTCCTTTCTGGTCCAGCCCCTCCTATTGGGCTTCTCTGCCTTGACCTGCCTCTGCTGAGTTTTTGTCCCAATCTGGTCCTGATATAAGACATATACACTGCTCTTTGTGTCTAATGGCACAATTGACAAAGTGAAGACATGTTTAACATGTAATTACAATATAAACCAGCAAGAAGATGCTGTTTTGTTGGTAATAGTCTATATTGCATTAGCTGCATGTTGGATTATTTCAGATGCAAACAGAAAAGACATGCATTTTGTTTTGGTTTTCTTTTTTTGCATGACATGGTAATGTTAGAAACACAATGAACTTAAAATACAGCCATTTGTTGTCTGCTGCTATGCTGTCCATTTGAGTGGCAATCATAAATAAATCATGTTAATCTCATTCTGGTCTCCCCATAAACCGGAACTATTTTGACCAGGAACCCTAAGGTCAGCTTGTACAGTAGTGATCTTTCCTCTGGATAGTATTCTGCTCAGTCATATCATACCATGGCGGAACTTACATCTAGCATCACTTCATATTCTGTTCACTCCCTCTGTGCTCCACTATCTACTGATACTGCTGGGGCAGCTTTCGACTGTGCAGAATTTGGCCTATAACAGCTGAAACTACGCTTTTCCCAATGGCATTTTGTGTTTTCAGTATCCCTACTGTGTGTTTATATTCAGTGTTTATTGTGTGCATGTCCTAGCTAGTGTTCAGCTAGTGTAATAACACCTTTCAGGCTTTCCTTCTCTTTCACCTCCTTGGCCCTCTTCCAGTTAGTCTAGTCAGTCTTACGTCCGAAGTCCATCTTTCTAAACTATTTTTCTTTCTCCATAGTTATAGTCAATCCTGAGTTGGGCTTGCTATGGTTACACTCATGACTTCATATAGACACATAATTAATTCCCTATGATGATTTCTCTAACGTGGTTATTTGCCAAACGGAAAATTCAAAGTGAATTCAAATTTAAGGTCAAAATAGCCAAACTGGAAAAAAATCTCTAAGTCAACTATGCTTTCATTGCAGTAATTCTGGCCTTAAATTTGAAATTGACTTTGAATTCTCACTTTAGTAAATATCCCTGTAAATGTATGGAATTTATTACAGTCTGGAATAAATAACTCATATCTACAGCTAAGCACCAACCATAGAGAAATCCTCACCGTGAGATACGTAAATCTGCAGGAGGCAACCTGTAACAGTAATGGGTTAAAAATGGTCTCACTGATATGAGAGAAACAAGGTGTTCTTTCTTTCTTGCTATGAGCATAAAGTGCAGTTCTAATGCTAAATTTACACCATGTTTATTTTAAAGAAACACTTTAGGTCAGGAACACATGTATTCCTGACACTATAGTGTCAAAATAGATTATTTAGGTGGCCCCTCTGTGTTTAAACTGTTACCTTTTCTCCCATGTCGCGCCGATCTCACCGCGATGGGCTCCGCCTCCATGGCTGAGATCATCAAATATGATGACATCAGCCAATCCAATGGTTTCCCCATACAAAAGCACTGGGAGGCTATTGTGCATGCTGGGCAAAATACAGCGCTGCGTCAGTCAGCATCTCCTCAGAGAGATGCAGTGAATCAGTGCATCTAAGGGGAATATTCAGAATGTGGAGACGCTGAATGCCAGTTCTGTACATTGTGCAGAACTGGACTAAAATGCACCTCTAGTAGCTGTCTAAGTGATTGCCACTAGAGTTGTACCTAGGCAGTATGGTAAACACTGCCATTTCTCTGAAAAGGCAGTGTTTGCCGTAAAATGCCTGCAGGGACAGGCTGTAGACATCAGAACCACTACATTAAGCTGTAGTGGTTCTGGTGACTATAGTGTCCCTTTAAGCACCATTTTAAGTTACTTAATCAACAAAATGTTCTAAAGTTGACTTGACAAGATATGTTTATTTGAATTGTCAGAATGGAAATGGAAATGAATGCCATTTATCAACCACGAGAAATCGACAAAGCACACAGGAAGGGATTTGTGGAAATGGAGTCACCATTCCTCTACCACGGAATTGCAAATCCTGTAGCCTTCAGAGGGAGACAAATGATTCCAGAAGGTCATCTACACTCAGATGTACTTGTCTACCGCAACGCCTTGGAGAGTATACATGGCAATACAATGTTGAAACCCTCAAGCCCATATCCGAACATAAACCACCTCCATAGAGAAAGAGTCCGCAGACCTGCTAGAAGAACCACTAACCAAAAGACTGCAGATAGCACTATATGTGTCTCCAAAATTCAGGCCGATAGCAAGCTCCAGTCGCCACCTGTGACTACCGAGGATGACAAAGATGACAAGAAAGAGGAGGAAACCGAGATATTTGGCAAAATCGACCAAAGCAAAGTAGCTGTAGATCCTACGATGGACAAAAACTCTATGGAACTCCATGAAAACCAAGATAAAAATAATAGCAATAACAACATGACCAGAGAGAGGAACAGTAGCTGCAATGGGAACGACAAGGAGTTAGGTAATACAAGTACAGCATTTGAAGACAGATACATCTACCAGCCTCCAGTTCATCTATCAGCAACACCATACAGTTTTCCAGTGTCTATTAACTCCCCAATAATTTCAGGTATGTTCTGGTGAGGTACTCAGCATTCCCTATATTTTATAATGAGATGTTGATTTAGCCAAGATGTTGTAGGCCACTTTGAGATTTCTTTGTGTGCATATATGTATGTATGTATGTATATATATATATTTTTTTTTCATGTATCCTTGTACAGTAAATTGTTGCAACTGAGCTTTGACTTATATCCGATACATTAGGTCTATCGATGATGACTTTCACCACAGCACAGCACCACAAGAAAAACCTAAAACAATTAATTCAGTAAATTAAAAATGTAATAATTGGACAGTAGGCTTTTTAATCTGGAGGGTTATCACAATAGAGACAGGATAGTATTTGTGTTAGCAATTTTATTTATAGTACCAAATATTCCACAGAGCTGGGTAAAAAAAAACAAGTATAGAGAGAAAATATTATCCAGGGATGAAGTAGTGATGGGGACAATGCTCACTTTAAGCTCCATAACCACTACAGCTTACAGGTGGTTTTTTAATTGTTATTTTTCTCAAACAATTTTTTAAATGGTTTGACAAAAACTGGCCTCTCCCAGGACCTAAACCCCCTGTCCTCCTGCTGCTGCTGCACATGTACTTGCTTTTTCTTTACTGTGTTGTTTGTTCACTATAGTCCAGCCTAGCAATGATATTATGTGAGCACTGAGGGTGACTAAGAACAGAACTCATACTTTATCATTATCATCCAAAGGCAGTAGGTGATAAGGAGGGGCGAGCTTTGGGTGCCGTTAGTTTAAATGGGTTGACAAATAATGTGGCAAATTCACACAAAGATTCCTTAAATTAGAACCATTATAGTAAGCTGTAGCGCTTGTGGTGCTCAGAGTACTTTATATATGAATATATATTACTGTTGTACACAAAAATAAATGTATGGTTAACTATTATTGCTAATGGTATTATTATTTCTGTTTATTTTCCTAAAAAAGAACACAGTATATTTTTCAACAGAGAAGATATACCAGCACTTCAGGATATCCGTAAATGGACCTCTCAAGATGTATATAATTTTATAAGTAACCTGCCAGGCTGTTCAAATTACGCACAGGTACTCGCTCTTCATGAATTTGTTGGTTTCATCTACACATCAGTTCTGAATCAGCAATAAGTATGTTTGTATAGAAGTCATCCACTTTGTATTCATACTGTGTGCAGAATCACACTGCATGATTTCAGTAGCCAGCAGCTCTGGCTGTGATCAGAGAACGCCATTTGCTGTTTTACAGTCTAACAGTGTACCAAATGTATCTGCAACTTTACTTGATATGTCTGCAAGTCTTCCCGGGCTCTAACTGTGAACTGCAGTCTGTACTCTATCAATCATCTGTCAGATGTTTATCTATTGAAAGAATAATTCATGGCAATTCAGAAGATTCACTTTGGCTGATATTTACTATATTTACTTTCATGTCAATAGAAGAAACCATTTTTGATTATATTTGAATAGGACCAAAATTGGGGCCAAGTAGCATGAATTAGAACTACTTTGGAATTAACTCCTGAACAATTCCCCAAATTAAGAATTCAGATATACAAGGCAGCTGGTTACTTTACTAAATAAAATGAGCAGGGATTCTCCAGGACTCCTTATTAGCAGGAGGGAACAATTGGTCACTAACGGGCTTAGCTCTGGAGAGCTAACAGAAGCTTCTGGCAGGAGCTACCGCCACTTAGACCAGGAGGAAAGGGTCAGGGATAGCCCCCAGCAGACCCCGGATAACAAGCCAAATCATTAGCAAACCATTATACCACTTACATTGGGGGTCGCTAGGGCACTTCTGGTACAACAACCACTACAGCATTCAATAGTGCTTATGGTGGTGAGTGTTTTTTTAAACTCCATGTCTATAGGATCCCTGAAACAGCAGTGGAATAACGTAATAAGTTAAGACTTATCCTAGCCCACCAAGTGTGGGTGTTTAATAGAGCTAATACCCCCATTCCCTGTATTGTGATTTAAGGTGCTTATCATCTAGTCTCACCAAATAAACATTTTCTATAAACTTACCTGAAATTAAAATAATTTTTATATTTACCAACACCGTTTTCAGAGTCGTCAGAAAATACACACACATGCTTAACTTACTGCGATTGAAAGAGACGTTCATAAAAAGCCTAAGACAACTTTTTTTTTGTTTCAAGTATTTTATTGATTTTCATTTATTATAACATATAGACTAATACAGCAGTCCTGATAAGGTTTTACATTCTTATGAGGTATTTACTACATCACAGGAGTTTCTCCTAATTATTGACTTTAGGACAATAGACATATACATTAAAATAAACATTACAAACATCAAAGAAAATAAACAAAAACAAAATTATTCCAATTCCTGGTAGTTTCATGTTTATAAAACAGATACATCCAATGCCGAAAGGAGAGACCATGGGCGTTCAAAGGTACAGGTGGAGGCCAAATTCTCTTATCAACAATGCAAGGCCAAGTTTTATCATGTAAACCTCATTTTTGTGACCGTTCCTCCAAAATTAAAAAAAGACTTAGACTTGTGACCTTGAACCCTAGTAATATTTACCTCCATTTTGATTTGAAACATTAGCTGATTTATGACATCTTGCCATATAAAGGACAGTGGGATTTTTTCCAGTATTTTTTTATTTTACACTGTTTCCTAGCAGTTAAAATTATAATTGCACGTAACTGAGCCAACTTTTTAATTTGAAGGGGAAAAAAAAAGAAAGAAAAAAAAATGTTTTTGAAATAAAATACATCACCAGATACTCTGCCAATATGAATCTTCATATAGACAGTGGCAATGGAAGGGGCATTCAAAGTACAATTCCTCATATTGCTGTCTGCAGGTATCTTCATCTCAGTAAATGCAAAAAGAAATCTCAAAGTCTTTTCCCAAATCAGTTTACCTGTAATACATATGACCTGGTAATGTGTCCACAACATTGAGTGGCACATTTTAACGAATTATCAGCAGTATAATAGTTGCAGCACACAGCAATACAAAGAGACACTGACAGTAGATTGCGATGAAAGTAAGCAGAATAATACGATAACAGACAATTACTGTAAAATTACAGGCATACTCCAAGGGCAGTACATGTTTTGCCTCCCCAGACACATGCTGGTACATTGTGACAGGTGCATTTGCCATATTTTCCCAGACAGAGGATGCAGATGGTATATTAACCAATTCACTAGTTCATAAGAACTATTGTTTTATAAACCTGCAAACAAGAGAAACGTATGGAATGTCAATACCTGGGGTGCAAAATACACTACTATGATGAGTCCTGGTATTCATTTTGTGATCATGGTCTATTTAAATATGATTTATGAAACACAATTATTGGGGATATGCAAAAGTAAATGTCTCAAATTATCTGTATAACTGTTAAAGGGCCAATTACTTCTAAATGGTTATTTCTTTATTTATAATTCTTTATTTTTAAAGTGCAGATTCAAATACATGTTACCAATATGACGTATAGCATGAGTTAATTTAACATGGTATAGTTGTGAGTAGTCATGAGGTGCTGAACTTTTTTTTTTTAAAAGCAAGAAAACAACAATACAAGAGTTACAGGCTACATAATTAGCTGAGTAAGCATGTCAAAAAGATACAAGGTCTATAATCTAAGGAAGTCGCCTTGACATACAGATATGTATAATAAAACATGCTTATAAGACTGAAAAGAAAAATGGGATTAATCCCCCAAGAGGCGCCTCTGTTGATGTTATGAGGAGAGCGGGATGCAGTGGGTCAGGTCAGATTCCGATGAGGAAATATAAATAAGGAAAATCAACAGGAATGTAACAAGCACATAGCATTGAGGGTCCCTCACTTTAATCAGTTGGGGATAGGAAGGTGGGTAACTAGGAGCACTTTATAGTTTAGTCCTGGAGTGCCAGTTCACCCTATGCCCCCTCTAAATGGTTATTTGATCTGGATTGTCTCATCTGCAGGAATCTCAGCCTTAACCCACCCCCCAGATGTTGCTGGACTACAATTCCCATGATTCACTGGCCATCTTCTGCTTTCAAAGAATTATGTGAGTTGCGAGCCATCAACTTTTGGGGGACCAGATGCCTGATTCAAGTCTATTACGGAGATAGAAAAAATCTATATTGAGACTTAATCAAGGTTTTTAGTAGATTCAATTTGACTCAATGTTTTTAATGAATACAGGTTTTTAAGGACCATGATATTGATGGAGTAACACTACCCTTACTGACTGAGGAACATCTCTTGGATACAATGGGTTTAAAGCTTGGACCAGCACTCAAAATCCGTTCACAGGTATTGGTTCCAGTGCTCAATAAGCTGGGTTGTTAATAGTCCCGAGTTGGTATGAACAGTACTAACAAGGTTTAACACAAAAACACACATATTGAAACTGGCACTTCAAGGACCATAATCATTACAGCTTATTGCTTTGGTTAGTGTGCAGTCTCTCTTATTTTTGCAAAACTATTTTTAGGCAGCTTGAAAAGAAATAGAAAATTAACTGGCACTAAAAGCCAGTGCCCTCATCTTGGGGTCTTATGAGGAAATTTCCTCAATATATAATCACAATATTTATATAGTTGGGATTCACCATGCTTTTTACCATTTGGCACTGACAAACTGACTTAAAGAGTTAAATGTGATTTAGCATGGCCAAATACTGCTTACCAATACAAATGTTTTGGATGCATACTAGTGAGTGACCTCATATAATGTCCTAAACTGAGGGTGTTTTTGGTAAACTCTTTTGAAAACAGTTTGACAAAAGCTGACATGACTATACCAGTAGAGTTTTACCATAACAGCCATAATTAGCCATGTTATAGTGTGTCATAACATCCTAAAGATATATTAAATAGTGTTAAATAGTGTGTCAAAAGAATAGCACAAAATTGACTGCACATAGCTAAGACTCAAACTTTTATGTCAGGAATCAGAGCGTGAGGGAACATTTTGGGTATGTGCCTGATGGAATGGTTTGTAATGGTGAACTAAAGGAAAAAGATACCACAGTGGTTGTTCGGGCATATCAATACACCACAATATTACATTTTTATGCTTTAGAGTTTGTGTTTGGGTTAGGGTTAGCATCACGGCTAGCGGACGTGTATTAGGCTACCATAACAGTTAAAGAATACAAGTAATGTTAGGGTACTGAACTGGGTTAAGGGTTATTGTTATAGTAGATCATGGGATACAGATAAGGTTGGTGTACATATTAAGGTAATGTGAAAGTTACAGTTATTAGGGGGTATAATTGCTTTAATTTTGTCACCATTCATGATGCAGATAAATATCATACAAGATCCAGCACACTCACTCATTCACTAAAGAGCAATTTAAAAACTCATAGAATGTAATAGTTTTTTTTTGTAAAAACACCTAATCTAGGCAAAAATAATGGGGTTTAGTTACAGCATATACTCATACATTGCATAAGCCTGCCATAGCGTCAATGTACCCCATTTTGG
The DNA here is from genome assembly GCA_933207985.1 of Pelobates cultripes. NCBI lineage: Eukaryota > Metazoa > Chordata > Amphibia > Anura > Pelobatidae > Pelobates > Pelobates cultripes. The sequence goes on from OW240913.1 coordinate 101,692,132, forward strand.
CAGGTCCTATCCTAGCAACCTAATACCTGCTCTTATGAGAGTAATCCATTTACTTGCTAGACACATGTTGCATGAATTGGCCCAGCAGCTCCCCTATAATATATGCATGTTCAGGTTAGTGCAATCCTCTTAGTTTCTTTTATATTTCACATTACCTGTCGTTTACTTAGAGGGGCAGATCATGTTTTTTATTCAGTACTGCACACTGGTGATGTCATTCTTGCAATAATTTTTTCATATTGAATTTTATAACAATGTATAGATTATCTCCACATAGTTAGGGGCTCTAACCTTGCACAGAAGACATACACGAGATATACATACAAGTTACTAAGTAGTTACTGTGATTCTCAATTGCATTAGGACAGCCCCATTGGAAACCATTGAATCAATGCTTTCCTATCGGGTTTTGTGTGAAGTGGATGTCCTCATGAAGAGCATGTGGACGTCCAGCGTCAATTAGTTGACCAAAAGTCCGCTAAGGACCCAGAAGCATTGTAATTATTGCAGTTTCTCAATAACTGCAATAATTACAATTGCAGGATTAAGGGGACATGGGCACTGCACCCGGACCACTTCAATGAGCTGAAGTGGTCTGGGTGTCTATAGTGGTCCTTTAAAGCTCTGTAGAAGCCATCCGACAACTCAGACACCGTGCAGCCTGTATTCCTTCCTTCCTGCATAATAGATTTCCAATTCCTCTTCACATATATAGTAATGCAGGAACACTTAAAGCAAGTTTAATAATGTACTGGTTTCTTAACTTCACTACAATGAACTAATCTAAGGTCATGTTCGAGTAGGACAGCTACAAATGATGCTACCCTGTCCACTCTCACAGATCACACAGTACAAGATGCTTCCACTGGCAAGAAACCTTTAGGTCTGGCTAGTCTGGATAGTAACTTGGAAATTTAAGCCCTGATATATTTATTATAATGAGATTTATATAATACAACATGAACTTAATCATGAAAACTGCCCTATTTTTTCCCCATTCCTTACACACTTGATATTATTTCTAGGAGTACATAAACTGTGATTCAATTTTTAAAAAATATATCTGTCACAGAGTCAAGTGTAAGTACTTTTCTGTAAACTAACTGTTTTGTTTCTTTTGGCTTGAATATAGAACAGACCACCCAGTTTTCCCTTAAGGATTTCCAACTTAGTTGTCACCATCCCATATTTATTACTCATCATCCGTTTCCTTGTGATTGAGGAACCAGGTTCCTAATTATATATATATTTTTACTCAGTATTTCCATCCAAAGTTTTTATAGCATTACAGTCATAAAAGTAACTGGAAATAAAATCTAAATATATTACATAAATGCTACTCTAGTGCTATCAAAAAGACCTGCAAGATTTTTTAAAAAGAACACTGTAGCGTTAGGAATACAAACGTGTTCTACTAACGTTATAGTGTTCTACTATTTATCAGATTGACTTATCTTTTAGCCCTGGTCTCTGTGCTGCCATCCAGTCTCCCTGGCTGAGATCATCAATCTTAATCAGGTCAGCCAATCCAATGCTTCCCCATTGCATATCTATGGGGAACGTTGAGCATCTCCATGCAGAGCGTGGAAATGCTGAATGTCAGTCCTCGGATTTGTCACTGGGGTGAACTTAGGCAGCCATGTAAACAGTGCCATTTCTCGGAAAAGGCAGTGTTTACACTGCTGAGACTGCAGGCTATATACCCTAAGCCAGCTACATTAAGCTGTAGTGGTTCTGAAGACTACAGTGTCCCTTTGAAAAAAAATCTTGAAAAACTATATTGCAACAACAAACAAGCAGTGATTCTCAAAATTAGTAAATGCATAGTAGTTTAAAATTCTGGATCAGTAGGGTTGGATACTCTAATACTGCAACACATTACATTCAACTAAAGCAGGCTTCCCCAAACTCCGGCCCTCCAGATGTTGCTGAACTACAACTCCCATGATTCTCAGCCTATCTATTTAATTAATAGAATAATGGGAGTTGTAGTTTAGCAACATCTGGAGGGCCAGAGTTTGGGGAAGCCTGAACTAAAGGATATAATTCTTATAACATGCAGAAAAGAATGCTGCCAAAGTAGAGGCTCTCAGATTGACTGTCAATCTTATTTGTTCTCTGTAGATCTCGTGCCGTTTGGGAAACATATTTCACATGGCGAATCTTCCAATAACGGGACCCATGCCATCCACTGCCCAAGTGTCAACAGACCAGCCAACGGATGTATTATCACCCCTTCAATGCAACAACAGCAACATGGTTCCAAGTCCCTGTCCAAAGGATTCAGATATTCTGAAGGCTACAGAATCAATGACATCCGAAACAAAGGAGAACTCCTGCGATTTACCTTTGACACAAAATGAATTTCAGATGAACTATCTCAAAGGTTGAGTGGCTACGACGGCAAAATGGAAGTTTGTAGTAGTAAATATTGTTCAATATCTGTTTTGCACTGCCTCATAGTTACACAGAGAAATGTACATGAAAAGAGATAATATGTAACACGGCCTTTTCTGGAATGTAATAAAATGTCTATCTATATTTAGTAAACAGACAGAGAAGATGATTCTCTTATTGATGTGTTTCTCCTCATTCTGCTACACAAGTCCTGTTTTACATCATGCAAACAAACATAGGCGTGCGCAGCCTATTGCAAGGGTGTGCACCCTAAATACATACAGACTTTATATATAGTCAGACTCTGCCTTTCCCCTCCCCCACCCACCCCCCCATGAAAGGAGTTAAACAGTTTTTTTCCCATGGTTTGACACTTACCTGGGTGACTGTGGTCCTTCCAGTCTTCTTTGATATTGTTAAAGTGGGAGTTCCCATACTTCTTTATTAATATCCCAGTTTGACCAATTCTGGACAGTATTCATTGGCTGAGAGTGTCAGCTGGCCCTTTCGGCCAATTAATTATGTTCTAATAGGTACATTTTGTTTTGTTTTTAAATTTTGAAGATATCTATATACCTCTCATAACATAAAATGTAGGAACCATTACAGAGACGTTATAAGGACAAAATATATTTTTATCTGGGGTCACATCGCTCAAATGGTTTGACGCTTAGCAGTGAGGTGGCATCAGGGGACTCCTGGCATAACAACAACAACTACAGAACACTGTAATTGTTATGATGCCTAGAGTGCCTCTTTAAAGGAATACTTCAACACCATAACCACTACCTAGTGCTCTAGTTTTTTTTTATAGTGTTTGTACTCAAACCATTTGCTAATGATTTGACAACTTACCGGGGGCTGCTGGGTACCAGCCACATCCTCTATGACAGCTGCAAGAATATCTGCACTGAGATAAGCCTGGAAGTTCAGGGCTTAGCTCCCTGATGAGAGCAGTCAGCTGATGCTCTCAGCCAACAAACTGGCCCTGCAAGGTTTAGCTTAAATATCTCAAGAGAGCTAACAGAAGTTCCATGCAGGAGCTTCCGGCTCTCCATAGACAAAGTGACCAGCTCCCAGCAGACCCTAAGTAAGCAGTCAAACTGTTAGCAAATGGTCTGATTACTTACATTGTTGGGCACAGGGCACTCAAATTCACAGCATGATAGCAAGTAACTGAAACAATGTTACAAGGATTACTCCAAAAACCATGGCCACTTCAGTGATTTGAAGTGGGTGTGGTGGTAGGAGTCTGTATGTGCAGTATTTCTGCTTGAAACACTGCACGTTCAGAGTAATTTTTAATTGTGTGCCGGGGACTATGAGAAGCCTGTTCCTGGACTGCGTGAGTCTTAGATGACTTCAGGACATGATGTGGAAGAGCAGCGCTGGGTGTTTTGCCTGGAGCTAAATTGCAGGTGAGTAAAAACGTATTTCCCCCCAATTTTAAATATAGATTTTCTAAGGGTTAGAGTAACTCTTTACATTTAAGAAACATACTACAGAGCTTTGGTAGCAGTCAAAGGCACTCTGGGAATCTGCTCACACAGCTTAAAGTGAACCTGTTTTGACAGGTTCACCACAAGCTATAGCAACACCTAAAGCAGTAAATATATAATATATTGTAAGTATAAATTTAGTTGCTTTACGAGCTGCAATGATTTTACCAACCTCATTTCCAGCATGCCAGAGCAGTCATTGTCCGAGGTTTTAACAACCACCCTTCAGTTCTGTCTTGCTCTCATCACTTTCTGATGTGATTTGTCCTGCTAGCAGGCATAGGCAACCTTCGGCACTCCAGGTGTTTTGGACCACACCTCCCATGATGCTTTGCCAGTATTATGGGTCTGAGAGCATTGTGGGGGATGTAGTTCACAACATCTGGGCTGCAGAAGGTTGCCTATCCCTGTGAGGATACCTCCCCAAACAGGTCAATCCTCCTCCATGATGATTTCACTGCCAGCACAGTGGTGTCAGAATTGACATCAGTCACACCATTGCCAGTTTTCCCAGAATGGGCAAGACATACTCGCTAGAGCTATATCTGTGACAAAGAGCAGGAGAACTGCCTTGTCACTGAGTTGTAGGCATAGAGGTCTATGCTAGAATTCTGAATTTGTTTTAGCCAAACTTCAATTTGTCCGAACTTAGGCTGATCTAAGGTTCCACCGAATTGCGTATCTCTGTAGGCATATTTCATAGCGCCATATGGATGGATAGCCAAGCAACGACTAGCATGATGAGAAAGCATGTTAGTTTGCTTTAGGATTCCGAGTTCTACCCATGGATAATGAAATGAGATGTTAAAAAGGGAAAAAAGTTGATTAACAGCCAGGGCCGGTGCAAGGATTTTTGCCGCCCTAGGCAAAAGTAAAGTTTGCCACCCCCCCCATGTGACATCACAATGCTCCACCCATATGATTTGCCATGTTAACTAACGCCAGTGCTGCAGTGCCGCCGTGTTTACATTATAAGGCCTGCAAGGACAGGCTATAGACACCAGAACAACTACATTAAGCTGCAGTGGTTCTGGGGACTATAGTGTTTCTTTAATGTGAGGTAAATTAGAGATTAGTGCCACGAATAATATACTAGATTGCCTACTTACAACGAGATGAGGATGATGATGGGCTCTAGCTGCAGTCTGGCTCCACTGGTCTGGTGCAGAACAGGCTCTCTGGAGGCGGTTTGTAACTGTGGTCACAAAAATCAATGTTCTGGGAGAACGGGAAGCAGCTCCATTTTTTGGGGATCCTTTACACAGCTCAAGGTCTGGGTCCCAGGGTCCACCTTCATGTTCCACCAATGAGTTTGTTCACAGGGGGTGGAGTGTGTAGGGGATGTCCTGATATGTGTGTAAGGAATGCATTGTGTGAATCTGTGTTTGTATGTGTAAGGGCTGCAAGGTGTGTTTCTGTGTATGTACAGGATGCAGTGTGTGCGTGTGTAAGGGGTGCATTGAGTGTGTGTAAGGGGTGCATTGTGTGTTTCTGTGTGTGTAAGGGATGCATTGTGTGTAAGGGTTGCATTGTTTGTGTGTGTGTGTGTGTCTGTGTGTGTAATGCATTGTGTGTTTTTCTGTGTGCAAGGGGTGCATTGCATGTGTGTGTGATGGATGTCAATCTCTCCCCCCTCCCTTGTCACTCTCTTCTCCCCCCTCTCCCTTGTCACTCTTCTCCCCTCCCCCTTCCCACTCTCATTGCCCCTCCCTCCCCTGTAACTCTCACCCCCCCGTCAATTTCTTCTCCCCCCCACCAATTTCTTCTTCTCCCCAATAATTTCTTCTCTCCCCACCAATTTCTTCTTCTCCCCCTGTCAATTTCTTCTTCTCCCCCCTCCCCTACCAATTTCTTCTTCTCCCCTCTCCCCATTTCTTCTTCTCCCTCCCTACCAATTCTCTTATCCCTCCCCCTGCCACCTCTTCTCCCTCCCCCTGACACAATTCTTCTCCCCTCCTCCCTCCCAGTTTCTTCTTTTCCCCTCCTCCCAATTTCTTTCTCCCTCCCCAGACAATTTTTCTTCCCTCCTCCCAGTTTCTTCTCCCTCCCCTGACAATTCCTTCTCCCCTCCCACTTTCTTCTCCCTCCCTGACACCTTTCTTCCTCAAGTAATTCTCCTCCCTCCTACCTCTTTTCCCTCCTGACAATTTATTCTTTCCCTTCTCCCTCCCACTCTCCCCTCCTCTGACAATTCTTCCCTCCCTACCTTTCCCCCACCTCAGTTGTAGCGTGGCCGGGTACTAACTTCCTGTTAGTCCGGCCGGGTACAGCAGACAGATGCTCCCTGTACCCGCGGACTATACAGGGCTCGGCCACGCTACAACTGAGGGAGTGACAGGAGGGAGCGCTGAGTGCTCCCTCCTGTCAGCCCCTCTCCTCAGGCTGCGCCCGGGCGGTGCGGTCCGACCTCATGGACGCACCGCCCGGGCAAAGCTGCAGCTGCCTGAGGCTCTCTACAGAGCGCTCGGGCGGCTGCAGCATAGGGGGGCCGGCTCTCCTGTCGGCGCCCCCTCCCAAGGGGCGCCCTAGGCGGCTGCCTAGTCCGCCTAACAGGTAGCGCTGGCCCTGTTAACAGCTAGGGGACAGCCACTAAAGGTTTATTTTACTCACAAATCAAGTGAGAAGAGGCCAATAGAGAGAAAAAAGGATGAACAGTTTTTTTTACTGCCCTTCCATTTTCCCCTCTATTGATTACTTCTTCCAACTGGATTCTTCAGGAACACTGCCAGAAGCTAGTGTCTGGCTATGCCAGGGCCGGATTAACATAGGGGCTGATGGAGCTGCAATTGGCCCATATTTTACACACTACTCTTAGGTTTGCCACCTGACTGGTATTTTAAGGCACAACCGGTATTTGAGGCTGCCTGGCCTTGATGGTATTGCAGTAATACCGGTAATACAAATGCAAATAATTTTCTCAGTATAAACGGAGATTACTCTGCAATACCAGCACCGGCCAGTAGGGGTCCATACTGTGTATGGAGAGAGGCAGGGATAGGAAGTTACAGCATATCCCTCCCTGCCAGGGCTGCCATCAGAAATGTTGGGGCCCCTGACACAGTGTCCCTGTGTCTCTCAGTGTCCCCATGTCTCACTGTGTCCCCATGTCTCTCAGTGTCCCCTAGTATCCTAGTGACACGGGACACACTGAGACATGGGTACACTGGGAGAAATAGGGACACAGACACTGGGAGACTAGGGGACTGGGCAACATGGGGACACTGACACTGTGATACATAGGGACACTGATGCCAGACTGGCCTTCCAATTCTTTGGACAGACATACCCCCTTTTTGGGCATGTTCGCCCCTTTTGGCAGTTCTGGCCACGTGATTCGCATCAGTGGCCTACTCTTTTACCCCGCCCATTGGCTTCCTGCTTCACTGTTAGGGGGTATGGATTTACTTGAAAGATGAAAGCATAAATTAGATAAAGAGAATAGCATAGAGTATGTGTTTTCTTATAGCTGCATCCTTTGAGTTTCCCTCTAACACCATCTCCATCAGATACATGACGCTTGAGAGGTATGACTGTTTTAGTGGTTTTGGTTGATAAGATTCTGTAATTAGGCCGCATCATAATTGTCAGCACCAGGCCCAATGGGCTCTTAATCTGGACCTGGGCTATGCATCTCATACCTTATTTGCAGCAGATCATAACAGCAAAAGGGTGCTGTGCTAAATTTTAAAGATGTTTGACATGAAGGGGGTTAAATCATTTTGAGACTGGAGAAGTCATTATTAGAGAAAATTTATTGATACTTACCGTAATTTTCTTTTCCTGGCTATTATTCATGGCAGCATTTAACATATGGGTTTAGCTCCTCCCTCCAACCCTCAGGACAGGAAACACAATCAATTAAACAATTAAGCCTACCTTCCCCTAGTATATTAGGTACCCCAGTATCCCCCACATCTCAGTCTAGTAACAAGACAAATAAACCAAGAGAGGGTGGGAGACCAAATGCTGCCATGAATAATAGCCAGGAAAAGAAAATTACGGTATCAATAAATTTTCTCTATTCCTGGCTAATCATGGCAGCATTTAACATATGGGATTACCAAAGCAATAACCACTCAGGGAGGGTAAGTCATGCTACAAAAACTGTTTAATATCCACTTAAGGCTTATAAGAGTTCAGGACCGATAGGCCAAACTCTGAATCAGAACGAGATGAGATATCCACTCTGTAGTGGTGTACAAAGGTTTTTAAAGATGACCAATTGGCAGCTTTACAGATGCTCTCTGCAGGAACTCCTGACTCTGCAGCCCATGAAGTAGCAATGGACCTTGTGGAATGTGCCTTGATGTCCTTGGGAACTGGAACCTGTTTAGCTCTGTAAGCTTTAGAAATAGCCTGAACCGTCCAAGAACGAAGGGTTGCGACAGAGGCAGCTTCACCTTTACGAGAACCCCAAGGTATCACAAACAATTGGGTAGACTTCCTCCAATCAGCTGAGCGTGAAATATATGTGGAAAGACACCTCCTTAGGTCTAGCGTATGACATTTTTCTTCCTCAGGAGACGATGGCTCCTGAAAATACCCTGGCAGGACAATCACTTGATTCAGATGAAAGGATGTAACCACCTTAGGAAGGAACTCAGGTCTAGGCCGTAGCACAACTCTATCATCGAAGAAGGTAGTGAACTGTTCTTCAGACGACAGTGCTCTAATATCCGACATTCTCCTAGCAGATACCAAGGCCAGTAACAACAGGGTCTTGAGAGAAAGAACCTGCATAGAGACCTCATCAATAGGTTCGAAGGGATGTTCCGTCAAGGCCTGCAGAACCAGAGGCAAATTCCAAGGAGCAGAGAAAACCTTGATAGGAGGTCTGATCCTAATGACTGCTTTGAAGAAGCGAATTACAATAGGATTCAATGCCCAACGAACACCGGAAAGAGCTGAAAGAGCAGAGCAGTGCACCTTAAGCGTGTTAAGTTGAAGGCCCCTCTCCAGGCCTGCTTGCAGGAAACCCAAAACCTGAGACACGGAAGGGGAACCTAATTCTTGAACCGTGGAATTACACCATCGAGCAAAGGCTTCCCATACCTTATGGTAAGTAGAAGAAGTAGAAGGATTCCTGGAACGTAACAGGGTAGAGATAACCTGGTCCGAAAGGCCATGTTCAACTAGAGACTTCCTCTCAATAGCCATGCATGGAGCCTGAATTTGTGAGGCTCCGGATGAAACACTGGACCCTGAATCAGCAGGTCTTCTGAGACTGGAAGTTCCCAAGGCAGGTCCACTGATAACCTCTGTAACAGGGGAAACCAAGGGCGACGAGGCCAGAATGGAAGTACAGCTATCACCTTGCAATGTTCCTTGGAGATCTTTCTCAGAACAGCGTGGATGAGGGGAATTGGAGGAAAAACGTAAGCCAGATCGAATACCCAATTGATGGATAGAGCATCCTGAGCAACCGCCTTTGGATGGTATCTCCTTGACACAAAGCATGGAACCTGCGTATTCCGAAAGGTCGCCATGAGGTCTACTTGGGGAAGACCCCACTTCTGGACCAACCGAGCGAAGATCCTCCTGGAAAGTTGCCATTCTGAAGCCTCTATCCGATGTCTGCTGAGGAAATCCGCTATTACATTCTCCTTCCCTGGGAGATAGATGGCACACAGGCCTTCCACATGATTCTGAGCCCAGGTCATAATGGGAACTATCTCTCTCATCAGGGCTACACTCCTTGTTCCGCCTTGATGGTTTATGTAGGCAGCAGCCGCTTTGTTGTCCACTCTCAACTTGACCCAGCAATGCCTGATGAGATGCTGAAAATGAAGAAGCGCCAGAAAGGTTGCTCTTAGCTCCCTGATGTTGGAAGGCAAGCATTGAGTTCTTGGAGGCCAATTTGCTTGAAAAAATTGATTGCCTAAATGTGCCCCCCAACCTGTCAGACTGGCATCTGTCGTAATAACCACCCAATCTATTTCCCGCACGGGGAACCCTTTTCGAGAGATTTTCCCACGACATCCACCAAAGGAGCTTCTGCTTCAGAATCAAAAGGAATGCGAATCAGCGTCTCCCACTCCCTCGAGTCGGTCCTGAAATTTTTTAGGAAAAATTGTTGAAGAGGGTGAAGGTTCCACTGAGCCCATCTGACAAGTCCTATCGTAGAGGAAAGAGTCCCCAGAAGTCTCATAAACTCTCTTGCCGAGGCTGAAGTCTTTAGTCTGAAGTCCCTTATCCGATCTTGAAGTCTGATCTTTCTGTCGTGTGAGAGGGATACAATCGCTGTGTCTGTATTGAAATTTGCTCCCAGGAATATCAGTTCTCTTGAAGGATGCAAGTGACTCTTCTCGTAATTGATGAGCCAACCGAAATGAGATAGTGTCGAGGACTAATTGCCTGTGTTGGAATATTGATGCTAGGTCCGGAGCCACTACCAGGATGTCTGGTGACCAGAACCTTCGAGAAGGTCCTCGGGGCCGTACTTATACCAAAAGGAAGGGCCTGAAATTGAAAGTGTTCCTTCCGGACACAAAACCTGAGAAACCTTTGATGGGTGAACAATGATAGGGACATGAAAATATGCATCCCTGAGGTCTACTGATATCATCCAATCTTGGTGATGAACAACCGGAATGATGGAGCGAATGGATTCCATCCGAAATTTTCTGACTCTCCAATAAAGGTTGAGCTGGTGGAGATCTAAAATAGGCCTCCATTTTCCCTCTGGCTTCTTGACCAAGAACAGGGGGGAATAATATCCCTGGAATCTTTCTTTTATGGGTACAGGTATGATGGCTTCTTCCATAAGAAGATTGTTGACATAAAGAGTCAAAACCTCTCTTTTTTGGATGTTGGCTGGAAGCCTTGTGCGAATAAACCTTGGTGGAGGTGGATATTCGTCGAATTCCAGATGATAACCTTCGGTGATAATGGATCTTACCCAAGCATCTGGAATTATTTCCCAGGCCCTCTGAAAGAATGAAAGACGTGCTCCCACTCGAGGAACCTGGAGTAAGCCACCTTCAGAATTGCTTGCTGGGGCGAAAGGAAGAGGTCTGCGTCTTGCCCCTAGAGGATTTCCCATTCAGGCCGCTCTTCCAATTGGAATTCCTTGAGAATTCTCTACCTGGCCTGTAAGTCTTACTTTCCCTAAAGTAGCCTTGATCCCTAAAAGGTCTACGGTCCAGACGAGGTTTCTTTGGACGCCTATCTTGTGGCAGCATGACCTGTTTAACCTCAGCCGCCTTTTTAATCGCTTCATCCAGAGGTTTCCCAAAAAGCACTTCTCCCATAAAGGGAAGTGAGCATAAATTATTCTTGGATGACAGGTCTGCTCCCCAGGATCTCAGCCAAAGTGCCCTTCTAGCGGTGACTGAATGTGCCATAACCTTAGAAAGAATTCTAATGAGGTCAGTGGAGGATTCCAAAAGCCAGTCACTGGCGAGTTTGATATCCCTTAAGGATTCCGCCATCTGACGTCTACTAACACCTTTATCTATGTCATCCTCCAAGTCAAGCAACCAGGAACGCATGGCTCTAGACAAAGCCAAAATGGACACAGCTGGATGGCAACCTAAACCCGCTGTCATGAAAGCTTTAGATAAATCAGCATCAATCCTTTTATCCATGGGCTCCTTAAGGGAAGCATTGCTATCAATTGGTAGCGTGGATCTTTTAGCAACCTTAATGATAGGAGCATCAACTTTGGGGACCGTAGTCCACAATCTGGAATCCTCCTCTTTAATCAGATATAACTTCGAAAGCCGACCCTGACTAGTAATCCTCTTACTAGGAATTAGCCACTCGTTCCTCATCAGGTCTTTAATAGAGCTGTGGACTGGAAAGGAAGGTCTTTTCTTATGTAAATCTCCAAAGTGTCTGTCAGAAGCTGAACATTCTCTGGTTTCTTCCGGCAAATCCAATGTTCTTCTAACAGCCATAATCAAATGCTCCATAGCTTTGGAGTCCAAGGAGCAAGGTTGTTCCATATACTCCTCTTCACTGGACGAGATTGGCTCCAAATCCAGGTAAGATGAAGTTTGTCTGTATTCATCGTCAGACTGATCTGAATCCATGCTGAAGTTTTCCCCTCTTGATCTCTTAATCTTGTGGGATTCAGCAATTCCTTCAACCACTGCCTGCTTAATCCAATAAGCAATATCCTTGGCTGAGCAGGTAGAGGCTTGCGGTGACCTCTGGCGATCAGATTCTCCTGCGGCCATGTTTAAGCATTTTCTGCAGAGCCTGCAGTTATCCAAAGGCCTTGCTCCACATCCAGGGCAGGCTGCCGGCTTCTCCCTTCTCCTCGATGGGGATCTGGGACAGGACCGGTCACGAGGGCTGTAACATACAGAAGTCATAAGACTGTACCCTCTGTGCACTCTTTTTAGTAACGTGAAGAAACCAAGAAAAAATATTGCTCACCTATGACCTATAGCAGATCTCGTTGATCTTGCAGAAGGGGATGAAGGATCCATACTGACTGTAGGGCTAAGAATGTTAAAATAATAAGAAAAGTATTCCCAGCCCAATATTATGATGATTTTAAAATATAAGTAATTCTCTTACCTACAGAGCTTTAAGAACAGTCTACTAGAGCACTGTATCTTTAAAGGGAACAGAAACGAGCGTTTTTTAAGCTAAATACCGCCATTTCAAATTTCCCGCTCTGTACCTTTAAATGATCGCGCATGCGCACTTCGGTCGCGAGATCGCTAAACCGCCATTTTGGAAAGGGGCAAACTTCACTCTGGGTCCGGTCGGATGCATTGCGCATGCGCGGGCGTCTTACCGTTATGCTGATCGTCTGATTGAGGTCTGCAGCTCACACTGGACGGCAGAGGATTCCCATAGCCTGTGGAACTAACCACCCAGGCTCCCAGGGGTTCCCAACTCCATGGAGACTGGGCTACATGTGCCTGGGCTTCCTGAGGAGGGAGGCTGACCTCCAAAGGGACAAGACCATATCAAACATGGTCAGGTGAGCAAAAAATAAAAAATCATTCAGAAGAAACTGAATAAAGAAAAAAAAAAAAAAAATTAAACTGTCCTAGGCAGGGGCGGACTGAGCACTCGGGCAAATCGGTCATGGACCGAGGGCCCGAGGCTCTGGGGGGCCCGCCCCTGCTGCAGTGCAGTAATGGCTGAGCTGGGGAGTAAAACAATCTCCCCAGCCAGCCTGCACTCAGTAAGGGGCCCGAGCAGCCTTCCGCGGGCCCCTGCTGCTACTAATCATCTCCTCGGTGCAGGGCACACTGAGGGACAGCTAAGGGGCCCTCCCAAAGACCCCACTAGGCTGCCCCTCAGTGTGCCTGTCTCCAAACACAGCCTCACTGAGCTGCCTGTAACTGCTCAGGGCAGCTCCGTGCGGCTTGTTCTGCAGGAAGTGACATCAGCAGTCACAGTGCAGAGTGAGCTGTGCGGAGCTGCCCTGATTAGAGTTACAGGCAGCATGTCATCCTGTGCCTGGAGTGGTGAGGGACTTTCCAGGAGAGGATGTCTGGACCACCACAGAGGTAAGACTTGTAAGGGGGGTTTAATTTTTTAAAATCATTCATTTTTTTATTTTTTTTATTACAAATATTTTAATGATATAACTTCCCCCACTACTGCCCCTACCCCCTGCCACCACAAACCCCCTGCCCCCTCTGAAGCCCCAACCCCTCCCTGCTCCCTCTGAAGCCCCAACCCCTCCCTGCTCCCTCTGCAGTCCCTACCCCCTCTGCAGCCCCTACCCCTTCTGAAACTCCTTCCTTTACACTTACAACTCCTATCATGCCAAGGCACTTTACACTTACAACTCCTATCATCCCTACCCTCTTACTCTCTCTGCAGCCCCTACCCCACTGCACCTTCTGCTGCCCCTAACCCGTGCTCCCTCTGCAGCCTGTACACACCACTCCCTCTGCAGCCCCTACCCCCCTGCTACCTCTGCAGTCCCTACCCCCTTGCTCCCTCTGCAGCACATACCCCCTGCTCCCTCTGCAGCCCCTACCCCCTTGCTCCCTCTGCAGCACATACCCCCTGCTACCTCTGCAGCACATACCCCCTGCTACCTCTGCAGCCCCTACCCCCCTGCTACCTCTACAGCCCCTACCCCCTTGCTCCCTCTGCAGCACATACCCCCTGCTCCCTCTGCAGCCCCTACCCCCTTGCTCCCTCTGCAGCACATACCCCCTACTCCCTCTGCAGCCCCTACCCCCTTGCTCCCTCTGCAGCACATACCCCCTACCCCCTGCAGAGATCCTACCCTCTGCTGCCCCTCACCATCTGCTGCCCCTCACCATCTGCTGCCCCTCACCATCTGCTGCCCCTCACCTCCTGCACCCACTTCAGCCCCTACTCCCAGGCACCCACTACAACTCCTATATCCTATGCACCCACTACAGCCTCTATACCCTATGCACCAACTACAGCCCCTACACTCCCTGCACTTACGATAGCTTATATTTCCTTTGCAATCACAACAGCACCTATTACCCTCTGCACCCACTACAGCCTCTCTTCCCCCACCATTCCCTCTGCAGACCCTCCCCCCTGTACCCTCTGCAGCCTCTTCCCCCCCACATCCTCTACAGCCCCTTCCTCCCAGCACCATTTGCACGCACAAGCATAAAGGAACGCTATAGTTACCAGAACAATTACAGCTTAATGTAGTTATTCTGGTGAGTATAGTCGGCCCCTGCACGGTTTTTGCTGTAAAGGCTCCCTTTTCAGAGAAAAAGCAGTGTTACATTGCTGCCTAAGAACATCTAGGTGCTTCCTGTGTCAGTGTTGCAAAATGTGCAGCACTGACATTCTGCATCTCCGCTGAACACTTGTCACAGAAAAGCACTGATTCAATGCATCTCTATGAGGAGATGTTTATTGGCACAGCGTAGTGCCGGGGTTCTCAAACTCCGGCCCCCCAGTTGTTGCTGAACTACAACTCCCATGATTATCTAGCTATCTATGTAATGCAAAGAATCATGGGAGTTGTAGTTCAGCAACATCTGGGGGGCCGGAGTTTGAGGACCCCTGGCGTAGTGTTTTGCCGCACATGCACAATAGCCTTCCAGTGCTTACCTATGGTAGAGCATTGGGCTGGCTGAGATCATCTAAAATTGTTGAACTCTGCCAAGGAGTTTGGTCGGTGATGGAAAAAAGGTGAGTAAATCCCGTTTTTAAGGGGGGCCAGAAACCTATAGCGTCAGGAATACACTTTTGTATTCCTGACACTATAATGTTCCGTTAAAGGGACACTATAGTCACCCAGACCACTTCAGCTCAATGAAGTGGTCTGGGTACCAGGTCCCCCAGGTTTTAACCCTTCAGATGTAAACATGCTATGTTTACATTGCAAGGTTAATCCAGCCTCTAGTGGCTGTCTTCCTGACAGCCGCTAGAGGCGTTTCTGCGACACTGGATGCGAAAATCGCATTCAGCGTGCAGAACGTCCATAGGAAAGCATTGAGAAATTATTTTCTATGGACTGTTTGAATGCACGCATGGCTCTTGCCGCGCATGTGCATTCTGCTCCACTTGGGAGCTGACGTCGGCTGAGTTGGGGGGAAGGTCACCAGCACCGAGGGAGCCCAGCGCTGGATAAAGGTAAGTGGCTGAAGGAGTTTCAACCCCTTTAGCCCAGTGGGCAGGGGACCCTGAGGGTGGGGAGGGACCAAAGGGATATATAGTGTTAGGAAAACAAGTTTGTTTTCCTGACATTATAGTGATCCTTTAAGGTGGCTTGTAACATGATGATTTGTAATTGTGATTTGTAATTTAAGATGCAAAATTTGGACCTCATACAAACACGTTGCCAAAATTCAGAAATACCCCTTAATACAAACTGCCATGCTACTCAAACACACAAAAAAAATATTACCCTATTTATAAAACCAAAAACATGTATTCAAATATACTATGAATTCACATACCCTGACACTACACACAAAGACATACATATATTCACTCACACTAGTGCTTACATACATTCACTTTACATGTACATATAATCAAATACACGGTACACCTACACCAGCATATATATCGGTCTGCTTGGGGCCCAGATGCTAATTTTGGCCGGGGGCCCAGGCCACTGTCAGTCCGTCCCTG
>OW240913.1:101708178-101854325 GCA_933207985.1 Pelobates cultripes
TGTTCATTGCAAACAGCTGAAAGTCTGTAAATTTTGACAATAAACCTTATTGTCAATGGGGGTCTAGTACTTTTTATTACATAATATTTATACTATAATAATAAGAATCTGCCAACTATGTAAAGGTGGTTTTACTGCAGAAAAAATAAACAAAATAAGATCCTTAAAATGTGTCCTCCAATTATAAGGGCCTAACCCTAAAGAAATGATCAAATGATTTGAAAGGTGACTTTCTGTACTATTACTTAAAGGGACAAGAAGTATCAAAACAACTTCAGCTTAACAAAGCAGTTTTTGTGTATAGATAATTCCCCTGCAGTTTGCTGCTCAATTTTCTGCCATTCAGACCTTAATTCACTCGTTTTTGTTTAGGCAGTTCTAGACACATCTCCCTTGGATGTGACCCACACAACCTCCATGAAATATAATGGTTCAAACTTCAGATCTTACAGCACAGTGTGTTTACTTTACTACATTTTTTATCTCCTGCTTTGTTAATTGAAATTAAAGCATACAAATGAGCAGGGCTGGACAAAGTAAAAAATAAATCAGCCTGGACATTTAAAGTTAGATGTCCCCATAAGGTATGAAACCAAAGGAGAAAAGTGGGACATGGCTGGTAAAGGATGTTGTGCATGCGTGGAGAGTCTGTCTGTGGTCAGGTCTGCCACCAGAAATATTGGGGCCCCTGACACAGCCCACCATTTGGGCCCCCCGGGGCCTGCCCCCCCCAAGTCAATCCACATGACCCGCCCCCAAATCCACCCACAGGGCCCATCTTAAGCCCACCCACAAGGATGAAGTGTGTGTGTACTGAATTTGTTTGTGTGTGTATAGTGGCTATAGAATGTGTGTAGTGGATACAAAGTGCGTGAGTAAAGTGCATACGCTGTTTATAGTGGATTCAGATTGCATGTTTGTGTAGTGGACAGAGTGTGTGTGTATAGTGGATGTATTATGAGTATAGTGAATGCAGTGTGTGTGTTTGTGTACTGGATGTAGTATGTGAATAGTGAATGCAGATTGCGTGTTTGTGTAGTGGATGTAGTGTGTGTGTATAGTTAATGCAGAGTGTGTGTGTTTGTGTAGTGGATGTAGTTTGTGTGTGTATAGTGAATAGTGTGTCTGTGTAGTGGATATAGTGTTTGTGTGTATAGTAAATGCAGTGTGTGTTTGTGTGTATAGTAAATGCAGAGTGTGTGTTTGTGTAGTGGATATAGTGTTTGTGTGTATAGTAAATGCAGTGTGTGTGTTTGTGTAGTGGAAGTAGTGTGTATATAGTGACTGCAGAGTGTATGTGTAGTGGATGTAGTGTGTGTATAGTGAATGCAGAGTGTGTGCTTGTGTAGTGGATGTTGTGTGTGTGTAGTGGATGACGTGTGTAGTGGATGTAGTTTGTGTGTTTATGTGGTTTATGGTTTGTTTATGTGGTGGATGATGTGTATGGTTGTGTAGTGGATGATGTGTGTTTATGTAGTGGATGATGTGTGTGGTTGTGTAGTGGATGATGTGTGTGGTTGTGTAGTGGATGATGTGTATGGTTGTGTAGTGGATGCAGTTTGTCTGTTTGATGTATGTGTGTGGTGGATTGTGTGACAAATGCTGCTGGGAGGTATTTATTTTTTACGTTGAATTTTTATAATAAAAAAAAAAAGATGTATTCCCCCCTCCCTGCCTCTTACCTGTAGCCAGGGAGGGGCGACACTGGATTCCCTGGTGGTCTGGTGGCTCCACTTGTTGGGCCAGCAAGGAGGAGCCCAGCTGACTCCCTCCTGCAGCCAGTGCTCTATTTATGACGCGAGCCCAGCATGCATTGCGTGCTGCGGAGCGTTGTCATGACAACCCGCGGCAACGCTTTACTGCTGTGGCTCGCGAGAGTGCTGGAGGGGAAGGTAAGTATATCATGGGCCCGCAGAGGCATATATACATAGCGGTACTCTCTCTATATATATATGCAGATTGAAGGGCTGGGGGCCCGGGCATGCAGAGGATTACCTGTGCAGTCCGGGCCCCCCAGGACCGCCGGGCCCGTGACTACCGTCATGGTTGTCACGCCCTGATGGCGGCCCTGCCTGTGGTGTTGTATGTGTTTTGATGCTGCTTGTGAGATTGTGCATGTGTAGAAACCGCTGTTTGTTTGTAGCCGGGGGCTGTAATGTGTGAATATCTGCTTGTTTGTCTAGTGACTGGAGAGAGAGAGAGTGTGTGTGAGAGAGAGAAAAAACCATATGTATCTGTGATAAGGTGCATGCTTGGTAGAGTAGATGGGATGTTAGGTCCATTTGAATTGATTCGACTTGAAGGCACACTATGCCACCAACAGTGCATTGCAACACAAGCATTAGGTAGCAGTATAGCAGTAATAGAGTGTGTTTCACAACATTTCAGTCTCTAGATTCCAGGCCATGTTTATATTTGCCCTCTGAGGAAGTGGTGATTTATAAGAATATGCTCCTACCAGCATCTACGTTTCAGATCTTCGTTGCAAGGACCCGAAGTCCTTGCAGGTTACCTTTTGTCTATCATATCACAAAGTATAATATTGGGCTGGACAGTGTCAAAGACTGCTGCCCTTTTGGGAAAGATCAATATATGTATGCATAACATCAGGGAAAGAAGCTTCAGGCATTTTGTACCAGTACTAATAATGAGAGGAGGTGGCTGATGTATCCATGGGCCACAGGACGGATGGACCTCTGAATTATACTTTATTAGAAGAGATACACTGTGCTGCCCTCCACCAGTTGACACCACGGGGTACCCTAGGAGCCAGGGCTAGATTTTTTCACAAGGCCACAACCTTGGAGTGATAAGGCCGATAAGAAAATCTAAAATCGCCCCACTATAACCTATGTCTCCCACTGCAGCCACTATACACCCCTATTCCCAAACTAGAGTCACTATGCCCACACTATATCGCCTGTTACTCACTGCAGCCTCTATCCTCCCTCTACAACGCCTATTCCCCAATTAGAGCCACCATGCCCCCAATATATGCCGTTTTTCACTGCAGTCTCTATCCTTCCCTCTACAGCGTATATTCCTTAACTATAGGCACTATGTCCCCACTATATCTCCTGTTACTCACTGCTGCCTCTATTCTTCCATCTACAACTCCTATTCTCCAACTATAGCCACTAACCCCCACTATATTCCATCTACATTGCAGCCAGTATCCTTCCCACTACAACTCCTATTTCCCCACTACAACCCTACATGCCACTATCCCTCCTACAATATTCCCTATCATCCCTTTAGATCTACCACACCCAATTGCTGCCCCTATAGTAAACTGTAGACCCTATTTACTTTCAGTTGCAAGAAAAAGTATGTGAACCCTTTGGAATGATATGGATTTCTGCACAAATTGGTCATAAAATGTGATCTGATCATCATCTAAGTCACAACAATAGACAATCACAGTCTGCTTAAACTAATAACACACAAAGAATGAAATGTTGCCATGTTTGTATTGAACACACCATGTAACCATTCACAGTGCAGGTGGAAAAAGTATGTGAACCCCTAGACTAATGGCCTCTCCAAGAGCTAATTGGAGTGAAATGCAGCCAACTGGAGTCCAATCAATGAGATGAGATTGGAGGTGTTGGTTACAGCTGCCCTGCCCTATAAAAAACACACACCAGTTCTGGGTTTGCTTTTCACAAGAAGCATTGCTGATGTGAATGATGCCTTGCACAAATGAGCTCTCAGAAGACCTACGATTAAGAATTGTTGACTTTCATAAAGCTGGAAAGGTTTATAAAAGTATCTCCAAAAGCCTTGCTGTTCATCAGTCCACAGTAAGACAAATTGTCTATAAATAGAGAAAGTTCAGCACTGCTGCTATTCTCCCTAGGAGTGGCTGTCCTGTAAAGATGACTGCAAGAGCACAGCGCAGACTGCTCAATGAGGTGAAGAAGAATCCTAGAGTGCCAGCTACAGACTTACAAAAGTAACTGGCAAATGCTAACATCCCTGTTAGCGAATCTACAATACGTAAAACACTAAACAAGAATGGATTTCAAACAAAACATTGCTGCACGTTTACAGTTTGCACGAGAGCACCTGGATGTTCCACAGCAGTACTGGCAAAATATTCTGTGGACAGATGAAACCAAGGTTGAGTTGTTTGGAAGAAACACACAACACTATGTGTGGCGAAAAAAAGGCACAGCACACCAACATCAAAACCTCATCCCAACTGTTAAGTATGGTGGTGGGGGCATCATGGTTTGGGGCTGCTTTGCTGCGTCAGGGCCTGGACAGATTGCTATCATCAAAGGAAAAATGAATTCCCAAGTTTATCAAGACATTTTGCAGGAGAACTTAAGGCCATCTGTCTACCAGCTGAAGCTCAACAGAATATGGGTGTTGCAACAGGACAATGACCCAAAGCATAGAAGTAAATCAACAACAGAATGGCTTAAACAGAAGAAAATACGCCTTCTGAAGTGGCCCAGTCAGAGTCCTGACCTCAACCCGATTGAGATGCTGTGGCATGACCTCAAGAAAGCTATTCACACCAGACATCCCAAGAATATTGCTGAACTGAAACAGTTCTGTAAAGAGGAATGGTCAAGAATTACTCCTGACCGTTGTGCACGTCTGATCTGCAACTACAGGAAACGTTTGGTTGATGTTATTGCTGCAAAAGGAGGTTCAACCAGTTATTAAATCCAAGGGTTCACATACTTTTTTCACCTGCACTGGGAATGTTTACATGGTGTGTCCAATAAAAACATGGCAACATTTCATTCTTTGTGTGTTATTAGTTTAAGCAGACTGTGATTGTCTATTGTTGTGGCTTAGATGATGATCAGATCACATTTTATGACCAATTTGTGCAGAAATCCATATCATTCCAAAGGGTTCACATACTTTTTCTTGCAACTGTACATTAGCCTATATCCTTCCCACTACAACCTCTATCCCCCCAGTACAGCCAACATCATTCTCACTATTGTCTGAAAGCTTTTGGTTTGTGAGTCAGTTGCCTTTGTGTGTAAATGTGTGTCAGTTCCTGTGTGTAAGTGACAATAACCCCTCTCTAACCTTAAACCTCCCATTACCCAGACCACTTCTAACGTTATCTTTAACCCTGCATGCATTTACAGAGCGGCATACCTTCACACACATTACAAGCAGAGAAGAAATACACTTTTATATTATCCTATCTCTCACATGCATCTCAGTCATACCATACATGTAATATCCTGTGACACTGTGCAGCAGTGGGTTCTAAAGAATAAATAAAAAATATTTGAACTAAAACTCACTAAACCCCTGCTGTACCCTAAACTTTACACAATTTGCTTATAAATGTCCAAGGCTGGAAAACATGAGAGCATCCGGATAATCTGCTCTGATGTGTTTATAAGAGGGAGGCTACGCTCCTGTATGGACTGTATATTTATTATAAAAAAAATAGAGGTCCACACGTGTCACAATGTGGGGTGAAAGCAAAAGATTAATATTTATTACAAAGATACAAGATGTCAGCCTAGTGGCCTTAGTCATGTATACCTCTAGGCATAAACGTAAAAACATAAAAAAAATTAAATCTTGTTTTGTCCTTTTTGATCTGCAATAAATGTATTCTTTTGCCTTCACCCTACGTTGTAACGCCTGTGGACCTCAGTTTTTTTGTGTTTTTTGGTGGGCTGCGGACCCCCTTCCACAGAGCTCTCAGTAAACATGCTTGTGTGCAGCACTCCTTTGACTTTATGTATATTTATAAAGCTCTTGTACAGACTGTCCCTTTACACCAGGGGTGCCCAAGAGAGAGATCCCAGATGTTTTAAAACCACTACTCCCATGATGCTTTGCATGCCTTTAGCATGCATTTCGCATGGCAAAGCATCATGGAAGCTGTAGTTTTAAAACATCTGGGATCTCCCTTTTGGGCATCCCTGCTTTACACTAATCACCATCACGGTTTCCTGCTCTGTAAACCAATCCCCAGAGTGTTACATAGTGTCCGGACAGGATTTTATATACTGATCCCCCCCACCGGCCGCCATGTCTTCCACACTCAGGAGCGCGCATCCCCCTCTGCAATCTGCCTGGCTCGCTCACACCGGTGGCACGCGCACGCTCCTCCCAGGCCCCACCTCCTCCACGTCACCAGACAGGCCGGGGAAGACATGGCGGAGCGTAGGAGACACAAGAAGCGGATCCAGGTAACCGTGACCGCAGGGAGCCGGCCGATAGCCAGGGGGCCCCGTGCCGGCCCGCTCTCACCGGCTGCTGGCTGCTCTCAGACCCGGCAGGAAGGAGGGGGAGGGGGTAGCTGTGTGGCCCCTCCATCTCTGGGTACCGGAAGCAGGACCCCCGGTGTTTACACACAGTATGGGGGGGGGGGGGTTTGGGGGTATCCCTGCCAGAGCCGGGCAGACTCCGTGAGCTCCTAGCATTGCAGGTTCCCGGGGATGAAGTGGCCCCTGGGGGCCCCAGCCATTAATAATGACTGTGTGTGCGTCCCTGACACGTGGGAGTGTTTATATCCGGCCTGCACACAGCCCCTGAGAGGGATAGCTATCAATGCCAGCCTTAACAGCTGGGGACAAATGGGAGATCACTGCCTGCTGTACTACTGCAACTCCCAGTATGCTAAGGCTGGCAAACCATGGTGGCTAGCAGTATTGTAAGAGGATAGCCAGCCCGTGTGTAAAGGGTTAATACACGTGTGGAGCCTGCTTTACTGCACTGGGCATGTGAACACACATATATAACCAGGGTTCATGGCTACCACCTGGATTTGAGCCACTAGGAAACATATGCTGTTTCTTTGTGCCCAAATGGGAAGGCTTGGGATTAATGTCTGGGCAAGATCTTTCCAAAAATACTACTTAAAAGTGAGAAAATCTAGCAGTTAATATTTTGCTTTCCATTTCCAGAGCATTTAATAGATTTGTTATAGGATTTTTCCATCCAAAAATAGGTTGTTTTTTTAAAACTTCTTTTTTGGGAGGCAGTAGTCCTTGGTATCGTGCACCCTTTTTATTACTATTATTATTATTATTATAAAGTGAAATAAATAAAAGAAAAAAATATCCCCTTTAATCCAATGTGAACGAAGCACTAGCCTTGCACTGTGGTCCAATAAAATCCTTCTCATGGGCAATAATTTTTGAACCTAGGGTGTATGCAGCAATCTGACTAAAACAGCGAGGAGAAGGGAAGGACACTGCCCTGACTTAATGTCAGTCGTCAGCATTATGATGGATGTATTTTGTGCACAAAACTCACATTAGCTAATGATGTTGCAAAAGGTGGATATTTCTGTTCCCCAGGTCATCACTATGGTAAAATTACTATAGGTAGCTCCTCCTACCTACCCTAATGGGTGGGAAACTCTAATTAAAAGGTTATAATAAAAATAATTTATAATATGATTAAAATGTTCTATTAGGAACTTAACAAGAACAACAAAGAAAAAAAATGGCTGCGCCACAAAAGTACAGGAATGACAATAAAGTGCTATTTGCAATAAAATGCAGTAGGTGTGGGTAAATGACATAGCATATAAATAATTATTTATGACTACCCCGTTAAAATGAATTTTGCAGTGTAAAATTCTTGAAAAGGCAGTAGGTCTTTGTGTTAGCGAATATGATGGGTAGAAGACAGGAAAACGAGAAATCCAATAGTGCAATATGTCAACTTAAATGAGTTATAGGTAATAAAACAACGGTAGCTTACTCACATCTGGGGGAGCTATGACCAGCTCCAGTTTTGATAGTGTATAGTGGTATAATCCCCACTTACAGGATGTGTTGGTGAGTGTCCATAGAAGATGGTGTTGTGGGACCCAAAATTACATCTCCAAAGAAATCCAAGTCAACGTTTTAGTTCCTGAACTGAACTTTTATCAGGACATCAAATGTTGATTTGGGTTTCTTTGGAAAATAAAAGAACACATTTATTGT
Organism: Pelobates cultripes; assembly: GCA_933207985.1. Lineage (NCBI taxonomy): Eukaryota > Metazoa > Chordata > Amphibia > Anura > Pelobatidae > Pelobates > Pelobates cultripes. The sequence goes on from OW240913.1 coordinate 101,716,110, forward strand.
AAATCCAGGAGTGCCGGTATTTTTCATGCAAGGTATTTACTGTATGTAAGTATGTGTATGTATGTGTATGTATGTGTGTGTGTGTATATATATATATATATATATATATATATATATATATATATATATGAGAGAGAGACTTGTAAAAGATAGCACTCAAGGGACTTGAAAGTATAGAGAAAAAAAGACTTAACTTTTATTCAGTAGATGCTTGCCCAAAAAAATCGACATTTCAGTTCACACTTTCTTCGAGTGTGAACTGAAATGTTAGAGATTGTAGCCATATTAGTTCAGTGATGCAGATGTTAAAAAAAAGATACAATTTGTATCTTGTAATACTTCTTTATTGGATTTACAGAATTTTGTAATGACAAGCTTTCGGGAGAACCTCCCTTTCTCAAGTCTAAAGCATTTCTGAGCAAAAACAACACATAGAATTGAAACATGAGTTGCGATACAGGGGTTAAAAAGACGTGAGTGCAGATAAGACACAGGTTTGATAGAAAATAGACACCATTCTCGCAGAGACGTTATCAGTGCTTAGAGCGCACCTACAAGGGGAAGACTAGATCTCCCCTAGCTCACTTCACTGAAATATATATATATATTTGTAGGTGCGCTCTAAGTACTGATAATGTCTGTCGCTCTTAGCACTGATAATGTCTGTCACCAGCGTGCAGTCTGTGATCACGACAGATGTAATGTTTGTACAGAGTTCCAGGCTGCCTGAGGCATGTAACTAGCCATCAGCACAAAAGTGCATATATCTCTATATGTGCAGCGTTTGTAGCAGAAGTGCTGCACATAGAGACCATTCTACCACCATGACCACTGCTAAGAGCAGACATGGTCATGGAGAGGTTAGAGTAACCCTTGGAAGAACCTCCTCCCATAAAAACCCCTTTCTTTTTTCCTGTCCAACACCTGTATAAGCCATATTTTGTGGCTTACCTGAGGTCTGTTGATTGCTTGGCATCATACTGAGATGCTGCACGTGCATGCTCACTTCAAGTCACTGAAAGGGTTGTGGTGCTTAGAGTAACCCTTTAAAGGGGCACTCCAGGCACCAAAACAACTTAATCTAAATTAAGTTGTTATGGTGCCAGCAGGCCTCAGGGCTTACTCTTACCTCATGGGGTTAAATCGTTCCCGAATGGTCTAACCCCAAAGTTGCCTCTAGTGTCCATATCGGCTACCCCCCAGGCGGCTTCCTTCTTCAGGAGTTTCAGTAAGTGCAGAGTGGCAGCACTTATTAGCTGAGAGACTGAGCTGACCTCTCAGCCAGTCAGCGCCTCCCCTGCCCAGCAGCAACTCTGCGCTTCCAGAAAGTTGGAGCTAAGATTGGCGCTGGGGGCAGCTTTGAGGTTAAACTGGTCGAAAATGGTTTAACACATTGATGTTAGATTGTATCCGTTGGTCTCCTGGCACTGCAATCCCAGATTGTCCAGTGGTTTTGCATGCACTTTATCCTGCACTTTGCTATTTTCATCCCGTGAGCACAGCGCTGCCTGAGTGTTGCCATTGTAATGCGCGTCAATGATCCGACCTGCGTGCTCGCGGGAGGATCACAGCCTCCTGGGTCCTCCTTCTGTCCAGCAGGCTGCCGGGTCCTAGCTCCCTCCCTCTACCTTAACAAACTGCCCGGATGCTGGTGAGGGAGATCTTTGATCTCCCCATCGGCCCGAAAAATGCAGACAGCAGGGCTCTCCATGGGCCAGTCTAAATGATTTTCGCGGGCCGGACGTTCCCCACCCCTTCCGTAGATACTGTGAACTACTCTTCCCATGGTGTTCTGTAAGGAATCTCACAATGACTAGGGTGCCAAGAGTTAGTCAACACTAGTGGATACATAGTACTAGTAACATGTTCTGTAACATGTTCCATTTCCATTGAAATATGAGAGATATGGAAATTCCTGGATCTATTTTATTCACGTTGTGCTAATAGTGTTCATCATTAGAGAAGTACAAATGGATCTGTTGGTAATATATATATTAAGAGATGAAATAAATATACCTTTGAATAGGAAGGATCTATTCCTTATTAAAAAGTGCATATTATCGCTGCAGACACGTTAAATTGGTACAGAAAAATGACAAATATTTCAAGAATAGAAAGGCTATTTACTAAACCTATTTACTGCATTACTAATCCATATCTTATGCTTAATAACCTTTGTACTATAATGTAAAATTATCTTTAGATGTTTCCATCAAAAGTGTTTTATCAAAAGAAATTTTATTTACATAAATATATTTTACTTTTTTTTGTAGTAAAAAAAGTCGCTTTTATCCACCCTACTTATAACCGTTGTCTGCTGGTGGTGTTTTCATAGCATTCACATATATGTTAAATTGTTTTTCAAAGTTTTGAAGTTAAACAGCTTTTCTATTTTTCTAATTTTGCTATGGTGCCGGTATTCTGGCAAGTGTAACTGTCAGCTTTTTGTGTTGCATACATGCTTGTAGGGACTTGATTTGTCTGCACTTTCCTTTCAGTCGCTAATAAATGTATCACCCCAGTAAATTAGAATGTTCTTTGATCAACTACATTAGTTCTCAAATTGCATTTTTGTTAGAATGTTTTTTTTTCTTTTTAGTTTTAAGGGATATACTATAGGCATGAAAATGGCTTTAGTTTAATGAAGCTTTTTTGATGTAGAGATCATGCCCCTGCAGTCTCACTGCACAATTCTCTGCCATGTAGGAGTTGTCACTTTTGTTTCTGTTTATGCAGACCTAGCCACACTTCCCCAGATGAAACTTACACATCTTGCATGAAAAAAATGGTTTCATTTTCAAATGTTAAGTTGCTTTAGAAGTTTTTATCTCCTGCCCCTGTAAATTCATCTTTAATCACGTACAGGAAGCTCCTGCATGGTGTAGATGGCTATTAAAGCAGAATTTTAGCGCCGTATTTACCCTTTTCCAATGTTTCCTCTTCTCTTCCTCTTTCGTACTCTCTTTATTTTCCTTTTTTACATTTTTTAAGTCAATTTTTAACTAAAAACAAAAGATAAAGTAAAGGGCTACTTTGATTTATGTATTTTTCCTATGCCTGACTTTCATAGACACTGGTTGGCATTTAAGCAAGCTCCACTTCCTTTGTCAGCTAATTTCTCCCAGTAATTTTCCATACAGTGGAACCTCAGAACTCGAACTTTATCAGTTCCAGAAGGCTGTTCGAGTTCCGATTTGTTCGAGAACCGAGTCAACATTTCCCATAGGAATTAATGTAAATTTGTTTAATCTGTTCCAGACCCCCTAAATTACATGGATGGGGATAGGTAACTGTTCTTATGGCATTACATGCAAAAGCATATAAAATGGCTGTATCAGGTTCAAAATATCTAATACCCCTCTTTCCTCTACTTGTATCCTTATGTCCATAGTTCCTCTTCCCTTACTCATGTCCCTTTGTCCTCTGGTATCCTTCTCCTCATATTTTCCTATTTCTCCTTGCCTAATAATTCTGTCCATATCCCTTCACCCTTTTACATAGTGCATCTGCCCATATTACCTCATCCCACACTTGTATCCCATGCTTCCCCACACTTGTGTCCCTCTGTGAATGCCGGGTGATGTGTTTGGGTATTTAGGATCAAGACATTTTTTATGCAGAATTTTTTTAGTTCGACTTCCGAATTGTTTGAGAAAGGGAACTTTCGAGTTCTGATATTCCACTGTATTTTGACGATTTCCTCCTTCACTTTTTACTCAATGCTTTACTCTCGCACATGCACAAGAGTACCGCAGTAGTGTCTGCTTCTGGTAGCTGAAGCGCCAGGAGCAGAAGAGGACCAGTGGGAAAAGTATGGCTGTGTCTGCGAGAGACAGGTTCTGGTAAGTAGAACTCAACCCCCCTAACACTGTAGGGGCATGATCTATACACCAAAACTGCTTAAAGGGAAATTGAAGGCTAGGAATATAAAATTGTATTCTTATTCTTTAGTGACACCCTCGCAATGAGCTGAAGTGGTCTGGGTGTCCATTTAATTGAGCTAAAGTTGTTTTGATGCCTCTAGTGTCCCTTTAAATTTGAAATTTAAAACAGATTAATTTTTCAATTGATTTGTGGATAAGATTTTGTCCACTGATTTGTAAATGTTTTTATTTTACAGCAATGAATGCATAGAGATGTTACAGCTACAAAGACGTTGTCGTTATGCAGTTAATATTTTTAAGTAAGCCAGGAAACGCCCCCCACCCCCTCCCCTTTTTTTTTTTTTCACAGAAAACAGCTGGAAATGCTTGTGGTGATGCTATCATTTCACTGTGTAAGCAGCTGTTTGAGCTAATGAAATTGCATTGGTGCAAATATGGGACATATCTACAATATGTGTTGGTTTTGTGTCCGTAAGCCTAAAGATGTAAAGAGATAAAACAAACCACATTTTTAAGCATCTCTTTAATTTTTAAAACTGGAATTGCATTTTCAATGTCAATGGATCAGTTTTTAATACAAAAGATTAAAGCGGTAGAAATACATGTTTGTATTCCAAACGCCATATGTAGGGGCCCATTTCCCTTGCCAAAGGTTTAAAAGGTAAACTAGACTTCCTTTTAATAGTGTGTTGCGATGGTCTACATGCTGCTACTCTGTCTACCTGGCTGAGATCATCAGATTGATGTCAGAGCACTATGGGGAATTTACTTTTAAATGATGGTTAGACATTGTGGGAAATGTAGTAAAGATAACTGCAGATCTTAACTTTACTATCATGGACAGGGATACTCAGAAATGTAAGGCATAAGTCAAAGTTTGACAAATTTGCTTGGAATCTAGCAGCCAGCCAAAAAGGTTAGAAACAAGGTTTTTTAACAAAGCTTAATTTTCAACGACAAAAATGCAATTCTTAAAGGGACACTAGAGTCATCAGAACCACTACAGCTTAAATGCATTTTCCTGGCACTAGAGAATTCCTCTCTGTCAAGGCCCCCTCCAGCGACACTGAGGGGTTAGTCACTTACCTGGGTCAAGCGCCAATGCACCACGGCGCTTGCTCAGCTCCGCCCACGCTCCTCATCCGCCTGTCTTCCTGTGGCTGACCTGCCTCCTTAGCTAAGATAATCAATCTTGATTATCTTAGCTATGGAGGCAGGTCAGCCACAGGAAGACAGGCAGGACATGGAAAACAATGTGAGTTAATATATATATATATATATATATATATATATCACCTAGAGCACTGTTTAGTGATGTCGTGGCCCGAGTAACGTCATATCCCGGCTCCCAGCATCACTGCAGGGTGTGCGAGGGAGCAGAGCAAGGAGAGTAGGAAGATAACAGCTCCCTCTCTGAGCCATCTCCATGCTCCCTTGCTGGGCTGCCTCTATTGAACGGGTTAACAAATCCCATGGAGTATCCATGGAAATTTCACCAGTTTATTCAGAAACACATATTACTTTACAGGGATACTGCATGTAACAGCTCGTGCTGAGGATTTCCCCTGTCTTTGTTACCCTGCAAAATTGCTCATAACCACTGTGGTTTTGCAAAAAAGAATTGCCACTTATAAACTGACCACTTCAGTTCTTGTCAGAGAAAGAAACTACACTTCCTTCTCTACCTGTACAAATACTTGCATGGTGTGTTCACACTGGGCAGGCTAAGGCTTTGTAAAGGGTGAACGTGCAATGGTAAGATCGAGCAATCAATTTATATGGCTTCTATCAATTAATTGAGAAATATTTAACATCTTTATTTTAACAGAGGTTACAGAAACCAAAATTGCCATACATATCAATATGGTTTTAAAGAAGACACTTTCTAGCATGTGAACACATTTTTTATAAATAAACACCAATATTATTTGTGTTTTTCTTACAAATACAGCATGACATTTTTGCCGTGTTGTGTAAACTTGACATATGATACAGCAGTAAAAATACATTGTGCCTCGCTACATCTACCGCACTACCGGTATGTATACCTTAGTCAGGCTTTTGTGAAATTTCAAGGCCAAAGTACAGATCTGACCGCTTGATGTATTTTGTGCTTTACAATGGTGCCATTTTTTTTGTAAATTAGTGTTTTATTGCAATCCAGGAGCATATGTAGCAAGCATTTCAATGGGACATGCAAAACCTCTGTAAACACTCGCTAGTATCTCACATTCTGTATTTTGATCCTTAATATGGGTTTACTTTTGCATCTTTTTAACATCCACTAACCTTAAGTTCTTCAAATTTATCCCATAAAAGTCATATAGCCCTAAGTGCATTAGCCCTACACTTATCCAAAGCAGATGGATTTGCCTGCTGTACACAATAGATTACATATCCATCTCTGCTGCGGAATTATGTGATGAGAGAGTAGCACAATATGATTTGTTTTGTGATTTTCCCGCTTGCTAAAACACAGTGATCAGCATAGGGATCATTGCAGAAAACAGCTCCTATTATGCTCTCTACTGTTTGGAACATGCCAGGATTAAAATCCACATGATCATGCTGGTTAAAGAGAGGGCTTTCTCAGGGTGCTTTTGTCAAACTACTCCAAATGGCTTAACCCCAAAAAAAAAAAAAAGAGGGACAGTGTCGATAGACTGCTGGCAGCATAACCATTAACCTGAGCTATGGTAGTTATATTGTTACACCTCTCCTTTGACACTATAGTCACCAGAACAAGTACAGCTTTGTGTAGTTGCTCTGGTGACTATAATCCTTCCCTTCGGGCATTTTCGTGCAAACACTGCCTTTTCAGAGACAATGCCCTGTTTACATTGCCTCCTAGGGACACCTCCTGTGGCCATCACTCAGATGGCTGCTGGAGGTGCTTCCTGAAGCAGTGCTGCCGTTCATCCCCTCCACGCTCTGCATGGAGTCGCTGAATTTTCCTCAAAGAAATGCATTGATTCAATGCATCTCCTTGAGAAGGTGCTGATTGGCCAAAACGTTGTTTGGCTCTGCCTTCTTGATGATTTCAGCCAATCCAATGCTTTCCTTATATTGGCTAAAAATCGTACATTATGAGGATGTCAGCAAGAAGGCGGAGTGGGGGCAATCTTAACAGTATAGGAATACATGTTTGGGTGTTCCTGAACGTATAGTGTTCCTTTACATTAAAGGGTTAGTGTTTTGATTTGTTTATGGTATTGGCATTGACTCTGTCTAATTGCTCATGCCAAGATACAATTTATAACATTCTGGTGCTTCCCATGATCAGTCATGGGGCATTTTTTTACACAATCAATATTATAAAGTTATACAGTTGTTGATATACAAAAAATGATTGACCTTTGCAAGTTAAAGGACCACTATAGGCACCCAGACCACTTCAGCTTAATGAAGTGGTCTGGGTGCCATGTCCAGCTAGGGTTAACCCTTTTTTTTTTTTTAAATAAACATAGCAGTCTCGATGACAGCCGCTAGAGGGCTTCCGCGCTTCTCACTGTGATTTTCACAGTGAGAAGACGCCAGCGTCCATAGGAAGCATTGTGAATGCTTTCCTATGGACTGGCTGAATGCGCGCGCAGCTCCTGCCGCGCATGCGCATTCAGCCGAAGAGGAGGAGGAGAGCTCTCCACCCGGTGCTGGAGAAAGAGGTAAGTTTAACCCCTTCCTCTCCATCCAGCCCGGCGGGAGGGGGTCCCTGAGGATGGGGACACCCTCAGGGCACTATAGTGCCAAGAAAACAAGTATGTTTTCCTGGCACTATAGTGGTCCTTTAATGTTTTATATGCTGTACTCTGAAGTCTTACATTAGTCTCAGCTGAGAATAGTGAAAGCATGACTCAATTTCACTTTCATCATAAGACGTACAAACAGTGGAGTTTATCCACAGAATTGTAGTGAATTGATAACATTGCAAAAATTACTTATGCTGTACTGCTGAGAATTTTTCCCAATCAGCTATTTTAGCTTACATTTTGGAAAATTGGTTATAATTCACTGGGGTGTTTTATGAATGTATCATAATATAATAAAAGTATAATTATGACATATAAGCCAAACAGAGACCTTAAAACTGAAAATGCTTGTACGCATTGAAGAGAATATTCCAAGCACCATAACCACTACATACTTCTGTAGTGGTCATTGGGCCACAAGTGTCCTATGTAGTTTCAGCTATAGTTGTGGACCTGAGACCACTGCAGAGTGCAACCCAGGCTAAGATGGCTAACATTCTGGTGACTAACCCAGGGTAGGCGTCTGGGTACTCTTGGCAATTTAGCCATTACAGTGGACATGAATTTAATTTATTTTTTCAATTCTGTATTTTTAGCTGTAATAATACAGCAGATGTGTTTTTACATGCAACAACATTAAAAAAAGAAACGCAAACTGGGCAACAGGAGCCCCAACGTTTAACATGTCAAGAAACAATTTAAATTACTAAGTAAGGTTTGCCAGCCTTTGGTAAGTCATTCGGAGATAGGCAGTGCAGGCACCTCATGGTTCTCATTACAGTTTAAAACTTAGCAACGTAATGCCTCCCCATTAGAAGGAGGGAAAGGATGGAGAAAAGAAGATTAAAAACACGACAAACATTCACACCTTCTTAAAGTTGTGTCCTATGGGGACAATATTTTATTGAAAGAAGTCACAAAGCTGGATAAGGGCCATGAGCTTTCCACCAGAATGTTATCCACGACCCCAGCTATGACCTCAGGCAGTGAAGGGGAAAAATGAGAAATTTAAAAAATAAATAAATTACTGGTTATTCTTCATTATATATATATATTTTCCCCAAACAACTTCTGTAAATTGGTTTTATTCACAGCAAGAGCTTCCTTTAAAGAAACACTATAGATTTAGATATAAAAGCTTGTATTATTAATGCTATAGTGCCCCTGTAACTAGATATATATATATATATATATATATATATATATATATATATATATATATGTATATGTGTGTGTGTCCCTTTTATTTCCCCCCAGTAAAATTTATAAAATGACGTTTTTACTCTCCTTTTTCCAGCGCCAAGGCTCTCTTGGTGCTGCTCAGCTTTCCACCTTGCCACCAAATGTCATCGAGGAGGCATAGCTTCCTTCTGTGATTGTCCAATCCAGTGCTTCTTGTAGAGAAGCACTGGGGACCTGATGGGCATACACAATATTCAATGCTTCTCATAGGAAATCATTACTTCCAATGCTTTCCTGTGAGTTTACGTGATTGAGCTTTACTTGGTACATGCAGCAGAAGCACCTCATGGCCATTGGAGGTAACTAAAACCCACTATTGGTTTAAAAATTACATAGGGATGTGAAAAGAGCGCAGGTAACTTTTTTTAATGTATTTGGGCTGATGTGTACTATGGTCGTTGCTGCCGCCCAGGAGTAATGGTTACAACTACATGTCTGTTCGTCCACCCATTGTAAAGCGCTGCAGAATTTGATGGCGCTATATAAATATCATAATAATGGGAGTTTGAGCGCAGGACTTGTTTCTTTGTATTTGTATTCACTTTTGTATCACACAGCTAGGTTACAATGCTGCTGCCCATCCCATGTGTTCCCTATTAAGGATTAATAAGCATGTAGGGATGTATATAAAAAATACTCCTTTCTGTCTCATTAGAGATATCTTTGCCAGAAGCTCAAGGAAGCAACGTGAATGGTTATAGTTAGGACCCACATAAGAGGTTTGCATTGATGTGGCAGGTGGGCATACCCTCTCATGGCCATTGGAGGTAACTTAAAACCTCAGTTTGTTTAAAAAAATAGAGATGTGGAAAGAGCGCAGGTAACTTTTTTCCTTTGGTTCTGGTGTCTACTGCCTGCCTCTGCATGCATTTTAATGTAAACACTGCCTTTTTAGAGAAAAGGCAGTGTTCACTTTGCTGCCTAGAGCAAGTTCTAGTGGCAGTCACTCAGGTGGCCACTAGAGACGATTCCTGGGTCAGTGCTGTATGCTCTTCATGGAGGCGTTGAATGTTCCTCGTAGAGATGCATTGATTCCTAGCATCTCTATGAAGAGATGCTGATTGGCACAGCACAGAGTTTTGCTCCGTGTGCGCATGAGCCTCAATGCTTTCCTACGTGAAAACCTAGTAATGGTGATTTTGTCAATTCTGATGACCTCAGTCAAGGGAGGCGGTACATGGATGGAGTCCACACTAAATAAAAATATGTTGTTAGCCATGTTATTTTAACACTATAGGTAGGGTCAGCTACTGACCACTGCACGCAGACCACTTCATAGAGGTGGAAATTAATAGAGTTAAGATAAAAAGATCTGTTTTGATCAGGGTATCCATGGCACTGCTCATTTTCCAACTGAATGCCCTCTACCATGTATTCATTTCTTTATAATGTGGCATGGCATTATTTAAATCTCGTTAGTCTCATTTTAAATTTGAGTAACCTTGTTTAACCATATGTAACATAATTTAAGTTTATTTACTTGTTTACATCTTCTGTTTCTCTTCTGTTTCTCTTCTGTTTCGTATACTTTTTCTAAATATATTCCTCTCGCGTTTTCTCATTCAGTTCATAATACACAACCTCTTGAGGTCCTTTGACTTTGTGTTCTGCATCCTATATTTGTTACAGTATGTATGTGCAAGCATTCTCCTGAAAATACCCTGTAATGTTGCACATCGAATGAAAAGAATTAAATAAATTGTATTACTGTGCAGGTTTTTTTTTTTTTTTTCTCACACAGCTTTGTATTTTTATTTGTCAATCTCCTTCAGTTCCTTTGCCTGTTATACTTTTTTCTCTATTAGATAGATGAAGTCCCCCTTGTTAGATGTAGGTTTTTCACCCCTGGCTCCAATAAATAAATACATTGAGCATTTCATAAACATGAAATAATTGGAATTGTTCTGTGTTGGAATTGCATTGGGGGGAAAAAAAAGATAAAAATTGCTCAAAATATGTCATAAGATAAAACTACTAGAAACTACTTTGTCTAATGCACTTTTCCTCCACTTGACGAAGGGCAGAGCTATGGCTGTCAAGTTTTGTCTCTGCTCCCAGCCGTCACTAGCTGGATCCTCCGTAGATATCAATTTTGGACTCTTGCGCAGGCACGAAACTACAACACTGACTTGTACTCCTGGTACCAGCAACACCAGGGGCACAGCTTCAGATATATATCTTTCTCACCACCATTGCAACCATGGGCCATCACACACCAAGTGGCGATGAAACCATTGGGGAGGGTCTAAGCAAAATATGCACCAGCAGCTGATAGCCACTTTAATGATTTATGGAAAGTATTTGCAAAATCTCAGTGAGATCAGTATTTACCTAGCTAAAATTGTTTATCTGGATTCACTTATTTCATATGGTCTGACTATTCCTTTACCTTTCCTCCCCAGCTGGGGACAGCAGGATACAGAATATAACCCTTACCTGTAAACAATTGCAATCATCCTTCACCAAAACCAATACTATAATGCAGGCTTTATTATAGATATTACAAGTGGCTCGACCACCTCAAACGTACCTCTTGTTTTCCTCTTTCAAAATCTGTTTTTCATTTCTGATCTATTTTGCTTTAAAACATAAGACAATGTAAGGAACTGCTTTGCCTAGTGTATTTGTCCTACACTTGACAATCTGGTCAAAGGGTGGAGATTAAGGCATAAATTTGACACTGTTATTTCATGGAGGTGTGAAAGAAAGTTACTAGAAAGATGTTGCTGGCTTCATGTTTTCATAAGACTAAAATTGTTAGCTCAGGGGTGTCAAATTCAGTTGTTATGGAGGGTGGAATTGTACATAGAAGTGGGAGTGGCCACACACACACACACTCTTGTGAGCGCATATGACTTCACATAATGTTATAAATGTAATTTATTATTCTTTCTTATGATAGGAAACTTTAATTATTTGTACGTATTGTTACTTTGTCTGTGCAATATTATGTATGTAAGTGTTCCCATGTGTGTGCATTGTCAGTATATGTATGTTGGTATTCCTGTGTTTATGTGTGCATATAGTGTCCACTTGGGTCTATGTCTCCATTGAATACAATGTGTGTGTTTATATCAGTGTTCTTGTGTGTGAGCAATGCAGGTTTAGTTTTTTTTTTTTTTTCCCTTCTCAATAACATATCACCAGCTTCCTCACTATCTCTCTTCAGCCATCCCTAATATCTCACTCTCCCCCTCCCACCCCCCATTATCTCTCCCAGTTTTGTCTCCCCAGCTTCCAAGTTATCTCTATTAAAGGGATACTGTATTCTGATTGAATTGGTTATCGTGCTTGTAGTCACAGTTCAGTTGTCAATCTGTTCGCAAATGGTTTGTCAATGCTGGTAGGGCATTTCCACTAGACCAAGCTGTAGTGGTTATGGTGCTTAGAGTGTTCCTTCAAACCTCTCATCACTGGCAGGTTTCTGTGTATAAGGAGGCAGGAAAACAACGTAAACTGACATGACTCATTCTAACAGTCTTGATATATATTAAACTCCTGCATTCCTTTTGTTCTAGTAGGTCCTAGTTGTACTTTGTTAATGTTTGCCTTGTACTTACAAATTGTGTAGTGCTGTGGGATTTTCCTCTTTATAAATACATTCTAATTATGTGTGGTTGACATTGGTTTTATCTGAAAATAGTATAGGGGGAAGGGAGTGCAGCTAGGGACAATGTGATATCACATGGCCCAGTCCTACCTGAGATTAGTGGGAGGTACAGCCCCAGGCATCTGCTGCCAATCATGAGTGTAACGCCCACTAATCTCAGGCAGACTGGGACCTTTATTCCTCAGTTCTGCCTAAGATTAGGCACTGCAGACTGCATGGAGGTGATCCATGCATTATACTTTACTAAGTATGAGCGAGAAATAGATGACGATATTGCTAGATGTGTATACATATATAGACAAAGTTTCTACGCCGTAGTGAGTAGAAATTTACCCCTGGAAAGTGTGCCATGGATCCTCTAGACTTACAATAGTGAGTCACTTTTAGGGCCTGGCTAGTAGCATAGGACATGAAATTTTAAAGGAACACTGTAGTGTCAGGCATTCAAAGAAGTATTCATAACACTGTTGTTAAACTAACAGCTCCCGGGCTCCCATCATATCTATTTGAAAAGGTTTTAAACCTACCTTTTCTCCCTCGCCTCGCTGATCTCACCACTGCTAGCCCCGCTTCCATGGCTGAGATCATCAGTCTTGCTTATCTCCGGTAATCTAAAGCTTTCCTATAGGGGAAAGCATTGAAAAACTATTGCGCATGCACAACAAACCACTGCACCAATCATCACCCTCTCATAGAGATGCATTGAAGATGCAATGAATCAAAGCATCTCTATGAGGAATGTTCAGCTTATCTGAAATGCCAGTGTTTGCATTGAAAAACTACTTTTATATAATGATTTTCTCAACCCTCCTGGGTGGCATACATTTTTTTTTTGTATATTTCTCATACTTTTGCGCCATATCTTAGCTGTTCCTGTGTATATAAATACATATATATATATATATATATATATATATATATATATAATATATGCAGGCTGCTTGGCACTCACCTTTACATACAACAAATAATAATTATACCCTGGTGCAAACCACGTAATATAGATATAAAAAGAAAAATTACGGCGCACTCAAGGGAATTTTCAAATAGTAGGTATTTACTTAGATGTCTTCTTTACATAACGAACAAACAGTCCCGATCGACGTTTAGACCCTCATGGGGTCTTTCTCAAGATCAAAGTGTAGTGTAGGTGATAGCAATATATAAGAAAAGAATTAAGTGACTTACCAATCCGTGATCCTTTGTGTACCCGAACCCGGAAGTGCTCATGCGGGACACGTGACTACCTCAGTGCGTGGTGACAAAGCGCCCTGGTCTCCATGGAGATAGGACGCTATAAACATGTAATACCAAAGTGCTAAGGTACAGTTGGTCTATTACTATGATTGTAAAAAGTGACAACTTCAGGTGTAGATGGAGTGAAGTGATATGAAAGAATGAATGTGTAACTAAGTCCAAGGAGGACCATACGATAATTAATATACAGTGCATAGCTAAGAGGGTGTGGGTGAGAAGTAAACAAGATGTCTCTGTGAACTAAGCTAAGGGAGACCTGATATTTACATATGGGAAAAGCTAGAATTTAAGAATATTTTATTGTGCACAGATGCCTTATCTACAAGGTCTAAGAGACACTCCGGACCCTTAAACCTCTTTAGCTTTTTGAAATGTTTTGTGTGAAGTCTTTTTTTTTTTTTTATATAATAGTTCAGATTTCCATAGAAAGTGAAGTAAAATTTTATAAATTAGCCTGGATACAACCCCTGGCTGTCAATCAAATACCAGGTCATGTTACTTCCTGGTTTGTTTTGCTCAGTGGAGCTAAACTCAAGAGGCAGGCCACCTGCCTTGCAAATACCTCTCATTGAGTTGCTTTGAGAAGTCTTTGATCGGACAGCCACAGAAAGTTAGGACAGGGTTAAAAGGGGAGGGTTTGCTAAGGCATCAGGCAAAAGAACTTCAGCTGTAGAAATATGTTTTTAAATAGGTTTTCATTTGGGGTATATCTACTAAAAAAGTTTTTTTTATTTTTTTAAATTCTTTATTTTTATTGTGCGTTGAGAGAAATACATGCAAGCTCGTGGCGCCACAACAGCATTCCTTGAGCATATTTTCAAGCATAACAGTAGGAGCAGTAAAATAATCAGCACATTTTTGTATAACAACAGTAGTATAACATTAATATTCGGTATGACTGCGCTTTTGCATGGTTGAGGACCCAGTATCTGCCCGCGTTTACCGCCACAGTTAGCTATATATTAAATGGCGTCCAAAGACATCCGTGTGGCTAGGCTACCTAGCTCTGCCTCAGGTTTGGGAGCATCAAAACAATCCTGCATCGCCTTTATGCCATGCTGTACAATAGAGGGCTTGTGTGGGCCCGCTCGGCTAACACCTTTTTTTCGGCCGGCTATTGTTTCTGGATAAACTAGTGGCATGGTGGTGGCTGAGACAGTGAGTCCAGCATTTCTGAGGGCTGGGCTCATACATTTGTGTTCAGACTTAGGGTGCTATTCCTGCTAGGCTTATGAAACACAATCTTATACATTGCAAGATATTAGCTAATAGAGTACATCACATGTCTGAGTTACTGCATTATTTACTTTGATGTAGATTATCCAAACCTAAGCAGACACAGAGTGGGGTATTCAATGGCAGGCTGCTAATCGCAGGTTAATCCTGCTGAGAGAGGTTATGGGCACTTATGCAAGTTGAAGCGATGCAAGAAAAGGAAAGTGCTTAAGAAATCATATAACATGGCTAAGCTGGTACATATAAAATTAAACAACAGTATGAACTATGTACACGCTGAGTGTGGATATCTGAGCCATATTCTGCTGGCTGTTACAATGTCCCGTGAAAAGGTTAATTGTATAGAGGTGGCCCCAGCTCCACATGTCACTCGGGTTGATCCCTTTCAGCCTATGCCCACAGGGTTTACCGGACTGTTCAGCATGGTGGTGACTCGCCAGGCAGCGGCTCTCTCGTTTGGTGGGGTGATGCCTTGCCCCGGACGGCCTGGGGAGCGGCTTAGAGGTGGCCGTGGTGGTTTCTCCATGTAGCCCAGGACAGGTGGTGGTATGTTGGGGTTCGGTACTTCACGGCAGCCGTGGGCAGGGCGTCTGTCCGCGGCTCGCTGTCTCAGCCGGTAGTGTTGTTTCCGCGGCTTCCGTCGCTTTAGTGTAGTCGGAGTAGTGTGGGGTAGCTGTCGGCCCATAAGAGGCCTTCCAGGCCGCTCCTTATTGCTTACACGGTCTTCCTTATCGGGCTCCCGTGTGGTCGTTGCTTGCCTTGCACGGTTGCGCAGCATGGCCCAAAACTTGTTGATTATGGCTCCCAGAGTGTCCGTTACATTGGTCTTAGGGCCTGCTGAGACAGGTTGTGGCAGTATCAGACCTCGTGTTGTAGGGCCTGGTGCCTCCGCTATCTTGAGTGACTCCCTTCCCGTGTGACTAGGGAGTTTTGCAGGGCTCACAGAAGCGTCCGCGACTGAGGCAGCTTGGGTCCTCGAGGACCGGGATAACCCCCACCGATCTGGGGGGGGGGAGGTGATTTGGGAGTGCTCCCTTGTCAGCCAGAGAACCGGGAGAGCGGCCGTCTCTCCTAGGCTCCCACCCGCACAGGCCGCAGGTCACGATTTGGTCCACCCAGCACCGGAGAGCCAAGTGTCGGGTATCTACGGTTGCAGTGCAGTCTCCTTGTCACGATTATTGCGTTTAGCAGTCGATGTGATTGGGTGGTCGGGCGTTAGACCCAGAATCTTGGCTTCGGGCTCAGGAGCTCTCGACATGCACGTCTAGTCCACTTGTTAGTCAGGCTCCGCCCCTCCTAAAAAAGTTTTTTGAATGCATTTTATTTTTTTTATTTAGGCAGTGGCATGCCTCTTAAATGACTGTATATAGATTTACTTTTATAGTTTACTTTTTTCCTCATGTCTCTATACTAAGATTTTTTTTCTTGCTGTATTTTAGGAAGTTGGTGAGCCAACCAAAGATGAAAAGGCTATTGCAAAGTACCTGCGCTTCAACTGCCCTTCAAAGTCAACTAATATGATGGGTCACAGAGTCGATTACTTCATCGGTAAAAATTGTCCCAGACTTTGCAATCTCCAATGTTTTCTATTCTATTATATATATTCTATCAGGGCTCAAAATTATCACTCGACCATTAGCCATTGCCAAGTTGAAATTTAACTCTGATGAACATGCTTTTGGACCCTCCCTGTTAATGAGATTCATCAAAGCTCTTTGAATTCTGTTTTTTGTCACAGAAGCTGCACTGCAGTTAGAATGACAAAGCATATTGGAAGTTCTTTATGTGTGAAGAGTGTGTCCTCTTTTTATTTTCTTTTTTTATAAAAAGTTCAGTTTTTTTTTTAAGTAGGCGCTTTAATAAATTAGCCTTGTTACACCCCCCTTGTTGGCAATCAAGCAATTAGTCCTGTTACTTGTCGTTTAGCTCAGTGGAGCTAAGCTCAAGAGGCAGGCAATTACTCAGAGCACCTGCCTTGCAGAGACTTCCCATTGAGCTCTATTGGGAAGTCTGTGATTTGACAGCCTTTGTAATTTTGGGCTGCTGCATTTGCAAGCTGGCTTTAGATATACCCACCATGAAAAGAAAATTAATTTAAATGCATATTTCATTTTTGGGTATATCTACTGAATAGTGATTTAAAAAAAAAAAAAAAATTTTGTATATCAAACTAGTGTATGTAGTCCATGCGGTGTTTGCCATTCTTAACCCCTTAACGGCGTTCTATGTCGTCCCGCATTAAAAGGGCTTTAAAGCCGTTGCGGCGGCATAGAACGTCGTAACGGCTGAAGCCCCCAGGAGATCGGAGGTACTTACCTCCTCCGCGATCCTCTTCTGGAGGGCTGCCTGACAGCCCGGGCAGCCCTCCCCCGGCAAATGAGGCCCCCGGGGGCCATGTGATCGCTCTCAAAGAGCGATCGCATGGCCCCCTATAGCTGGCTGTGGATCTGCCAGCAGGGGAACTGTCTGAAATGTCACAGTCCCCCTGCTGGTGGGAAAGTAAAAAAAAAAAAAAAAAGAATTAAACATGTTTAAAATAAAATAGAAATTTATTTATATATGTATATCTATTATATATATTATATATGTAACGTCATACAAAGTGTATTTTAATATTAATATAAGTACATATATTAGTATTAAAATACACTTAGAATGACGTTACATATATATATGTATTTATATTATATATATAATAGATATATACACATATATATAGATACGTATAATTACAATAATAAATAAAATAATAAAATAAACTATTGAAACAAAATTTTATATATTATATATTCATATGTAATTTCATTCTAACTGTATTTTGTTTTTTATATATATATATATATATATATATGTAACAAAATACACTTAGAATGACATTCTATATATATCTATCTATATATAAAATACAAATAACCGCAAACATATATATATATATATATATATATATATATATATATTTACATAAAAGATTACATTAGTATACACATAGAATTTAAATACCTATAACTGCATATATATATTAAAATTCTACGTGTATATTTAAGTAATCTTAAATACGCAAGCACTATATTTTACCCCTTAACTCTCAAAGACACCATAAAACCTGTACATAGGGGGTACTGTTTTACTCGGGAGATTTCGCTGAACTCAAATATTAGTGTTGCAAACTGGTAAATTGTATTACAACGATGATATTTTAAGTAAAAGGGACGTTTTTTGCACTTTTTACAAACAAACGGCACTTTTATGGACTATATTATTGTTGTAATATGTTTTACTGTTTTAAAACACTAATATTTGTGTTTAGTGAAGTCTCCCAAGAATAACAGTACCCCTTATGTACCGGTTTTATCGTGTTTTGGAAAGTTAGAGAGTCACATATAAGGCTTGCATTTCATTTTTTTGACATTGAAATTTGACAAATTGGTTATGTTGACTTTGAGAGCGTATGGTAGCCCAGGAATGAGAATTACCCCCATGATGGCATACCATTTGCAAAAGTAGACAACCCAAGGTATTGCAAGTGGGGTATGTCCAGTCTTTCTTAGTAGCCACTTAGTCACAAACACTGGCCAAATATTAGTTTTTTGCTTTTTCACACAAAAACAAATATGAACGCTAACTTTGGCCAGTGTTTGTGACTAAGTGGCTACTAAAAAAGACTAAACATACCCCACTTTCAATACCTTGGGTTGTCTCCTTTTTCAAATGGTATGCCATTATGGGGGTAATTCTCATTCCTGGGCTACCACACCGTCTCAAAGGTAACATTACTGATCTGGCAAATTTCAATGTGAAAATGGAACGTTCTCTATTTGACCCAGTAACTTTCCAAAATACCATAAAACCTGTTAATGGGGGGTACTGTTGTACTCGTGAGACATTGCTGATTACAAATATGTGCATTTTTTTGCAGTAAAACCTAACAGTATTATGACATTCACAGCTATAATGTCAGACAGAAATACAAATTTAAAAAGAAAATCTTTTCTCACATTTTTTTCAATTCTATTCATAATAAATTATGTTCCATATATGAATAGTTAATGATAAATTAAAGCCCTGTTTCTCCTGAGCAAAATGATATCTAATAAGTGTGGGTGCACTTAATATGACAGCGGTGAATTACGGTTGAACAGACATAGCACAAATTCCAGTTTTTGTTTAAGTTTTGTTTTGATCAGAACGTGTACTATTGATTCCGTCCTGAAGGGGTTAAAGGATCACTATAGTGTCAGGAAAACAAACTTGTTTTCCTGACCCTATATAATCCTTAGGCCCCCTCCCACTGGGCTGAAGGGATTAAAACCCTCCTCCACCTCCGACGCCAGCTCCCGAGTTGAGCCGCATGTATGGCCAGAGCCGCGCGCACATTCAAACCACCCATAGGAAAGCATTTCCCAATGCTTTCCTATGGACGTTCTGCGTGCTCAATGCTATTTTCGCATTGAGCGTCGCAGAAGTGCCTCTGGCGGCTATCAGGAAGACCGTCATTAGAGGCTGGATTAACCCTGCGATGTAAACATAGCAGTTTCTCTGAAACTGCTATGTTTACAGCTGCAGGGTTAAAACGTGGGGGATCTGGCACCCAGACCACTTCATTGAGCTGAAGTGGACTGGGTGACTATAGTGATCCTTTAACTTAGTAACATGTTTTAAGCTCTGTTTATTTTAAAATCTTTATATTTGGGGCTTTTATTTAATACCACTGTTTATTGACATCCATGGTACTCCAACTGTGTCTGCATTTAATCTGTCTTACACAAAGGCACAACATTTTTCAGGATTGGATGCATTTCTGTAGCTTCATTTAGCATAAGAGGTTCATCTGAACCCATTGAGCACCCAAGTTCAAACTTTCCATACGGACCACCATCTCTCTTGATCACAGAAGCAGGACTTGCTCTGTTTATGCTCTATATACATCTATAGATAATAACTGTATTGATGTTTGTTTCATGGTCATAATTAAAGTCACTAAACACATTCTCCACTATTCCCTTTTTTTAAGCTTCCAAAGCAGTCGACTGTCTTCTTGACTCTAAATGGGCAAAAGCAAAGAAAGGAGAAGAAGCCTTATTCACTAACAGAGAGTCTGTGGTTGAATTTTGCAACAGGTACGTGTGCTAAGAAATGCAACAATGCATGGTAAGAGACCACTGAATTACTTTTGTTTCTGGTACCAAACAGTGGCATCTGGAATTTCAGTAAATGTTTGTTTATACTATTTTGCTCCTCTTTTGGATTTTAAAACATAACTACCATGCAACTGGTACTATCCATCTATGTGTACATAGTGGATGTGCCAGCGTCATTGTGCATGCAGTGTGTGTGGTTGAAGGAAATTTGGATAAGTAAACATTTATATAAGTTTATCATCCTAGAGTTACTAAAGCAGCTTTAAAATTGACTTGATTGTATAAGTTACAGGCTGAGATGCCTCATGTGGAGAATTGTGATGGTCAGCTCCATGTGCCATCATTCATGTGCCGTGTAGACTTCACATGAATACAGCAACAGCAAAGTTAAGATTAAAAAATGGTCAAAAGAAAATCATGATTTAAAAAAAAAAATTAATTGTAAATAATGGAAGCTTGGACACACAGCATAAAATTAATTTGACCTTTTCATTGTTTTCTTTACGTCTGCAGTGATAGGGACACTATAGGCAATTGAACCACTGCAGCTTAATGTAGTTGTTCTGTGGCAAATAGCCTGTCCCTGCAGGTTGAGTAGTGTGAATGCTGATTTTTCTTAGAAAAGGCAGTGTTTACATTGCTTCCTATCGCCACTTCTAGTGGTTGTCACGTAGACACATTCAGTGTCTCCATGCTCTACATTCCTCATAGAGATGCGTTGATTGAACATACCTCTGTGAGGAAATGCTGGTTGGCAAGGTGGATTGGCTGAGATCATGGAGACTAACATGACTTGTGAAATAAAGCTAGTTAATTGCTGCTGCTTTCCCTTTTTTTTTTTTTTTTTTTTTTTTTTTTTTTTTTTTTTTTTTTAGCTTCAGGGGCAGTCGTTGTTTGCTAGGGCCCTTGCATTGGGAATACAAGTTTGTTTTCTTCTTATTTCAAAAATCTAATCCCACACACGTTGGTGAAGTCTGAGATGATAAGGGAAAGCAGGTATATTTAATTTAAGCTCTGGCTACTCAATTCTGCTGTCTTCACCTCCTGGCGTTTGAGGTTACCAGGAACGGTGTCATCTGACTGCAAGATACAACATAGACCTACTTTGATGTTTGCATTGAAATGCCAAACCAGCCATCTACTGCACAACACACAGTGACATGATTTGCTCCCATGTGACAGCTGATGAGAAATGGCAAGCAACAATAAGCAGAAGCTGATTAAAGCATCACAAGCATAACACACTGTATTCACTTATTTGACTTATAACATGTTTTGGTTTAGTCAAATTCCAACACACTACATATGAGTTTTTCATAAGATTATATTTTTATTTAAAAAAATAAATCAAAGGTGTTGGTACAGATTTCCTGAATGCACACATCAACATAAAGATAGTGGCTGACAGACCAGTCATTATGTGTTTTCAAGCAAACAGGCATTCTTGCATATGTAGACACCATATAACCATCTACTCATAAAATTATGCTTCTTCAGAAATGGATATGCAGATAATTTCTAGTAATTTAATTTTAATTTTTTTCATGCAGGGAAGGGGGTTTACTATACCTACGGTATCATGTTTTTAATTTGTGGAAATATATTATTACTAAATTACTTTGTACATAAGACTATTTACAAAAAAATAAAAAAGGTTATTCTTTAACTTTATCAAATTGAAATTGACATGGCAACATTAAGACTAAAATAGCCAAATTCGAACTATAGTTCAAATTAGAGAATTTCTCCAAATCTGCTTAGTTTGCATGTATTTTTTCCCATGCACATATACAATCTAAAAAATATAAACAGAACAGAACGCAATTCGCATAATATTGTAAAATCACCAAAAGGGGGGTGGGATAATTATTGCACTCACAAAGCTAAAATTGATGATAGGCACATAAATAAGCTGTGGCGTGAAAAGACCACCTTGTTTTCTCTTTTCCTCACATAAAGATAAGACCAAATCAGGCGCATCAAATTATCACTCTGGAACCAGGACCTTGGTGGGGTTCTTTGAGAGAGAATTGTGCAGCAGCAATTTGGATAGATAATAATAATAGTACAAAAGAAACAAAACACTGTGGATGTCTCTTAGCCCTCTTCGTTTCATCCAATGCAGGACTTTCTCAGGGTATTCTGTAGTTTGAATGAAGGCCTGTTTTCACGCCTTCCCGAAGTGCCATAAGCCAATTGGGAATGGCGCCTTTTGAGTGCACGCAGATGTACTTCCTGATTGCGTATCAAGCCTCGATCTGGCTTAATAAGTCAAATTATGTAATTTCCAAGGTTTCGGGGAACACTAGATGCATTCCAACTCTCATTTCCGCATTCTCCGTCCAATTACGTAATTTCCGGTTCCCCCGCTATCACTTAATGCGGACTTAAAATGCTTCATCGTAACTTCTGCAATTTGCGGGCAATGTTCATCGAGGGTACATAATTATAAATATAAAAAAAACACAGGCAAACAAAACAATGAATAAATGGATAAAAACCACTTGTGTCTTATCATAATATACAAAGACAAACAGAACAAAAAATATAGAAAATGAAGTAGAATACTAAAGGTATACATATTAAAAAGATAAATGATTTTTTAAAAGGGCATAAAATGAAACATAGAACCAACAAATTGGGTGCATATTAACCCAGAAAGTAGTGCATAAATATGAGGGGATTATCAGGCATAAAATGTCTTGTTGATGAAAAAAAATAAAAAAATTATAATAGTAAAAAAATGATTAATATATAAAATAAGGAATAGAATACATATAAAAAATAGTCCTCTATAAAAAAACCAAAAAAAAACCAGACCATATCAAAATCTACATTCATTCCTGCTGGATGTAGCGTTTGAGGGAATGTATCCAAAATCCTTCTCTGCATTTGAGTTTCATCATTAAATCCCCCCCTCTTTGGTCAAGTGATACACTTTCAATACCTGTACATATGAAAGTTTTAAAATTAAAAGGACAGTTGTTACAGTGAATCGTAACTGAATGTGTAATGATGGTCTTTGTAATATTATTGCAATGTTCCATAAATCTAATCTTAAGGGGTCTACATGTTCTTCCCACACACTGCATCCCACAACTACATGTTAAAAGATAAACTACATGTGTACTGGTGCAAGTAATGCAATCCTGTGATCTGTAAAAAAAAGATATGGGCCATCTCTATAATGGAGTGTCACTTTAAATTAAAATGTGGCTCTGAAATCCTAAATACAAAATAAAATGTGTTCACTGTGTGTTTTGTAGTAAATATGGTTCCTTTTCATAGCCAAGAGCACTTTCATCGCCTTCATGTTTTTAGATATGTCTTTGACCCTAACAGCACTGTTAGCAGCTATTATGGTGATTTGTGCAGTTTTCTGATTTTGATTTTTCCTCCAGTGCTGAAAGTTTGCATCGTGGATTTCTTTCATTTTACCGCAACAAAATTATTCTTGTTTAGCCAAAAGTGTAAGAGGCAGTCCATCACCATGATATCATAGGTTTTCTATTGGACACTATTTGTGGGCAAGCAATCACATGATTTCTTGTATTTTCATTTCCTCGTTTAAATCACATACTGTGATGTAAATATACTTAAAGGAACACAACAGGGTCAGGGATACAAACGTGCATTCCTGACCCTATAGTGTTAAAAATATTATTTAGGTGGCGGGCGTCCAATCTGTAACTGTAAAGTTATAATGGCAGTGCTTTAGATAACATGATGCTCAGTCAGCTATTGGCTGATGCAGCATTATGTGAAACGTGTGTGTGTAAACGGATTAATGTATTGTTTAATTTTTTTTCTTAAGGCTCCTGAAAAAACAATTCTTCCATCGTGCATTAAAAGTGATGAAAATGAAGCCTGAAAAAGAAATCAAGAAGGAAAAGGAGAAAGGAAAGACAGACAGTGGAAAGGAAGAGGACAAAAAGAGCAAAAAAGAAGTTGTGAAGGAAGAAAAGGTCAAGAAAGAGAAAGAGAAGAAAAAAGAAGCTGAAAAAGAGGAAGTTAAAAAGGTAAAAAGAAAATATTGGAGCATAGTAAATGGATTTGCAATTGAAGAAAGAATTAATGAACTAAAAAAATGACTTTATCATAGTAGATACACACTCAGTAACATCATTTTTAAATTAGAGGTTTATACAAAAACATCTTGTAAAACCTGCACTTTTTTTGTCTGCAGCCTTTGCAAGCCTTCCCAGGGCCTGCTGCTGCTGTCCAATAATTGACTTCCCAATGAGAAGTGTTTGGATGGAAGGTGCTCTGAGCAACTGCTACCTCTTCTGTTTAGCTTCACTGAGCTGACTAAACCAGGAAGTAACAGGACCTTGTCTGATTAAACAGCCAGGGTGGTGTAGCAAGCTTACATTATAACAGTGCAAATTTATATTGAAATCTACAGTTTTTGTAAAATATGGAAGAGGAGACACACTTCACACATGAAACATTTCAGCAAGCTGAAGTACTTTTGGGGTCTGGAGTGTTCCTTTAAAGGGACACTGTAATCACCAAAACAACTTTAGATTAATGGCGGAGTATAGATCATGTCCCTGCAGTGAAATGGCTTAATTCTCTGCAAATAATAATTTTGTTTATGCAGCTCTAGTCACACCTCCTCTGCATGTGACCTACACAGTCTCCCTACACATTTCCCGTAAAGAGAGATCAAATGTTTAAATTGCTTTTATTGCACAGTCTGTTTATTTAGAATTTTTTATCTCCTATTAATAGCATGCAGGAGCCTGCTATGTGTATGATTAAAGTTAAAGAGATAGAAACTTCTAAAGTAGATACACTGTACTGTCAAATCTTATTGAAAATGAAATTATTTTTCATGTACTCTGTGTGAATCAGGGCTGCCTTTTACTCCTAAGTCGCAGAGAATTGAGAATTAAGACTGCGGGGACATGATCTATACACTAAAATGGCTTCATTAAACTGAAGTTGTTTTGGTGCATAGTGTATCCTTTGAGGTGTATTTTTATAAAGCAGCTTTTTAAGGGGTCATTTTATGCACCATAACCAATTCAGCTTATTGTTATGCTTTTTGGACAATGACACTGTCCATGCATCTCACCTTTTGATATCTAGTTAAGGATAAGAATACAATTTTTTTGATTTTGATATCCACTCATTAGATAATCACAAACTTTCAATATCATTACAATTTGAGACCATGACGTCATCCAAAACTTGGATGGACCTTCTTTGCTTTCTGGCACTGTGCTTTGGAGGATATGTCTGCAAGTAATACTGTCATTTTCTATACAGTTAGGGCAGGAGTTGAGTGATAGCTAGCCATCTTGGAATGTCTTAACTTGCATGAGTGAGTACTGTGGGTTGTCAGTATAACAATCCTAGTGCTTCTCTGATAAACTTTGTGTTAATCCATCATGCATATAGCGCCACCTGCGTAATCTGTCTGTATATCCTATCCAATAAAAGAGTAAAGTCATTATCACAGGTGACATTTGAATCACTTAATAGCAGAAGCCATCCCCTCTTGAAAAGATTGAATAAATGAGTGCCTCACCTTGTGCACTGCCGCAAGTACATCACTGCATCTGAAGCCGCTTTGTGCGTGGCATGTATGTTAGTCATATACCTTTTACCAGTGAAATTCCCACTTTGTATTCTGAGAAAAAGAACATGTGTTCTGCAGCAAAAAATAGCTGTGGTCCTGTAAATCTGTAACCAACTATTACACTTTGTACTTTGTGATTATCATTCCCTTTCTAACGAGTGGGTTGCAATGCTTTTTATTCACCCATGATTATTTTGGCTTTTCTGTGGTATAAACAAAATATTGCTAATATATTATGCTTATTTTGGGGCTCCAGGTCCATAGAGTTTATTGGAATCCGAGAAAACAGAGCTAATCTAGACTTTTTTGCTCACCTTGTGGAAATGATCCATTTATTGATATAGCCAACACTATATATACATATAATTACACAGCTTTTTGCATCTGGTCTCTCAGCAAGTAGTTCAAAAACGGCAGAGTTGTTCTTGGCGTTTTGTGTTTGTCTTTCCTCTACCCTCATTATGTTGTTTTATAGAACCCCGTGACCTAGTATACACGACCTGGATTCTTCTGTTGTTTATTCTCTCCTTAGCAGTAATTGTTCTATGCTGTTCTTACAGGAGGAGACTTCAGGGTCCCCAAAGAAGAAAGAAACCAAGAGAAAGTTTAAGTTGGAGCCACATGAAGACCAGGTCTTTCTAGATGGTAATGAGGTATGACTGCATCAATGGTTGTAGAATTTTATTTTTCTAAATATCCAGACACAAAAAAAAAAAAATCCCCATAAGTTATTACAATTATTCACATAGTGCCAGCATATTTCACTGTGCTGTACAATAGGTAAAACAAGCCAAACAATTCTAACAGAGCACCTCTGACATACGGGAACAGTAGGGGAAAAGGGCCCTTGCCAAACAATACACAGAGAGAAGTGTGGGAATCAAAGGGTCTGGATATGGGATGGTTGTTTGGGGGTTTTGAAGAAATTTTGAAGGACTGAATAGATAGGGAGACTCAAAATTGGGAGCGGCAGCCCTAGACAAGTCCTGCAGGTGTGAGTCTTGGATGCACGTACAAGAACTGGATAAGAATAGGTTGTTGACAAAACAGGTTTGAGAGGAAAATCTTCTGTTGGAACCATTAATATATATATTTTATAAAATAACATTTGCTAGTTTAAATTAAGCAAAAGTATGTTTTTTGTTTTTGTTTTTTTCACTTCTGTAATTTCGTCATCATAATAGGCTGCTCTGTAAAATGTGCATATGCCTTCCTTAGAGATCATTGTGTACTTTTGAGAAAGGCGTGGGGTCATTTATACAGTACAATTTTGAGAGAACACGTCAAAAACTTAATGTGGGGGTCCATTGTTGTTTGTTCCATTGTTTTCCAATATTTGTCATATTTCTAAAATTCCTTCACAGGTTAACAAAATTGTCAAGATTTTTTATTCCTTGTAAATTCACACATTTGTTCACATGCAAACCAGTCCTGAATTACTTATGACAGGATCCTGTTTGCAAATGAATGCCCGGCACGTGCCTTCATGATCTACCCTGTTGATTTAAGTTGGTTCTTTAAATTAGGAAGAATGGCTGTCAAGTATGTTAATTGTCAATTTTTTTTTTTTTTAATTAGGACTGACACAAACTATTGTTTTAGCTCCTATTAATACATAATACCTTCTCCTTTAACTTAACATGCACATTGGCTTATGGGTGATGACATTTTGCCCAGCCCTATATGTAAGCTAAGCTTAGAAATCCACCAAAGCGTCTAAACCAGGTGTGGCTGAAAGTTAGATCCCCAGCTGTTCCAGAGCCACAATTCCATGTTGCTTTACTGTCTATATCTGTTAACACCTTCTAAAACTGAACATCATTACTTAATCTATACTTCTGACCGTCTTTGCACATTTTGATGAATTTGTTTATATATTGTGCATTTGTGTATTTCAGGTTTATGTGTGGATATATGACCCAGTCCATTTTAAGACATTTGCTATGGGACTCATCCTTGGTAAGTGAGTGATCCTACCAGACAGCCATTTGATTATTAAAGCTTACTAGACGATTAGTAGTGTAACAAATAAGGTAAATTTCTAGTATGTACTTTTTTATCTTTAAACGCCATTGCTTAGGTTTATTTAAGCTAAATGAATATGGTAGAAAATGGGTAAAGGGAAACACTGTCCTGCTACTTACCCACACCATTGTGTGAGCGTTTGAAGGGCGAGTATTACTTAAATTTCAGACCTCTCGGAGCCTGTCACCAAGACGCCTCTTTGATAGAGATCATTAGAAGGCTGGGGCGCAAGTGCGGCAAAACTCTGTGCTATTGTGATAATGAAATGGTCTCTATGAGACTATCTGATTGAAATAGATTTTAACTCTATTAGAGTGGATGCGTCTCCAGTGGCTGTCAGAGTCACAGACGATAGAGGCATGTTACCCTGCAATGAAAACATTGCAGATCCTGCAAAATGGCACTGTTCAGTTGCAGGTGACACGGCACCCAGACCACTTCATTGGAATGACACTATATGGTGCCATTTTTAAAAACAATAGCATGACATATTTTGAAAACATTGGATGCATAGCTAGCTTATTCACACAGGATAAATGTCTCTTAAAATTTAGACAATTTTATTTTCTTATCCATTAAATGTGTAAACTCTAAAACATTTTATCCATCAATCTCAATGCCATTTTCTTTTTCCCTGTGTCTTTTTTGTTAGGATACTCACGCACATAAAAATTCCCAACAATAGTAGGATTGTACCAATAACAAACTCTGCTGGAACATGCATTCCTAATATATTGATATCTCAGAGACCAAACCCCCTGCTATTTTATTTGTTCTTTCAAATAGCCAATACAAAAATCATCAGCAAAATCAAACTGAGCTGGTGCTAAAAGGAAAGGTGTTTTTTTTGCACTACTATTTACTGCTTTGGTCAGATTGATTATGTACATTATGCCGAGGGATCTTAACAATAACATATATATTGAGATTTTTCCATGCGTTATCCAGTGACTATTCTGATTGTATTGAAATAGTTTGATTTATTTTTAATCCACTACACTGGAATGCTAATGTATTTGTCCTGTTGTAGTAATTGCAGTGATCGCTGCAACTCTGTTTCCTCTGTGGCCTGCTGAAATGCGTGTTGGGGTTTATTACCTGAGTGTTGGAGCGGGATGTTTTGTGGCCAGTATACTTCTTCTTGCTGTTGGTATGTATGAGTTACTCCAGAAAGCTGCTTGTTAATGCGCACCATTTGCATTATAGCCCTGTGTCAACTGGAAATCAAAATTAGAAGTTTAAATCCTATACCAATTAGCAGGCAAGACTCTTAATATATGTATTTAAAGATTAAATAGTTTTAATGGTTGTATATTATTTGCTGTATGAGAATGATTCCACTTCAGCAAGCCAAATTAAATCAGTGTCTTATATTTGATTTGAACTTGTGTGAGTAACGTAAGCAATACTAAACTGCATTCAAGTGCCATTGGACTTTTACTTAGGAACACAGTTAAAGGGACAGTGTAAGCAGCAAAACGACATCTTAAAGGGGTACCATAGGCATCAAAACACATTTAGCTTAAAGATCAGTATTGGTGTATAGATCATGCCCTTGCTGTCTCACTATTGAATTATCTGCCATTTACGAGTAAAATCACTTTTCTTTCTGTTTATGCAGCCCTAGTCACACCTCCCCTGGCTGTGACTGACACAAAACAAAATAGTATCATTTTCAAGATGTAAACTTACTTTAAAACTTTTTATCTTCTGCTCTGTAAATTGAACTTTATTCCCACACAAGAGGCTCCTGCAAGGTCTAGCAAGCTGTTAACAGTGCAGGAGATAATAAATTCTAAATTAAACAGCATGTGCAATAAAGGAAGAAATAAACATTAGATCTCTCTTTACAGAAAATGTTTATACAGCTGTGTAAGTCACATGCAGGTAGGTGTGACTAGAGCTGTATAAATCATTATTTCACTCCTAAATGACAGAATTGAGCAGTTAGAATGCAGGGGCATGATCTATACACCAAAACCTTGGTGTAAGCTAAAGTTGTTTTGGTGCCTATACTGTCCCCTTAAAATAGAGTATTATAGTACAATGATGATGTGTTTCTTCTAGGGCATTTTAAGCCACTAGAGGCCCCTTCCTGATTAAGACCTTAAGAATATCGAATACCGCATGCATGTTCTGGCCTAATATATTTAGTTTTGGTCACTGTGCCACCCACTATAATATAAACCTCCATCATACTTTTGGGTGAGTAGCTCTGTTAGTGATAAATCCTTCAAGTAGAAGGAAAGGTAAGTTTCAGCTATTAAATGTAGAGTTGGGATGGATTTTAAAATACACTACATTTTATTTTACTTGAATAACTTTGAAGCTTTGTATTGCCTGATATATTGTCTTATTAATAACATCTTTGTTTTAAACCTTTTTGTGTGTGTTCTGCTTTTAGCAAGGTGCATTCTCTTCCTCATCATCTGGCTCTTGACTGGCGGAAGACACCACTTCTGGTTCCTTCCAAATTTGACAGCAGATGTGGGCTTCATAGATTCCTTCCGACCACTTTACACACATGAGTACAAAGGACCAAAGACCGACCAGAAGAAAGAAGAAAAGTCTGAGATCAGAAAGCCAGTGAAAACAGACAGCGAGGATAAATCTGACAGTGAGAAAAGGGAAGAGGAAGAAAGAAAAGCTGAAGCAACAGAGGGTTCTGGCACAGATGCATCCGGTGCCGAAAGACAATCGGACACGGACAGTGATAAGCGAGAAGATGATGGTTCGCAACATAGCAGCGGCAACGGGAATGATTTTGAAATGATCACACGGGAGGAACTTGAGCAGCAAACAGACGAAGGTGACTGCGAGGAGGAAGATAACGAAGACAAAGAGACTGCCGAATCCAAGCCTCTATGCGAAAAATCGTGAAGGCAGGAAAATGGGTCTGGACCGAATATATGTGCAGATGAATGGATTTTACTGTGGAGTGATCACCAAAACATTACACACATTTCTTCACTGTCTTCTTTCTGATATGCAGGAGATCTGTAGGGATCATCAAATTCGTTAGGCGATTAAAAGCGGTATTCCAGTAAAAGGAAATGTGTTTTTTTAAAAGAAAGTTACTAATAGCTAAATTGAAAAAAATATATATATTCAGCCTTAGCCACGGTCATGGTGAAAAGACCAAATAACACAAGTGATACACATTCACTTTTTAATTGTACTCGTTCCTCTCAGAAATCTGTCGTGATCGGCTATGAAACCTCTGCTGTGTGGGGTTAGGTTATGGCAGTCTGACATCTGCATGCTGCTCACACACATTGCTGCTTGTCCAGTGCATGCTAATGCAAAAGGTCTGTTCATTTCAGGAAGCTTATGATAAAATCTCAGAAGTTCAGTTGTAGCAAAATACTGCGTTTAGTTTATAAATATATTTTTAAAGAGCGTTTCTCCTTTGTATTGTCTAGAATCTCTATGTGTCTTGTACATCTCTCCAAAAGAAAGCCCAGTATTTTACTGTTCGGGGTATTCTTTGCTTTGCATATTTATGTTCCTCAAAAGTGTTCTTTATCTTTTTTTTTTTTTTTTTTTTAACATAATGACTTTGATGATCCCTAAGAAAACATGTAGTCCATATTATATCTTTCCCTTATGTATAGTGAAGAGTAGATATTTTTTTTAAGTATAATATTTAAACATCATTGGCAAAATGCCACCTTCTTACTAACAGCTGAGATGTCATGCTTAGTTGTAATACTGAAAACGTACTGTGTATTATTTTGGTATTGATGGTACTAGGTTCTCTGCTATGGAAAGTTTACTAGATAGTTTTAAATCCAGAACTCTACTCACTCTTCAAGCTGAGGCACTTTTTTTTAAAATAAGAAAAGCCTATTTATTCTCATGCTTTCTCGATCTAAGATTAAAAGGTGCATTTGTTTTCTTTACACAATTTATCTTTTTCTAAGACTGTGTTGAATTTCTATTTCCTCGTTTGTAGTAACACACATTGATCTTTTAAGTGAAATCACTCGAGTAGATGATTGATCGTTCCTGGGTGTTTTCTGCAGTTTACTCTTAATTGCTCATTCTGCGCTAAATCCCCTCTCCGCATCATTTAAAAAAAAAACACAGTCAAGAATATGTAACTGTTATGTGTATAAATGAATGTCTCCTTGTGGGCCAAGATGGAAGAGAAACATTGGGTGCCTTTATGGGATGGGATACTGCAAGTCTAAAAAGTGGCCAGGAAGAAAAGTGAGAATTTTTATGACATTTATAACAGTCAGTGCACCTTCAAATGAGTTCTGAAATGTAAAAGTCACAAAAAAAAGGAAAAATGTAGCAAACATTAAAGTTGGTTGTAATTCAATAAACCGTAATGTTGGTAGTTGTTGCAAATGTTTGTTAAACAAATCAATGTATTTAAACCAAGGTGTATTGAAAAAAAAAATGCACAGCGCCCCCTGCTGCATGTATGATGACAAACCCAATCAAGGGATATTTATATTTTCTTCTCTCTAAACATGATGCACAGAGAGGTATTGGTTTGATATCTCTCCAAAAATCTGTTTCATGGATAGATGAGTTTCTATTCTACTGATGCAAATACCATCAGCACTAGATTAAATAATTTTTAATTGGGCGGATGAAAACTTTGCAGAAACAAATGAAATTGTTCTATTTATCCATGTTTGATTCTTATACATTATTTATACACAGATAGCAGGTGTATGTTTTAGTTAAAGTTCCTAAAATTAAGGATGCCATTTTATGTTGCTGTCCAGCTATTAGTGGAAGGCAATTAACTTGTCTTTGACTGAGATATGGCAGCATTTTGCACACTAGTTTTCACCACTAACAATGACGGTGGCATAAATATTGCCATTGGAACATAACTTATAATACCTGCAGAGCTGCAGTGTGCCCATCACAGATTTAGACGCTAGTTATTCAAATTCATGTAGGCAAATTTTTTTCACTTGAACATAGCTGCAGGATGTGGCTGCATGACGTGCATCAGACAGATTTAAAACGTTAAAAAGGGGGTTTCAGGCATTTAACAATATGTTTATTTTCAGGAAAAGAAAGCCTTTAAACCTTCAGAAAGACTGTGAGTGACATAGATGTTTTCACAGCTTAGATTTGTGCCAACATTCCATGTATGTAAGTATAAGTAAAACTATGCTTATTAAAAGTAAAGGTGACAAAACACGGCTGTTTGGTGTACTGTGGAGTCCT
Source organism: Pelobates cultripes (assembly GCA_933207985.1). NCBI lineage: Eukaryota > Metazoa > Chordata > Amphibia > Anura > Pelobatidae > Pelobates > Pelobates cultripes. The sequence goes on from OW240913.1 coordinate 101,749,031, forward strand.
TTTTATTTTTGGATTAAATAATGTAGTGTGGTATTTGTTCCTTTGCAGGTTATTCTGTTCCAAAGATCCCACCCAGCGATATGATCTAATTTCTGCTTTAATGTATTCCAGTTGTACCCCAACTCCCCCATGCATCTAAAAGCAGTCACAGTAGATGGGTAGCAGCACTTTCCTCTAACAGAACAGGCAGCACTGAACATTTTAAAAGTATACCTCTTGGCACTATACCACTCCAGCTTAGGGGCTGTAGTGAAAGCCTCTGGCACTGCAGGGTTTTGTTAAACTGATGAAATAGGGCTCGAAATGGAAACTCCAAGCTCATCTCTGCCAAAGAGCTAGAAATTACACTTGAATTAGTATTTAACAGTGACGTGGAAGAGACTTCGATGCATTGTTCCCCACTATTGAGCTCTTGCTTCCAAACACTGCCCCTGTGTAATAAGTCATCAGAGAGACAGGAGCAGACTTTGGACTTTCAAGCACTTTCTCCCAGTGCTTTGCAGATTCTCCTGTTATATACAAACTACCTCCCTGTCTGAATTTTACTTACCATAAATTTCACGTGCCATAGACCTAGTGCATTAAGGATTCCCCTCCCTCTCTAGCAAAAAATAAAAAATAAAATTGTAACTTGTCACTAACTGCAGTGCTTAGAGTGGTGGTTTGCTGTATAAGGTAAGGAAGGGGATCAGTCTAGAGGTGGGAAACTCATTATTATTATTATTATTATTAATTTTAACCTTTTCAGTGCTATCTGACCTGTGAGTGACATCTATGATGACTGCTTAATTGTCTATGAAAAAGTGTTTTACATTGCTTTGCCCATTGTGGTTGCTCATAATAAAATGTGTTACAACCATTGGATAATCCTAATTTTGATAATTCATTAGGTAAAGAAATAATTCAAGCATCATAATCCCCACAGCCCCTCTATCGTAGTTTATAGTAGGAAAGCACCAGGGCACTCTTGGCACCATAAGATGTCAGATATGTATTTTTCTTTTTCTTTTAATGAGCACAGCTTCCCCACACATAAACCGCCTTACTGCACAAACAAAACTGACATACAGCACACATAGTATAGACCAAACAGGCTCCCACATATACACAACTATAAAACTAACCTTCAACACATGCAGATTGGTGGTGGGATAGTGGGGAATTAGGATGGAAATCAGGGGAAAGACAATAGAGATACATGCACTGTAAGTTAGATAAAAAGATTCTGAAACTATTAACTTGAGGAAAGAAAGAAGGGAAATTAGCAGCGTGAGAAAAAAGATTTTAAAAAGTATTGGAAAAGATACTGAAAGGAGATGTGAGATACTCAGGTGAGCAGCAAAAGGATTATTGCAAAGGGAGCTTAAAAGTCTTGCATTGGCATACAGGTGCAAATATTTTAACCACCCTAGAAAGGAATCCTGTTTGCTGTTTATATCAAGTATTTTAACCTATAGGGGTACTTGGGAATTTGTTATACAGGAGTACATCTTCTAAAATGATTGAGAACCACTGGGTTAGCTTACGGGCTAGAATAAATATGGACATTTCTGTTCTTTCAGCTATCCACTCATTATTCCCAAAATTGAGCATAGCTGACTTTTTCCAGTTCGGTTATTTTGGCTTTAACCACTTAAGGACACATGACACGTGTGACATGTCATGATTTCCTTTTATTCCAGAAGTTTGGTCCTTAAGGGGTCCAATTCACTTAGAATTTCCAATTCTCACTTTAGTGAAAAACTCTGGCTTCATTCTAATAAATAGGCCTTATTTAGGTTATTTTTGTGCGTCTTGTTTAGTTGTAGAGCTCTAGCGTTGGCGTTCTTACTACTGGCTATACTGAGTGTGTCAAGTCTTCCTGAATATTCCTGAAGATGGAGAAAAGCTAAACTAATAAAAATGTAAGATCTATGGGAAGGCGGAGCCTGGAGTTGTGAGAAGGGATAAACTTTATAAACATAAACTTTCCTCCGTACCGGGCCGACGTCGATTGGTCACTTCATCAGAAGAGCTCCTCGCGTGGTTTTCCAGCAGCTGAGAAACTGTCCGGACAAGTAAGCAGGCCCTCGGACTACCGTCCTCTGCCTCAAACGCGGTCACTCCCAGCACCACTAAACTCCCAGGAAACCTTCATGAACTTCCGGTTCAGCTGACAGCACCTGGCAACAATGAGTACAAGGGAACACGTGTCAAGCAACCAACCAGGGGGTCAGGAACGAACAACAAATACATATGTCACCCCACTCATATGAAACAAGCACAAATGCAGTAAAAAATGATACACCAATTCCTAACACCGTAATTCTCATAGGAAACTTTACACAGTTACCTGCAATTCGGTTCAAACTAAACATAGCAGTTCATTTTTGCACAATTCATGTTACAAGCTCTATACTATGTTGCACACCAATACCGCCACCTACTGTCAAAAATTGCTAACTACACAATAATCCAACCTTTTTGACTACAAAAGTTACAATGATTAATTGTTTAACCGGGAAATCTAGAATTTATATCTGTGACATCATATATTTTCATTATGCATAAATCTGTTGCTTCATGTCAATTAACATGTTTTTCGGGTCACACAGACAAAATTAAGTAGTCATCAGGCCTAATTTTCTCACTAATACCCATGGATGTTTACGTTTGTCACTTCATGTCCTTTCAGAACTCTGATCTATACTCTCTCGCTTACCAGTCACATTTTTGTCGCTAATTCAGTATACATGGTACGTTAATGAAATTGTGGGATTCCAAACGAGGGGGCGGAAGGGGTGTATTGCAGTTACAATGCACCAGTTAAGACATAATACTCGATAAGCATGGACCCAGCTCCTAAACTTTAACCAAAAAACTTTCATCACGGGGGTTAATATCATTATAAAGGGTACCGGTTAACCCCGGTAAGGAATTCAGAAATGTCACTATATGATTTTATTCCAGTTAGAACTACAATACCTACCCAGACGCTAGCATCTAATCAAATACGCAACCTGTTCAACAAGCCAAATCCCTAAGTTACATTCAATGTTATGCAGGTTTCTGACCACAAACGTACAAGAACGACTTAACATCTCACAGAATTCATAGTAAATAGTTTAACAGAAGCACGCTGATATTGTACAAATTTAAATATAAAAACGATCCCTCAATTTGTTAGGTTCAGAAGTAATACCACCATAATCACAACCCCGTAAGAGGATCTATAAACCCAGGTATGTATCACTTTTAACAAATTCCAATTGATTACACAGTCTAGGTATAGTACCTACCACAGTTTTTGGTGTCCAACGGGATAAATACCACCCAATCAGACACAAGACCCCTTAAAAGATCAGAGTTATGCTATTTCCTTTTGTAACTTCTGTCCACACATCATTAACTGGCAGGGTACCAGAACAGCCCCAAACTTAGGAACATAATTCCGAATTGCCGAGAGACCAGCACCCATGCTCACGCGGAGGTATTTTCGCCCATCAGCCCAAATCATAGCTAGAGTCTCCCAACACTTTACTAAGGAGTAGTTAGGGTGTCTCTTTCCCTACCCACTGTCTTCTCAAGCTCCACAGAGGCCTACACCCCGCCATCATTTAATTGCACAGAGCCAAATCATAGAGAGCGCCTCTACCAGCCACTTTGCAATTAGCAGGGCCACACCATCCCACACATAGATAAGTTCTTCACCACCCGGTATTAAAACAGACACCAGTTAACATAACCTACCAATAACCGTATAATCATCAGTCTCATTTTAATGTCATTATAGTATGTCTCACTTGTCAGACCAAGGAGAGGACTTCTCATTGCCCAGCACACCAGCTAGACCAACCACGGCCCCCTACTGTGGGTGAAAACCAAGACCCTTCAAGTCCCTGTTCCTTGAGGTCATGGACCATCCCAAAGATCACCTCAGAATTAAGGCTAAGGGGTATACCATACCCAGCCACCGCCAGAAAGGCGGACTTTTATAGGTATATAGACTCATGATGTCCAATTCTGATAATCCGCAACAAGGGATCAGTATGCAAGCCAATATAAACGACACCCTAACTGGGATACAGGCCACAATGTCTTCGATTCTGTCATCCATAAATAATTTAAATCAAAGGATGGAGAAGTTGGAATTGTCAGCACCAGCTACTGTAACTCCTGCAGATCTCCTTCCCACACTAACCACCGAACAAACCATCACATAGGGTAATGTCACTGCCACACCAAGCATACAGGGGTCTGCTACACATATCATCACACCCGCAGACATGGTCACTCCCAACATTAAGAAAGACATATTGGAGGGAAAGGACATAAACCTAATGTCCCTATTGATAGCATCTCAAGACATAGTCGAAATTAAAACATACAATTACGGTGACCTGTAAGTGGTGCTCAAAGCCAAAGATCCCAGACTAAAAAAACTATCCATACCAGACTTCGTAATAGCATTTTGATTGTACAGAGACATAATTTGCTTTAATTTCCCACCAGCGCAGAGAGGAACTAGACCTGTACATGCACAAATTGGTAGACCTGAGGAACAAGTACGGTGGCACCACATTTTGCGATTACCACAAGTCTTTTTCAGCCAAGGCTGTGGCAACATTTGCACAGTTCAATATCAGGATAGACTGGAGCCACATGGACACTGAGTTGTTCTGTCGCCACTTCGCTGGGCAGGTGTCATGCTACCAATTTGTGCTCCAATGAGCCTAGTTTATCCACCACTAGCTACACCACCCCTAGCACAAACACATACAAACAAAAAGGATTGAAAGACAGACTGGGGAGACCAATAGTCTTTTTAGGTTAGGCTCAGATATGCAACAACTTCAATGCAGGGGTTGCAGTTTCAGTGCTTGCAGGTTGTTGCATGTCTGCTCCATCGGTTTTCAAGCCCACGCCAAGACTGTGCCCAAACTGTCTCTTTCCCAAAAAGTGGGCTTGGCTAGCACGATGGAATATTTTACGCATTGCCATATGTGTTGTGCTTATGTGACCTCCTTTCCCAAGCAGGCAATCTTCAAACACGCAAGACTGTTTTACACCAAAATGTACATGAAATGTTATATTGTCCTGTAATTATCAAACGACTTGGGGGCAGGGCCTGACCTGCAAGATGGACAGACGTGCCTCACTGTAGTTGCTACTCACCGAGCTTTAAAAAAGGACAAAAATCTACTTCACTCACATCAGCAGTCCTAAGCTCATGCTGTGCTACTATTACTGCGAGCTACAACAATATAAGCCTGAAAGCCGGTGCCCCGAAGGGTACTTACATAATCTGCCTCTGGGGCCTGCAGTCTGGTAGCTGGGAGAGGCAGCCGGTCTCCTGACACTGGGCTCGTTTCTTCCAGCGGATCCCTTGTGGCTCCATCACCCCCCACCCCCTCGTTTTGGACCGGTGGGCGATATCCCAGTCCCCACTGGATACACTAACATCTCTGCAGTCTTGATCTAAAACCATGCTGACCTGGTAACTGCATGGTACATCTAAGATGGCTGCTGAGCAACTACCTCATTACCGCTACACATGCCAGACGAGCCAGTCATGGGAGGAGACCTTTGCGGCCAAGTTTGAAGCAGTCTGCCAAGCATTTTAGCTACGCATAAGCAGCTGTCCTCGTGATCCACAGACCCCTGCCCATACGAACAGGGGGTTTACCGCCACTGCATATGCTCCCTCTAGGCCGAGTGACCCGCACCCGGCCCACCATCCACGCACGCGACGAGGCGCCCGGATTTCGGAGCATCCGCTGGGCCCGAGATGTTGCCACATGGAATGGGGGGGGGGGATCCTCAACAAGGTCTGGGCTTCAAGATGTGAGGAATCGAGCCACTATAGAACAAGACATACTGGATGGCAGGGAGCCCAACGATTTCCCTCGCGGCGGAGCATGCAGCAAACATCACAAGGGTCGGTGAACTGATTTGGATTTTTTTTGTCCAGTTGGGCTGTTATGACATTCATTTTGAATTCTCAAATAAGCAAATAACCCTACTTGTGTCAAGGATGACATGTCCTTGCTTCTTAAGTTGTTAAAGGAACACTCTAGTCACATAAACAATGAAGCAGTTTTAGTGTATAGATCATGCTTCTCAGGTTTCACTGATCAATTCACTGCCATTTAGGAGTTAAATCACGTTGTTTCTGTTTATGCAGCCCTTGTCACACCTCCCCTGGCCCTGATTGACACAGCCTGCATGAAAAAAAACTGGTTTCACTTTCAATCAGATGTAATTTACCTTAAACAATTGTATCTCTTTCTCTGTAAATTGAACTTTAATCACATACAGGAGGCTCTTGCAGGGTCTAGCAAGCTATTAACAGGGGATAAGACAATCTAAATTAAACAGAACTTGCAATAAAGTAAGGATAAACTTTAGATGACTCTTTACAGGAAGTGTTTAGGAAGGCTATGCAAGTCACATGCAGGGAGGTGTGACTAGGGTTCATAAATAAAGTGATTTAACCCCTAAATGGCAGAGAATTGAGCAGTGACACTGCAGGGACAAAAGTTTTAATGACTATAGTGTCCCTTTAAGTACCAGAATTTTTTCAATAAGAGAATCATCTTCTCTGTCTGTTTACTAAATATAGATGGACATTTGTTGTAGGATTTTCTATGTTTTAAAGATCTTACTTTAAAACAGACATGCACAACAGGTGCAGTAATACTTTAACAGCACGACCAGGCCCCTTGCTTATGGGCATCCTGGCAGGAAGTGACAGCCTGCCACTTTCTCCCTGAAAGACCGGAGCCGTGCAGGAGGGAGGAAGAGGAGGGGGCCTGGCTGGGAGAGACTGGAGAACAGAACAGAGGAAAAGATGAGAGAAGGGGACACAGGCTGCAAGAGCCAGCCCCTAACTTCCAACAGCCTCGGCATGCAGACTGGACATTAGAGACCCTGCAGCACCCAAAAGGTAGGAAACTGGAGGGTGGCAATAAAAGTCTATATTGTGACCTGCACGTGTATCTGTGTGTCTCAATTTTTATATGTCAATTTTATACCTTTATTATTATTATTATTATTATTATGATATTTATATAGCGCCATCAAATTCCGCAGCGTTTTACAATGGGTGGACGAACAGACATATAGTTGTAACCAGACAAGTTGGACACACAGGAACAGAGGGGTTGAGAGCCCTGCTCAATGAGCTTACATGCTAGAGGGAGTGGGGTAAAATTACACAAAAAGGTAAGGATAGTCTTAGACTAGTGACAGTTGCAGAAGAGGAATCAGTCAGGAGCTATTAATTTAATTGATACGCTTTTATGAAGAAGTGGGTTTTTAACGATTTTTTGAAGGAGTGGAGACTGGGTGAGCATCTAACAGAGGAGGGAAGCGAGTTCCACAGGAACAGTGCAGCCCTCGAGAAATCTTGAAGGCGAGCATCAGAGGTGGGAGTACGGACAGAAGATAGACGTAAGTCTTCAGCAGATCGTAAGGGCCTAGACGGGACATACTTGTGTATAAGGGAGGATAGATAGGTGGGAGCAGCATTATGTAGAGATTTGAAAGCAAGAACCAGAATTTTAAATTGAGCTCTATATTTTATAGGAAGCCAATGTAGGGACTGACAGAAGGGTGAGGCATGGGAGGTGCGGGCGGACAGGAAGATGAGTCTCTCTGCCGCATTCATTATGGACTGTAACAGCACAAGTTGGGAGCATGTAAGACCACTGAGAAGCGGATTACAGTAGTCAAGGCGAGAAAGGACAGTGGAATGGACCAACACCTTAGTCGCATCTGGCATTAAGTAAGGGCGGATGCGCGCAATGTTTGTGAGATGGAAATGACAGGATTTGGCGATAGATTGAGCATGAGGCTTGAAAGAGAGGTCGGAGTCAAAGAGAACACCTAGGCAGCGAGCCTGCGTGGTGGAGCTGATGGTAGCACCATTGACTTGGAGGGAGACAGACACAGGAGTAACAACACTTGAGGGAGGAAAGACCAGAATTGCAGTTTTGGTCAAGTTTAGTTTAAGGAAATGGACAGCCATGCATTTAGAAATTGAAAAGGGAAAGAAAAAAAACTATCTGCAACCTAAAGAAGTTTAGTCCATTTTAATTTTTGCAACTACCTACTGCCAAATTGTGCAGGTCTGCTTGACAGAGACACTGAAGGCATTATAATCATTAAATTTCCTTAAGTCCCCTGGCGCTTTCCCTCCTTTCAGTGTTAAACCATTTTCTAGCGGTTTGAGGCTACATCAGGAACCTTGGCAAGCTGGAGATATGGAAAGATCGCACACCTCCTTCTAGCCATACCAACTCATACCAGAATTATCAGCTGTGATTTACTTTGTCCTGTAAGCAGACACTCAAGCAATCACCACTTTCCATTGCTATTCAGATTAATGCTTGCTCATTAGCCCAAGGAGTAGACAGGGAACTCTCGTTTAGCATTAAAAACAGTTTAACACTGAATGGAAGAATGATGCCAGGGTACTATAACTACTTCAATGTAATGAAGCAGTTACAGTGTCACTTTAAGTGGGAACATAATTATTGTATTACATAATGTCTGCAGTTCTAGGATCAAATTAAGCCTATATTGATGCCTGTTATGTTTGTCCTTTGCTGGTGTTTCAGTCACCAGTGGAAGTTCCAAAGCCCTTTGTGACGGAACGCTGGCACTCCGACCGAGTACCTCTGCCAATCGATGCTCCTAGCGCTTGCCGAGGACTCCAAGCACTCCAACCGACACCATCAGCACTGCAGATCCCACTTCTAGTGATGCAGATGCGCTGGGGTCTCGCCGTCTTTCACCCACCCTGGATCCAAGGCCAGGATCCAGCTTTCAGTGGGCAGGTCTCTCTTCTCCCAGAAAGCATAGCAGGAACAAGAACAGCTCTTACAAGAGCTTACCCTGGGGAGTATAGTGTGAATATAGCAATCCCCAGAGTGTAGTTATCCCATCCCCCAAGCATGAGCCAAGGCTTCAAGAAAGGGTCAAGTAGTTCTGTTTAATGGCAGCAAAGGGCTTTCTTTTATGCAAGCTTTTACACACAAAGTACCACCCACATGGTCTTGTGGAACAGCCAATCAAACACGTACAATACAGTTAAACACTCCCATTCATTACAGCAAAATCCTCCCCTCTATTGAACACAATGGGCTAACGTAATTATCACAGGCAGGAAAATACAGGCAGTTTTACACAATATTCATAACTTTAAAAGTATACATCACATTCACATAAAACTTACATTTTCAGTAACAGCATACTCCAAAATACAAACATACTCAAAAATCAGACAATTCCCTCCAGTGGTTTAAAAGTTAGGTGGAAGTCCTTTTTGACCGACTGCAAGCATGGCTTGGGTGTGGTAAGTCAATTATCTCCAGGTACAGAAAATATCTCTATTCACAACAACAGCAAAAATACACAAAAATACATAATTCCTATCATACTGAACAGAACCCCCACATTCAACCTATCCCCAGATAGCTTGGATCTGAGCGCTCAATATATCAGAACAGTGCTCATATCCCACAAACACAGTCAAATCACCATGGGGTTTACGTTTAGCAAGGGCTGATATAGAGATTGAGGAGCGACAAAGCAGCCAGTTTAAACTGGTCTGGCAGTGTCCCTGGGACAATGCGCTGCTGGAGAACAATGGGACAGGAAAAGGCACATTCTCCCATGGAATCAAAGGTGCAGACTTGTGCCAGTTCCAATTAAAAGGCCAGAACACCAATAAGTCCAAATAGTTTTTTTAACTGGCAAAGTCTCCCAGGGGCCATAGTCACATGGCAAGAGGCCGGCAATTAGTCCTCTCCAGGCACAAGTGGTGAAGGGCAGTTCGTCACACCTGTTATGCAATATTTCACATGATTCTGGAATAAGGGAAATCCTTGAACTTTAAGAACTGATTCTCATCGCTTGTCCTGATGTACAAAGGGACATTTTTCTGTCTGTACTACTCTATGACTTTCCATCCAATATGTCACTTTAAGCTGTAGCTGGTTTCTCACAAACATTTACTTTAGTCCTCTTAGGCCCTTGTAAGATGCCTCCTACACATTGTACATAGTGGAAGTCTTTTAACCACTTAAAGATGGAGTCAGTTATCCAAGATATGAACCAAAACAAATCCTAGAGTTTGATCAATGTCTTTATTCCACTGTAAATTAAGGGTTTCTCTTTAAGTGCACACATACATATTATTATATATTGGGGGGTTTTAAGGACAAAAAGAGCTTTCTTTTAATATCTGAGTGACAGCCGGGAGGTGTATCTGCCCCAATTATAAAACTTGCAATTTTTGTTGGAATCACTTTGTCACTTTTATAAACTGTCACAAATATCACAGACTCCAGACACATAGCAAGCCAGTGTCTCATACATGCAATTGAGTCCTTAGAGGTATCATGTTCGTAACATTTATGTATAAAGGAATCATTGGACCTTGATATATGCAGATTGAGAAAACAAGCATATTCCTACAAGCAAGATATTTAAAGTTACTTTAATAGTAATGGCATGGTATTTTGAGGCAGGAGCATGTTTGGTTTGGAAATATGAAAGGAAGCATTAAGGACATGTTTCTGATCGCCAATCTCTGAGTAAATGGCTGTTGTCTAAAATGAAAGGATAGATCCAAGGGTCAGGGGCATGTGTAACATCATTCTTCATCACACTTTAAAAAAATGCTACAAAACCTTATTTGTAAACGTTATCTATAAGTATATTCACAGTACATTACACCAATTTCTTTTTTAGTATTGATCAATTAGAGGTTCGTTCAAGACGGATGAAACAGCTGATTAATTAGTGGCAACTTTTATTATATTCAAATACTTTCTGTACTGAGTGTATACTTTGCCTCCCACTATTACATAATACCAATATATTTTTCTGACAAATCACACTTTAGGAGTTTATTCACTGAACTAAAAATTGTAACAAATTGAAATTTGAATGGAAATGAATGTTAAACTGATTGAAATAATTCTTTAACTCAAATCTTTGTTTTCATTTTTTTTTTTACAAATGCTAATAGATTCGCTTCATACACCTACCTCTGATTCTCACCTGAAAGACTTCTCTAGGGCTGCACCGTTCCTATGGAATGCTCTTCCCCTCTCTGTTAGACTTTAACCCAATCTTAACTACTTGAAAAAAAAACGTTGAAAACTTACTTCTTTAGGAAAGCATATCAAGTAAACTGTGAACAGCTTTTCCTCCCCGCACCCTGATTCCGCTCCTGCAACTGTCATCAAAACAAAACACTAAGCCCTTAACCCCTTAAGGATGGAGCCAAATGTAGACGTTGTGAACAAAACAAAATGTAAACAAAACCTGGCATTTGCGCTACATGTCTGTCCAACCATAATTCACCTCTTTCATAGTAAATGCACCCACCCTTATTATATATCATTTTATTCAGGGGAAACAGGGCTTTCATTTAATATCAAATATTTAGCTATGGAACATAATTTAATATGAAACAAATGGGAGAAAATAAGATTTTTTTAAATTTTTTTAGTTCTACATGACATTTTAACTGTCAATGTCATAATACTGTTTGCTTTTACTGCAATAAAATACACATATTTGTATTCAGCAAAGTCTCACGTGTAAAACAGTACCCCCTATGTACAGGTTTTATGGCGTTTTGGGAAGTTACAGGGTCAAATATAGCACGTTACATTTGAAATTGAAATTCGCCAGATTGGTTACGTTGCCTTTGGGACTTTATAGTAGCCCAGGAATGAAATTTACACCCATAATGGCATACCATTTGCAATAGTAGACAACCCAAGGTATTGCAAATGGGGTATGTCCAGTCTTTTTTAGTAGCCATTTGGTCACAAACACTGGCCAAAGTTAGCGTTAGTATTTGTTTGTGTTTGAAAAATGCAAAAAATGCCAATTTTGGCCAGTGTTTGTGACTAAGTGACTACTAAAAAAGACTGGACATACCCCGTTTGCAATACCTTGGGTTGTCTACTATTGCAAATGGTATGCCATCATAGGGGTAATTTTCATTCTTGGGCTACCATGGGGTCTCAAAGGCAACGTAACCAATCTGGCGAATTTTAATGTGAAAAAAATGAAACACAAGCCTTATATTTGATGCTGTAAAACACCATAAAACCTGTACATGAGGGGTACTGTTGTACACGGGAGACTTCGTTGAACACAAATATTTGTGTTTCAAAACAGTAAAAAGTATCACAGCAATAATATCATCCGTGTAAGTGCTGTTTGTGCGTGAAAAATGCAAAAACTTTTACTGGCAATATCATCGTTGTAATACATTTTACTGTTTTGAAACACTAATATTTGTGTTCAGCGAAGTCTCCCGAGTAGAACAGTACCCCCCCATGTACAGGTTTTATGGTGTCTTGGAAAGTTATAGGGTTAAATATAGTGCTAGCAAATTAAATTCCCTTTACTTTCGGCATGGGTTGTCAGGCAGGTGCCGCTAATTGTAATTAATTAAGATACCTAATTATGTAAAAATATTACATAAATATATATGTAGAATTAATATATGTATATATATATATATACATATGTGTGTATATATATATATATATATATATAAAATTTTAAAAAAATATTTTTATTTATATATAGGTATATATATAGTGATATATACGTATATATTATTTTGTTCTACGTGTATTTTGATATAAATATATATATATTAATATCACAATAGAGTTAGAACGAAATAACACATCTATATATTTTTTAATTGTTTATTTTTAATTATTTTTTTTATTTTATTTTTTAACGTATTTACATTTTTTTTATATTATATATAAATATATATATAACAATAATTATATATATATTTAATCAGTATCAGTCTACGTGTTATTTGATATTAATATATATATATATATATAATTATATATATATATTAATAGTAAAATACACGTAGACAGTATATGTGTGTGTATGTGTATATATATACTTAGATCATATATATATATATGATCTAAGTATATAATTTTTATTTTTTTACACTTATTAACTTAATTTATTTTATTTCTAGCAAGCAGGGGGACCACCTGTCATTACAGGCAGCACCCCTGCTGGCAATACAGAAGCCAGCTATCCCGGCCATGTGATTGTGAGGTCCTCACAAGGAACTCACTCTCACATGGCCGGGGAGACTTCAGGACGTCGGATGTGCCGTGGAGGGCTCCCTGGGAGTCCCCCCAACCGCGATTGCCGGCGTGGGATCGCCGGCGACCGGGTAAGTACAAAAAAAACGGAGGGCGTACTATTACGCCCGGCGGCGTTTAGAGCCGCTTAAAATAGGATGTAATAGTACGCCCTCCGGCATTAAGTGGTTAATGAATACTATCCTAGCAACCTACTTTTCTACCCTAGCCTTACCTTTTGCGTTACTATACCCCACTACTTCTAGCATGTAAGCTCATTGAGCAGGGTCCTTAATCCACCTGTTCCTGTGGGTCCAACTTGTCTGATTACAAATACGTGTCTGTTAGTCCACCCATTGTACAGCGCTATGTTGCTATATATATATTGTGCATGTGTGTACACAAACATAAAACCATCTGCCTAATATTGTGAAGGTCCCCTTGTGCTGCCAAAACAGCTCTGATGTGTCAATGAATGGAACAAGACCTCTGAACGTGCCCTGTGTACCAAGATATTAGCAACAGATCATTTGAGTCCTGCTAGTTGCGAGGTGGAGATTTGGATCCATGGATCGGATTTGTCGATCCAGCACATCCCACAGATGGCCAATCAGATTGAGTTCTGGGGAATTTGGAGGCCAAGGCAACACCTTAAACTCTTTGTCATGTACCTCAAATTATTCTTGAACATTTTTTGATGTGGTAGATACTAACCAATGCACACAGGGAACACCCAACAAGACTTGATGCTCTGACCTGGTCGTCTTGCCATCATTATATGTCACATAAGTCACTAAGATCTTTTTTTTCTTGCCCATTTTTCTTCTAACACATGAAGTTCAAGAACTGGTTGTTCACTTTGCTTAATATATCTTAATATAATGCACCTCACCTGTCAGTGGTTTTAATGTTGTGGCTGATTAGTGCATATTAATTATATTTATACTAGCGATTCCATATAAGTCCACATGGTGGCAACACAGGCATTTTCAACTAGGAAGGGTATATGTTAACCGCTCACTTGTGGCTGCTTCATTAACATTTTGCATGCGTGCATGTATATGTGTGCGATTCTTACACGGTCACCAGCATCTCCGTGATCATTGTGCACATGTGCAGACATGCTCTACCCTCAAAAGTGCCAAATAACACTCAATAAAGTGCCTGGTGATATCTTAGAGCCAAATAATTTAGGCAAGTGCTGGATAAAGTGTGATGTGCTAAGGTTAAGGATGTGCAACATGGGTATAAATCCCAAGAAAATATGTAAATAGATGTGCCTGCAACCAGGTATAAAGGATACATATAACTTTTAAAGTGACAGTGGTCTGTTAAAATCAGAGCAATAAATGATCATGTATCTGCAAGTCAGGCTAAAACAGCCACGAATTTAAGATGTTTAATTTACAGACATTCAAAATAAAAAATATATAGAGTAATATATTGTAACAAAATACTTGCAGATTATTTTTAAATGGGATTAGAGAATCTTAATTTCAACAACTGTAATAGTTGCTCATTTGTTGATTGAAAGAACATGGAAACGTTCACCCCCCAACTTTGGGTCAATCTTTCACTAATCGATTTTATTTTGTCTATGGAATCCGCAGCTCATCCAGCTCTTGGTGATAAAACTAAGTAACGTAATGCTATATCGCCATACTTGAATTTTCACTCTTTAAATCTCTAACTTTCTCTCCCTTTTTTCTCCATGTGCCAATAATCTGATTTTTATACTCATCTGACAGCCATCTCATCTTATATATGTTATTGTTCGGTTATTTTTCATTATAATTCATGCTGAAGTTGTGTTCTACGTATATTGAGGTGCCCTCTGTGTGAAAGAATTTACCTTGATTCCAAGGTTCAAGCTTATAGGCTATCTAATATGACACCTATAAGCTTGAACCTTGGAATCAAGGTACATTGATATCCCTTCTCTCACTCTGTAATGCACGTAACTTGGTATTATGTTTCCGTAGTTGATACACTTGCTATTATGCATTTGAAACTTCCAATAAAAAAAGAAAAGTTTAAAAAAAATCATTAAAAAAAAATTAGATTCAAAATAAAATTTCATGTAAATGTTTGGAGGAGGGTGTGTCAAAATGTTTTTTCATGTAAATGTTTGGAGAAGGGTGTGTTTTTTGTTTTGTTTTTTGTTTGATCATGCAAAGTGTAATTCTTTCTTTGCAAAGTAATTCATTGTAATGACTTTGAAAACATGTTTGTTTTGTTTATACTAAACAGGACTATCTGGCAAGCAAATTAGCACACTGTGTATGTGGTTCAGTGTTATTTACACGTCTAACTGTAATAATTATTATTTGTCGCTCTGTGTAAAAGTGAGACTGGCATGGACAAGATTCACTAAGCGTCCAAACTGCCATAGAATAAAATACTAAAACTTGTATAGATGTGTAGTTCACACACTATTGCAAATTGCTGGATGAACAACAGAATGAGGAACTCGTCTTACAATCGATGAGAAAAATATACACTCTTGTTTTTAATGGCAGTACTTTAAAGCTTCACAGCATAATGAACATCTGGTATCCACAATCAAAGACCTCAGTGCACATATCTTATAGAACCTTTATAAATAAAGGTCTTCCATTTAAACATTGTGCCATTCTCTCCACCAGGTCACACGAGAAGCAATTCACAAAAAATAACCATTCCATGAAACTGTACATAATAGGCAATAATTTGAGACCTATAACAATTAAAGAAACATTATAGCATTGAGTATACTAATGTATATTCCTAACACTTTAGTGTTCTCCCCACTGTTAGATGTCTGCCTTCTTCCTTCCCCTTCGCCACACCCCCTAATGAAATTAAATTAAATTAGAAGAAATATGTTTTACTTACCTTTTTTTCCCCCAGCTCCAAGACTTACTTTTTACTGCTGCCCAGTCCTCATCCCACATTGTCATCCAGCGGGCATAGCTTCCTTGGCTTCTTGTCTAATCCAATGCTTCTTTTAGAGAACCATTGGGGACAAGCAGTGTATGCTCGTTCAGTCATCTGTTTTTCATAGGGAAACATTAAATCTAATGCTTTCCGTGATCAGCATTTGATGATGTTCGATATCGAATGTCACATGTCCGGGTCAAACCCAGTTATGAGTGCAGAAGTCAGGAAGACAGCCAGTAGAGGTGTTAACTCTGCAGTCAAAACATTGCTGTATTTACTAAATGCCAATGTTTTGGATTGCTGTGCCAAGAAAACAGGGGCACTGCAGCCAAACCATTTTATTGAGATGTTGTGGTCTTGGTGCCTTTAATGTCCCTGTAAAGATGCCTAAACAGACTAAATGTTTCAAATGCATGGACATATTCCCTCCTGGCTAATAAGTGGAGCTGTTGGTGATCATATGTGTTAGTTGAACAGTCCTGATAGAAGCTGCATTTCTAAGCAATAGTTCAACCGTTTCAACATTTACATAAATTTCTTGAAAAACAAGTCTTCCATTTCAGAGGCCATGACCTTTCATTATCCATGATGCCTGCAGAGTTATTCACTAAGCTGTAAATTGTTCGGAATTCACTTGAGAATTATAAGCCATAACAGACAAAGTTGAAAAAAAACCTCCAAGTTACTGCTCGGTTTTATTGAACTTTTATAATTGCTGTTCTCTAGTTAATTTCCATCAATTAATGGTTTAGTGAGTAAACACGTTAGTCTTATCTACGGACTACTATATTCTCCACTGCAGTGACTTTTCGTAGTCTACATCTTCATACTGAAGGACTGATTTGACATCCAACCCTCCAAACCATAATTACCTCACTGTTCACAGTTATTCCCACACACCTAGACGCAGTAGGCTTTTATTTGAGTAAAATCACTCCTCGATCCCTCACACTCCATCAGTCATTGAATTCATGAGCAATACCCGGGCAATATCTCAAAATGTTCTTTACTCATTCACTGCAACACAAATATATTTACATACTATGTGTTACCTTGATAACTACAATTTCTTCTAATATCGATCTTTTTCACGCATGTCTTGCCTCTGCATCAAATGTATGCCTCTGCCAATTGTAATTTCACTCATTGTTGGTAGGCCTGTGTTAGGTCTGTTAGACCCACTGTGTTTTACTGGATATATATTAATTAGGAAAAGTGCTGCCCTGCAATATGTAGAATTTAAACGCAGCAGGAAGCAAATCTTAGAGGAATACTGCAGCATACACATGCTACATACATCAATGTATGATTTTCATAATAATCCCAGCCTCATTTAAGGAGCATACATCCATGCTGTTTTTATTACAGGCAAAAAGGTGCATCACCTCTAGGGAGTCTGATAGTGAGGAATTTTCTCTGTCAGGCATTTTCCCTTGACATGGTCTTTTGTATCAATTTGCAACTCTCTGTATTTCTCCTTGTCCCCAAACCAGCTGGCGAGTAACCCCAATGAACAAGACAAGACAAGGTTCAAAGTTACTTCTGAGCCTTTAATGAGCAATGTAACAAGTTAAAAACAGCAGGAAACAGGGGCGGTCGTTACAAGCATTATCCAAAAGAGGTCACCCAATGAACTTGCTAACGGGTTAAACTTGTTTTTTTGATAAAATTTAACTTTTGTAGTTAGACATTTTTGATACTTAATTTGAAATATGCCTCAACCATATCCAGGTACAGGAAGCAATATACTTTTCCAACATATTTTGACAATGGAAAAGTAACTAACCACATAGAAACATAGAATGTGACAGCAGATAAGAACCATTCGGCCCATCCAGTCTTCCCAATTTTCTAAATACTTTCATTAGTCCCTAGCCTTATCTTATAGTTAGGATAGCCTTATGCCTATCCCACACATGGTTAAACTCCTTTACTGTGTTAAAGGACCACTATAGTGCCAGGAAAACATACTATTTCCTGGCACTATAGTGCCCTGAGGGTGCCCCCACCTTCAGGGACCCCCTCCTGCCGGGCTCTGGGGAGAGGAAGGGGTTAAACTTACCTCTTTCTCCAGCGCCGGGTGGGGAGCTCTCCTTCTCCTCTTTGGCTGAATGCGCATGCGCGGCAGGAGCCGCGCGCGCGCATTGAGTCAGTCCATAGGAAAGCATTCACAATGCTTTCCTATGGACGCTGGAGTCTTCTCACTGTGATTTTCACAGTGAGAAGCACGCAAGCGCCTCTTGCGGCTGTCAAGAGACAGCCACTAGAGGCTGGATTAACCCTAACATAAACATAGCAGTTTCTCTGAAACTGCTATGTTTATAAAAAAAAAGGGTTAACCCTAGCTGGATCAGGCACCCAGACCACCTCATTAAGCTGAAGTGGTCTGGGTGCCTATAGTGGTCCTTTAACCTCTACTACTTCAGCTGGAAGGCTATTCCATGCATCCACTACCCTCTCAGTAAAGTAATAGTTCCTGATATTATTTTTTAAACCTTTGCCCCTCTAATTTAAGTCCTCTTGTTGTGGTAGTTTTTCTTCTTTTAAATATGGTCTCCTCCTTTACTGTGTTGATTCCCTTTATGTATTTAAATGTTTCTATCATATCCCCCCCTGTCTCGTCTTTCCTCCAAGCTATACATGTTAAGATCCTTTAACCTTTCCTGGTAAGTTTTATCCTGCAAACCATGAACCAATTTAGTAGCCCTTCTCTGAACTCTCTCTAAAGTATCAATATCCTTCTGAAGATACAGTCTCCAGTACTGCGTACAATACTCCAAGTGAGGTCTCACCAGTGTTCTGTACAATGGCATGAGCACTTCCCTCTTTCTACTGCTAATACCTCTCCCTATACAACCAAGCATTCTGCTAGCATTTCCTGCTGCTCTATTACATTGTCTGCCTACCTTTAAGTCATCAGAAATAATCACCCCTAAATCCCTTTCCTCATATGTTGAGGTTAGGACTCTATCAAATATTCTGTACTCTGCCCTTGGGTTTTTACGTCCAAGATGCATTATCTTGCACTTATCCACATTAAATGTCAGTTGCCACAATTCTGACCATTTTTCTAGTTTACCTAAATCATTTGCCATTTGGCTTATCCCTCCTGGAACATCAACCCTGTTACATATCTTAGTATCATCAGCAAAAGACATACCTTACCATCAAGACCTTCTGCAATATCACTAATAAAAATATTAAAGAGAATGGGTTCAAGTACAGATACCTGAGGTACCCCACTGGTGACAAGCCCAAGCTTTGAATATACTCCATTGACAACCCTCTGTTGTCTGTCAATCAGCCACTGCCTTACCCATTCAACAATATTGGAATCCAAACTTAAAAATTGCAATTTATTGATAAGCCTTCTATGTGCAACAGTGTCAAAAGTCTTACTGAAATCTAGGTAAGCAATGTCTACTGCACCTCCCTGATCGGTTATTTTAGTTACCCAATCAAAAAAATCAATAAGATTAGTTTGGCATGATCTCCCTGAAGTAAACCCATGTTGTCTCTGGTCTTGAAATCCATGTGTTTTTAGATGTTCAACAATCCTATCCTTTAACATGGTTTCCATTACTTTCCCCACTACTGAAGTAAGGCTTACTGGCCTTTAGTTGCCCGACTCCTCCCTACTACCTTTCTTGTGAATGGGCACAACATTCGCTAACTTCCAATCTTCTGGGACTACTCCTGTTAACAATGATTGGTTAAATAAATCTGTTAATGGTTTTGCTAGTACACCACTAAGCTCTTTTAATAACTTTGGGTGTATTCCATCCGGTCCCATTGACTTATTTGTCTTTACTTTTGACAGTTGAAATAAAACCTCTTCCTCTGTAAACTCACATGTAATAAATGACTAATTTGTCCTTTTTCCTAACTGAGGTCCCTTTCCTTCATTTTCATCTGTAAATACTGAACAAAAATATTAATTGAGGCAGTCAGCTAGAACTTTATCCTTTTCTACATACCTTCCTTCTTTTGTTTTTAATCTAACGAATCCTTGTTTTACTTTCCTTTTCTCATTTATGTATCTAAAAAATGTTTTGTCCTCTTTTTATTACTGACTGTGCTATTTTCTCTTCTGTGTGTGATTTGGAAGCTCTTATAACTTGTTTAGCCTCTTTCTGCCTAATCTTATAGATAATTCTGTCTTCCTCACTATGGTTTTTTTTATAATTACTAAATGCTAACTGTTTGTTTTTTACTATTTTGGCCACATCTGCGGAGTACCACAGTGGTTTCTTCAATTTTTTGCTTTTCGTGACAAGCCTAATGCAATTTTCTGTTGCCTTCAGCAGTGCAACTTATAAATAATCCCACATGGCTGCACTTGGCCCATGACCCAGACTGTCAGTATTGCAAACCCTATATGAAGGCTATGCTTGCACTGTTGATGTATACACCCCTAGACAACCTTGCCATATATACACAATTTAACTATACATTAAACCTTTAAAAGCTTATTAATATTATATCTGTGTGGTACACAAGGGGGGGGGGAGGTTGGGTTAGGTAAATTTCACCCTAGCACTATTCATTATAGGGAACAAAGACCATAAATTAGGATTTTATAGTGAGATATGAATACTTTTTGAGTGATTCTGTATCAGATGGTTCATGTTTTTAACATTGTATATATAGTTTTGGGTGTTAATCGAAGAGTTTTGAATTATTTGGGATTATTAAAATAATTAATTGGTATTATCAAATCAAGGTTTAACTTTAAGACCAGAGTTTTATTAGGAATTATCCCCATATGTATATGTTAAGATTACATATATATAGTTTTCGTCGGTTAGTCACTTGCACGAGAAAGTGTTTTAGTACTCATCCTGTGTAACGAGAATATACCCCAACACGCAGGATTCAGCTAAACAAAAGACAACACAGAGGAGAGATACGTCTACCGGACCTTAGAATGGCCGGACTCGACGTATATGAGAGGAGACAGAGTCAGGAACAATCCGAAATCAAGGGCACAGAGAGACAGCGTAAACTAGGACAAGCCGGGGTCTGGTACACAGTAAACAACAAGCCGACAACCAGAACAGATAAGGATAAAGAGAAAACGTAGTCAGAAACAAAGCCAAGGTCAATACGGAGAAACACAACTGAACACAACAAGCGCTAAAGGGAACTGATACAGAAACCACGATAGGGCAAGGAACAAAGGAAAGAAGGTGAGTATAAATACCTAAACATCTAATTTGATTGGTCCCTGTCACATCCACGCCCCCAAAAGGTAAGTGTATGGGGAGTGTGGCATGACAGGGACCAATGGGATGCCTTTTCCAATTTAGGCACCCACTGTCCCTTTAAGAGCGCGCCCGATACCCGCGGCGCGCTCTTAGAGTAGGTAGAACACGTGACCGCTACTAGTCACAGCGGTCGGCTGAGCCGCGCGCGGCTCGTGCAGCAGCAGGACCGCGCGCGGCTCGAACAGAGGACCCCGGCCGGCCCCTGGAAAGGGTAAGTACCGCTACATTACCCCCCCCTGAGGACACGCCCTCCGGGCGGGGAGGGCCAGGCCTGGCAGGAAAACGAGAATGGAAAGAGCGCACAAGACGAGGAGCGTGAACCGCATCAGCGGAAATCCAACTATGCTCCTCAGGCCCATAGCCCTTCCAATGCACTAGGTACTGAAGTCGGCCCCTAAGGAAACGAGAGTCAAGAACTGCAGAAACTTCAAATTCCTCATGACCCTCCACAGAAACAGGAGGGGGAGGAGGTGCATGTCGGGTGTAGCGGTTGCGTACGAAAGGCTTCAACAACGAGGTGTGAAAGACATTAGGAATACGCAGATTCTTAGGGAGACCCAAGGCATACGAAACAGGATTAACCTTATGCAGAATACGATAAGGACCAATAAAGCGGGGAGCCAATTTCATAGAAGGCACCCGGAGGCGAATGTTTCGCGTAGAAAGCAGAACCCTGTCCCCCACAACATAAGAAGGAGCCGCCCTGCGATGCTTGTCAGCATGCACCTTCTGGCGAGCAGCGGAATCCACCAAAGAACGCTGAACCTGCTCCCAAGTATTACGCAAATTAGCCAAATGTTCATCCAGAACTGGCATGCCCTGTGAGGAGAAAGCAGCCGGAAGAACAACAGGATGTTGGCCATATACAACGTAAAAAGGACTCTTGCCGGAAGAATCATGAGTAGCGTTATTCCGAGCAAACTCAGCCCAAGGAAGAAGGTCAGACCAATTGTTCTGATGGTGGGATACGAAACAACGAAGGTACTGCTCCAGAGATTGATTGGCACGTTCGGCAGCTCCATTAGACTGGGGGTGGTAAGCGGAAGAAAATGAGAGAGAAATACCCATTTCCGAACAAAAGGCTTTCCAGAACCTGGAAATAAATTGGCTACCCCTATCAGATACAATAGATACGGGAATGCCGTGTAATCGAAACACCTCTCTGGCGAAAACAAGTGCTAGTTCCCTGGACGTGGGCAGCTTGTGAAGAGACACAAAGTGAGCCATCTTGGAAAACCGATCCACTATCATTAGGATAACTGTGTTACCATTCGAGGGAGGTAATTCAACAATAAAATCCATGGACAGGTTAGACCAAGGTCTCTCGGGAATAGGTAACGGATGCAACAGCCCACAAGGAACCCTACGAGAAGATTTCATACAGGCACAAGTAGTACAAGCACCTATATAGTCAGTGACATCCTTGCGTAAGGAATCCCACCAAAAATACCGAGAAACTGCTGACAAAGTTTTGGAAATACCGGGATGTCCAGCAGTCTTAGTGTCATGATACAACGACAGAATCTCCCGTCTCTCGGGAACATCAACGAATAGTTTATCAGTAGGTCTCTCGCTAGGTGCCATGTTTTGTTTCGCTTGTATGGCCTGCAAGAAGGACGAAGAAATAGACAAAACAGTGGTAGCGATTATCCTTTCTGGGGGAATCACAGGAGTAACATCAATCTCCTGTTTGTCAGCAGTTTCGAACTGTCTGGACAGAGCGTCTGCTTTAGTGTTGCGGTCACCTGGCCTATAGGTGATAATGTAATTGAAATGGGACAAAAATAGTGACCACCTAGCCTGCCGAGAAGACAGTCTTTTAGCCTCACTAAGGTAGGATAAGTTCTTATGATCCGTAAATATGAGAATAGGATCTTTAGTTCCTTCTAACAAATGTCTCCATTCTTTCAGTGCTAAAATAATAGCAAGGAGTTCGCGATTACCCACATCATAATTCTTTTCTGCTTTGGACATTTGTTTGGAGAAGAAGCCACAAGGATGCAATGGCTTTTCAGGCGACTCTCTTTGGGATAAGACAGCACCTACCCCGATATCAGAAGCATCAACTTCAAGAATATAGGGCAGTGTGGGGATAGGGTGCTGTAAAATAGGTGCAGAAGCGAATGTGGTTTTAAGAAACTCAAAAGCCTGAAGTGCCTCGGGAGACCAGACACGAGTATTGCCTCCCTTTCTTGTCATACGGGTGATAGGCGCTACAATAGAGGAAAAACCTTTAATAAAGCGTCTATAATAATTAGAGAAACCAAGAAAACGCTGAATGGCTTTCAAACCTTGTGGAAGAGGCCATTCCATGACAGCAGAAAGCTTCTGGGGATCCATACGAAAACCTTTAGCGGAAATTAAATACCCCAAAAACTGGACTTCGGATTGGTCAAATAGACATTTTTCCAGTTTACAATAAAGACCATTAGCAAGAAGGGTCTTCAGAACTGTCGTAACATGCCTGTGATGAGTGTGTAAATCTGTAGAGTATATTAATATGTCGTCTAAGTACACAATTACAAATGTGTGAATAAAGTCTCTTAAAACGTCATTGATAAATTCTTGAAATACTGCTGGGGCATTGCATAGACCAAATGGCATAACAGTATACTCGTAATGGCCAGATCTAGTGTTGAATGCCGTTTTCCATTCGTGGTCTTTCTTAATACGTATTAAATTGTATGCACCTCTAAGATCCAATTTAGTGAATACAGTAGCATGTTTGAGTCTGTCAAATAATTCTGTGATTAAAGGTATAGGATATGCATTTTTGATGGTGATTTTATTTAGACCTCTATAATCGATACACGGTCTTAAATCACCTTCTTTCTTTGATACAAAGAAGAACCCCGCTCCAGCCGGAGAAGAGGATCTCCTAATAAACCCCTTTTCTAATGATTCCTTAATATACTCCTCCATGACACGGTTTTCTTGAACAGATAAAGGGTACACCCTGCCCTTTGGAGGTATTGTGCCAGGCAATAAATCGATAGCACAATCGTAGGGTCTGTGAGGTGGTAATTTGTCAGCCTCCCTTTTATCGAAGACAGTTTTGAGAAATAAGTACTGAGAGGGTATAACAGTGGACAAAGGAGGAGTTGTAGGGACATTAATAGAATTCAAAGGGGTGACTTCAATAGTACAGGACTCATGGCAGGCATCGCTCCATGATTTTATTTGCCCTGACTCCCAATCGAAAATGGGATTGTGAGTACGTAACCATGGGTACCCTAACACAATGTGAGAAGAGGGAGATGTGATAACCTGGAATCGAATGGTTTCAAAGTGTAAAACCCCTGTATACATGTGTAATGGTACAGTTTCATGAGTAACAATTGGAGAACTTAATGGTCTACCATCTATGGCCTCAATGGCCAAGGGTATCTCCCTTTCTCTGACGGGAATGTTATTTTTCGTAACAAACTCAGAGTCAATAAAGTTCTCAGCAGCCCCAGAATCAACCAAGGCTAATATGCATTCTGCTATACAACTCACCCCCATATGAAGGGAAACAGGGAGAAGCAAACGATTAGGAGGCAATTTAGGAGACTTAGAGATCACACCCAAGGCCAGTCCCCTATAAGGTCTTAGGTGCGAGAGTTTTCCGGACGCAAAGGACATTCCCTTACCATATGGTCTCGCCTACCACAGTATAGGCAGAGTCCATTCCTTCTTCTAAGTAGTTTTTCAGTATCCGAGAGTTTGGCAACCCCTAATTGCATGGGTTCCTCCTCGGGTACTTTAACACTCTCAGGTTTATCAACTCTAGGGTTAATAGATGTGACCAGACGCCTATTCTTGTTTTTGGTATAGAGCCTGTCGCGAATTCTATTATCTATATCAATGAGGTAGTCAATAAGATCCTCTAATGGAATAGGAAGCTCCCTTGCCGCTACCTCATCTAATATAGTGTCAGATAAACCTTCCATGAACGCAGTAGTTAACCCATTATTGGTCCAATCTACCTGTGAAGCAAGGGTACGAAACTGAATAGCATAATCCGCCACAGACCTAGACCCCTGTTTAATCCTCATTAATGCTCTTGCGGCATTCTTTGACCTCTTTGTTGTGTCAAAAGTTCTACGAAAAGCCGCAAGAAAACTATTGAAATCATGAACCATAGGTCCATTGGCCTCCCAAATAGGATTTGCCCACTCTAGTGCTTTGTCAGTAAGTTGATGCATCAAAAACCCCACTTTAGACCTATCAGTGGGAAAGGAATGAGGATACATCTCAAGGTGGAATTCTATTTGATTAATAAAACCTCTGCATGTCTTGGCTTCCCCTCCATACCTAGGAGGAGGTGTTAAATGGGGCGAAGCATTGGTTGAATTGGATACTTCGGGAGGATGAGGTGTAGGAGGGTTAGGTGCGGTTGCAGGAATGGTTCTAGACAAGAGCGTCTGGAGAGCCTGTGCTATCTGATCCATACGGTGATCCTGCTCTACAAACCTTGCCTCGTGAGAAGCCATTTGCTGAGCCAAATCTGCGGGGTCCATGGCCCTATCGTAATGTAACGAGAATATACCCCAACACGCAGGATTCAGCTAAACAAAAGACAACACAGAGGAGAGATACGTCTACCGGACCTTAGAATGGCCGGACTCGACGTATATGAGAGGAGACAGAGTCAGGAACAATCCGAAATCAAGGGCACAGAGAGACAGCGTAAACTAGGACAAGCCGGGGTCTGGTACACAGTAAACAACAAGCCGACAACCAGAACAGATAAGGATAAAGAGAAAACGTAGTCAGAAACAAAGCCAAGGTCAATACGGAGAAACACAACTGAACACAACAAGCGCTAAAGGGAACTGATACAGAAACCACGATAGGGCAAGGAACAAAGGAAAGAAGGTGAGTATAAATACCTAAACATCTAATTTGATTGGTCCCTGTCACATCCACGCCCCCAAAAGGTAAGTGTATGGGGAGTGTGGCATGACAGGGACCAATGGGATGCCTTTTCCAATTTAGGCACCCACTGTCCCTTTAAGAGCGCGCCCGATACCCGCGGCGCGCTCTTAGAGTAGGTAGAACACGTGACCGCTACTAGTCACAGCGGTCGGCTGAGCCGCGCGCGGCTCGTGCAGCAGCAGGACCGCGCGCGGCTCGAACAGAGGACCCCGGCCGGCCCCTGGAAAGGGTAAGTACCGCTACATCCTGTCCAATCAAGCATTTATATAGAGTGAGTGCTTCTCTCATCCGTACAAAGACATTCCAAAGGGAAATTATGTAAAATTTCATAAAAGACAGATTGCATGAAATATAAACAAAGCAGAGAGAAGTACATGTTACACCAGTTAAGGGTTTAATTTTAGTCTAATTTAAGTTTTACAAATACAAAAAGATAAGTCCTGCGCTCACTCCCATCACTACTGGGCCGGCAGCAATGACTACAGTACACATCAGCCCCAATATATAGTAAAAACCAAAGAAAAGAAAAAGTTACCTGCGCTCTCTCCTTAATCCCTATGTATATTTAGACAAATGGAGGTAATTTAGTTGCTCCAATGGCCATTGGAGGGAATGCCCGCCTGCCAACGTCAAGGCAGACCCCCCTAAAGCGGGTCCTACACTGACCCTTCAGCCTGCTTCCTTGAGCTTCTGGCAAAGATATCTCTAATGAGACAGCCCTATATACTTATTAACCCTTAATAGGGAACACATGGAATGGGCGGCAGCATTGTAACAAGGCTGTGTGATACAAACTAAATACAAATACACAGGGCCCCATGGGAGCAGGGGGAGCCTGGCGGCCGGCACAGCTCACACATGGCCAGCCGGGATCATAAAAAAAAAAAGTAAAAATTGGGGCGGAGCTAGCGTGTGGCGGGGCGGAGCCTCACGTGCAATGGGGCGGAGCTTAGCGTGCAGCGGGGGCCCTGGTAACTGTTGCATGGGAAGCAGGAATGAGTCCCTGCTTCCCCAGCAACCTGCCTCCAGGAGCTCCAAGGGATGTGGAGGTAAGCAGATCAGTGTGTCTGTGTGTGTGACTGCCTGTGAGTGTGTGACTGTCTGCCTGTGAGTGTGACTGTGTGTATGTGTGTGACTGTCTGCCTGTGTGTGTGACTGTCTGTGTGTGTGACAGTCTGTGTGTGTGTGTGTGACTTTCTGCCTGTGTGTGTGTGTGTGAGACTGTCTGCCTTCCTGTGTGTGTGTGTGTGTGTGTGTGGCTGTCTGCCTTATTGTTTGTGTGACTGTCTGCCTGTGTGTGTGTGACTGTCTGCCTGTGTGTGTGTGTGGCTGTCTGCCTGTCTCTGTGTGTGTGAATGTCTGCCTCGGTGTCAGTGACTGTCTGCCTCTTTGTGTGTGGATGTCTTTGTGTGTGTGCATCTGCTAGTGAGAGAGCGAGCGAGCTTCTGTGTGTGTGTGTGTGCGCGCGCACATCTGCTAGTGAGGGAGCCTCTGTGTGTGTGCGCCTGCTAGTGAGTGAGCTTGTATGTGTGTCAAAGAGCTTGTCTGTAGGGATCACATGTGTGTGCGTGTTAGTGAGCTTGTCTGTAAGGAGCATGGGTGTGTCGGAGCCTGTCTGTGGTGAGCATGTGTGTACAGTGAGCTTGTATGTAGTAAGCGTGTGTGATCGTAAGCTTGTCTCTAGTGACCATATGTGTGTCAGTGAGCTTGTCTGTAGTGAGCATGTGTGTGTCAGTGAGCTTGTCTATAGTGAATTAGTGTGTTACTGAGCTCTTCTGCAGGGAGCATGTGTGTGTCAATGGGCTTGTCTCTAGGGAGAGTGTGTGTGCATCAGTGAGCTTGTCTGTAGTGAGCGTGTGTGTGTGACAGTGAGCTTGTCTGTTATTAGTTAGATATTGACATATATATCCATCTATGCCAGCTCAGTTTACTCAATTAATTTGTTTACTTTTGTGTGTCACATCTCACTTCCCTTTCCCTCTATGTGTGTTTCTTACGTAGACTACTGTAATTAACTCGCAATATTGAGTCAGGTAGCTACTGTCAGGGTTTGTTTTGCAAAGTATATGTGAGTCTTTTCTATTTAATAAAGTATTTTTGAGATTTTAATAGTTATTTCCTATATTTATATATATATATATATATATTTTTTTTTTTTTTTAGGGACAGTTCTCTTCTTTTTATTTTCCTTGCTACTAATTACCCTGAAAGGACTAATATTTTGAATTAGAAGAAAAAATGTATCAATAATATACATAAATATATATACACCCTACATAGCATAATGACTTATGGGGCTGGCATAGATTTTTTTCCAGGGCTGCTTCGTATCCCCAGTCCGGCCCTGGGGCAAAGTGTGTATGGACGACAGTGTGTGTGTATGGGACAGTGTGTGTAAGGAGGGGTTTGTGAGGGTATAGGGGCAGCTGGTATGTATAGGGGGCAGTGTGTGTGTGTATGTGTATGTGTGTGTATGGGGGCAGTGTGTGTGTGTGTGTGTGTATAGGGGAGAAGTATTGTGGGTGGGGTTGGAGGGTAGATTAATAAATATTTATTTAAATTTAAAAAATTATAATTTGATATCCCTTCTCCCTGCTTACCTTTGCCTGGGAGGAAGGTCAGTGCAAGGTAATCCCTGGTGGTCTGGTGGAGAAGAGTACGTGGTACAATCCCCACTTATAGGATACGTGAGGTCTATGTAGTCTTGCTTGACGTCACGTATTCTATAAGTGGGGATTGTATCACTGTACATAGAGCTAAGTAGATAGCTCTATCAAACGTGAGTAGGACCATATAGATTTCCTATACTGTATTTAGCCCATGTTTGGGACATACTGCACGATTAGTTGTCATCTTGATCTATTTCATATGAACTTCAAGGATTTATTTATACCACATTGAGGAATACACCTACTATCAAGATTGTACCATCCTCCAAGGACAGGTTTCCACTTTGGATTTATCTATCTCATAGACTTTTTACTCTGGACTTTTTAACTCTTGTGTATATATTTTTTACTTCTCCAGCTTGTCAGATGTGATAGCAGTATACTACTTTTATATTCTAGTGGAGCTACCTTTCCTTTATTTGTTTCTACTATTCATGTTATTGGGCCTGTGAGGGAGCCCTATTTTTAGGTGAGCTGCCACTCCTCTATTTATATTTATTTTTATTGTGTGTTGTTTAGATAGAGAGCACTGATCCTTCTTCTGTACTGTATTCAATTGGTTATGTTGCCTAGAGACCTCTGGCGCTGTCCCTTCATTAGCAGTGACATTGAGATGAAGTGGTCTGGGTGATTATAGTGATCCTTTAAATCAACCACACTGACTCCAGCATCGTAAACATCATCTCAAACATACGTGGAATTAAACATCATTCATGAGCACTTTTATTCTAAATGTCACAGCAAGAAGACAGAATGTATAAGAACAATCTACAATCAGGGCGGTCTATAATATGATTAGGACCCTGGGCAATGCATTTTCTTGGGCCCCATGGGCCCTGTCCCTGCCACTGCCTCACCCCCCAATTACGTCCAACCCACAATCACACTGACAGACGTACTGGCACATACACACACAGACAGACATTAAAACATTCACAGATACATACTGACACACAAAGTCACTACACACAAATATATACTGGCAGACATACTGACACACACACAGACATACATACATACACAGACACATACATTAACAGATATACTGACACACACACACAGACCTACTGACATACATTTAGCCACCCTCCAGGTTCTTACCTTTTCTTGGAGGGTGGTTTCCCTGGTCCAGTGGCAGGCTGAGGCAGATGGGAGTTCTCCTCTGGAACTCCCCTCCTCCCTGCCTTCCTCCTTCCGCGCAGCTATCTCCGGTGGGAGGAAGTGACGTCACTTCCTCCCAGCCGGCTGCAGAACCGGAAGAGGGGCCCGGTCGCGCTGTTTAAGCGCCACAGCGCCCGACCGGGCCCCTGCTGACACATGCTCCCCGGGTGGCCCTTAGTGCATGGGCCACCCGGGGAGCCTCCTCAGTGTGCGGGAGCCGCACCGCAGGGGCTGCGCAAATCGCGGGGCCCACAGAGCAGCTGCTCTGGGCCCCCAGGAGCAACTGGGCCCGGGGCAGCTGCCCCGTTTGCCCCGCGTTAAAGACGGCCCTGTCTACAATTAAAGGAACACTATAGTGTCAGGAATTTAAACGTATTCCTCACACTATAGTTCTAATGTCACGATTTAGGCTCCCTGCCCTTTGTCAGGAAAGTAAAAGTGTTAAAACTTACTTTTTTTTCCAACAACGTTTTCCATAGGAAAGCATTGGGAGTTTATTGTGGTGGCAAAACACCACAATGCACCAATCAGCATCTCTTCATAGAGATGCATTGAATCAATGCATCTTTGTGGGGAACAATCAGCGCCTCCATGTAGAGCGTGGAAATGCTGAATGTTAATTCTGCACATCATGCAGCACTGACCTAGGATGCACCTCTAGTGACCATCTAAGTGACTGCACCTAGAAGTGTTACATTAAAAAGCCTACAGGGATATACCATATACACCTGAATACTACATTAAACTGTAACCGTTTAACTGCCCTCTTGGCATGTTGTCAGCATTGTGACTGAGAATGTCTTCACTGATTTGAAAAATGAATGAAAAAAAAGATGGACACATTTCTGACTAAACCAATCTTTGCTATATTTTAAGACAGAGGCTGTAAACCACCACACTAGTTTCACAATAGCCATAAATATATAATATATTATAGAACATAACCAACAGGTGTTACTATGAGAAAACGATACTGAGCAGCATAATTCATATAAAAACATCTACCTGTTAAATAATTAAAGGAACACTATAGTCACCTAAATTACTTTAGCAAAATAAAGCAGTTTTAGTGTATAGATCATTCCCCTGCAATTTCACTGCTCATTTCACTGTAATTTAGGAGTTAAATCACTTTGTTTGTGTTTATGCAGCCCTAGCCACACCTCCCCTGGCTATGATTGACAGAGCCTGCATGAAAAAAAAACTGGTTTCACTTTCAAACAGATGTAATTTACCTTACATAATTGTATCTCAATCTCTAAATTGTACTTTAATCATATACAGGAGGCTCTTGCAGGGTCTAGCAAGCTATTAACATAGCAGGGGATAAGAAAATCTTAATTAAACAGACAGAACTTGCAATAAAGAAAGCCTAAATAGGGCTCTCTTTACAGGAAGTGTTTATGGAAGGCTGTGCAAGTCACATGCAGGGAGGTGTGACTAGGGTTCATAAACAAAGGGATTTAACTCCTAAATGGCAGAGGATTGAGCAGTGAGGCTGCAGGGGCATGTTCTATACACCAAAACTGCTTCATTAAGCTAAAGTTGTTCTGGTGACAATAGTGTCCCTTTAACAGAAATTTTAAAATCTTCTGCAGATGAATCACTTATTAAGCTTTGTTGCAATAATGCAGAAGGAAACAAAACTCAAAATATCTGGTTAAATTCAGGCCTGAACTGATCATAGAGTGCACCAGGGAAATGCACGGCGGGCCAATTGACATTACAAAAACAATCCAAGCACCATAACCACTACAGCCTGCTGGGTTTCCAAGGGATCCACGCTTGCACAAAAGAAGGTCCAGTAGCAAATTTATTTGTATAAAATAATCAAGCAACGCTTCAACTCAACAATAGAGCTTTTTTCAAGCCTAAAAAAAGCACAACCTAAAGCACAACAAGAAATATTATTACTAAATGCAGTGTGACATAAAATGGAAACTATAGTGCCAGGAAAACAAACTCGCTTTCCTGGCACTATAGCTTCCCCCTTTGTCAACTTTCCTGGGTCCAGCGTCGATGTCCCTCGACATTGACTCAGCTCAGTCCATGCTCCTCCCCTGCTGACGTCTGCCGGCAGGGGAGACCTAATGCGCATCAATGTCTGCGCTTGCATAGTAATAATGCTTTCCTATGGGGATTCCGGTGATGCTGGATGTTCTCATGCATAGAGTGAGGACATCCAGCGTCAATTAGGCAACCAAAAGTCTCCTTCAAGCCCGGAAGTCCCTCTAGTGGCTGTGTAGCACTAGAGGAGGAGTTAACCCTGCAGGTTATTATTGCAGTTTATGATTACATGCTCAAGGTTAAGGATTAAAATATCTTTAGGGTACTAGACTCCAAAGTGTATCAAAAACTGCGCTACAAATATCATGCTCAAAACAGACAGCCTATATATATATATATATATGGTGGTATCTAAATAGTTATACACCTACTGCAATATGCATATTAATAAAGATATAATGCAGGGAGCCACCGTACTTACACTCCGGTATCCCAGGCGCGCCTTACAGGAGAGACGCTGTGGTCGAGAGAAGATCACCCTCGGAGCTCGTGGACCGGTTACTTTTTTCCATATTAATTTTTTATGTCTATATATTGGAATACTAGGATTGGGACTATACACACGTAAAGCACCTCTACCGCCAAAGTTTGACAGAATGTACTGGGAGCAAGTCTCATTCATCAAACTCAGGTCAGGGTTTGCCCATACACAAATGTAAAAAAAAAAATTTCCCCAGCCTTTGGAGTTAAAGTGTGCAAACTTCGGATTGAGAGCAACAATGTGAATACCCCTCTCCACTTTTTTAGGTTGGATTTTTTTTTTTATTGTATACTGTTTATTGCATATTTTGTACTAGTGTGTAAGATTTACTTAATATCATTTTTCATATATTAATATATATATATATTTTTGTTATATATATTTTAATGATTTAATTTTAAGTTTTCTCTCAACTTAGCAAGAAGTCTTACAGAAAAACTTGGAATCTTTGGAAGATGCTGCAATTAATGTTTCCTAAAACAATTGATATTACAAATGAAAGCAAGGCCTTGCTTCTGTTTCATAGATAAGATTACAGAATGCATCAGAACCTATAACTGTCTAAGAACAATTTCTTATAGCTTAGGTGTGCCTAAGAAAGCCCAAATTCATGGGCAAAGTGCATTCCCTTTCCCTCCCATTAGATCACCAATATATTTTTGTGTAACATATTTTTTTTGTCCAAGAAGAAGAGCACTCACTGGATTCCTTATTTCCTTTAAACATTTATTTCCAATACGGTTACCTTACATCAACGTTTCAGTCCCGAACAGGGCCTTTCATCAGAATCCATCACGAATTTTTATCAGGATCCATCCAATGTAACCGTATTGGAAATAAAAGTTTAAAGTATATAAGGAATCCAGTGCTTGCACTCCTTTTACTGTACTTTTACTATGCATTTTTAATTATGTCTTTGATATATTAAGTACGTTTTGATTTGGCACACTATATCATAGTTCATAAGGCATTTTTCAATTGTACTCACTTTTTATGCACGTTAATATCAAACATACACATTAATATACATTGCAATATATCTTAGTGCACTTTAAAACTTTGTGTACTTTAAATCCTAAAGCACTCGCTATATCTAAGCACTTGAACAAGTAGATGAGCTTAAAAACAGGAACACTCTTAAAAGTTTAAGCACTTTATAGGATTTCAGTACTTTAATATTGAGCCATGTATTTTTAAATCTCTTTTAGATTAATCAGCATGATTAACTTGCAGTTCATCACTTTTCATGTAATTACCAACAGTATTAGTACACAGTATTATCTCTTTGTGCAATCGGCTACATACATACTCTTCACTGGGTTCTCTATCACTTATCCTGGGGGTCACATCACCTGGGGTAAGTGATCTTATCAATTATCAATTATTTCTATGCGATATAATGCAGCAGTAATTTTATTGCATTTAGTATCTTAATCCTGATGAAAGTCCCTATGTGAACTGAAAGGTCGATCTATCTGGATCTTATGTATTTGGAATAAAGGAATACCTATTATGACAAGACCGTGAGTGCAGCCATACTTTTTGATTACTATTATACACAGGGACTATCATCAGGATCAAGATACTAAATGCAATAAAATCAAAATACACCTAAATTATATATATATATATTAGATTTTTTTTTATTATATATATTAATTTCATCCTAAGTGTATTTTGATATTCATATATATATATATATATGTATAGATATATATTAATGTAAAAATATACTAACAATGAAATTAAATATAACTTATTTAATAATAATATAACTTATTTTGCTATAAATGTTTTTTCCCATGGTTTCCCAAAGTTTTGGGGACTGTCTGAAATCCCAGGCAGTCCCTCTGCAGGCAGTGCTGAATACAGCTGATCAAGCCATGAACCAGTTCACAATCAGTATATCTTCAACCTAAATAAGAAATATTTAAATGGAACTGATTAAAAACAAGATTCTTGTACTCAGTCACTGCTCCAAATGTATATGGAGTGAAAACTTTGAAACGTATTTATTTATTTTTTTGAATTCTTTATTTTTGCTTAGGAAGCCATAGATTAACATATCGCTGAAAACATCTCCAAAATAATAATTTTTACATAGATTCTTAGTCATATTACCACATTGAGTCAAATGTAATAATTTTACATTGTCACTGTAGAGGTTGACCCCTGTAGCTCCATCAATGTTGTCCGTGGTCCAGGGTGATATCTGAGATCTTGTGCTGCCTGAGCTATTTTAGATCAATTATAAGATAACAGGTAAAACAATACAGCAACTAACTTAAAATAATCAGGCAATTAATGAATGCAAATCATATAAACTTTGAAGATTTATAAATGGAACTTTTACACATTTTATTATTAAGAGGCTAAGAAAAGTTGTATCCTGAAATCTTTGGCAACTCAGAGGAGAATACATACAAACAAGAGAAGGTCCAACATGAGCAGCACTTAAACTTAACATACAATATCTTAGGCTATGTATATGGATGGAGTGTGCAGGGGGTTTGAGAAATTTGAATAATTAACGTTTGCAATACTTTATTTTTAGTATGCGTATCACTTCACTTCAGAGTGATGATTTTGTTAGAGATGAGCCCCATATAGCTTAGTTTGTATGTAGAAAAGCTCTTATTACGATCTTTCTGTCAGTAACAATAAAGAATACTGAATGAACAACAATATAACCCCACACACTGTGAAAATGACTATTTAGTTAAAGGGACAATATAGTCACCAGAACAACTACAGCTTATTGAATTTGTTCTGGTGAGTAGAATCATTACCTTCAGGTTTTTTGCTGTAAACACTGTCTTTTCAGAGAAAATGCAGTGTTTACATTACAGCCTAGTGATATCTTCACTGGCCATTCCTCAGATAGCTGTTAGAGATCCTTCCTGGGTCATGGCTGCCTAAAATGCATCCAAACATTCAGTGTCTCCACCCTCTGCATGCAGACACTGAACTTTCCTCACAGAGATTCATTGATTCAATTCATTGATTCAATTCATTGATTCAATTCATTGATTGGCCAGGGCTGTGTTTGAATCATGCTGGCTCTGCCCCTGATCTGCCTCCTTGTCAGTCTCAGCCAATCCCATGGGGAAGCACTGTGATTGAATCAGGCTACCACTTCTGATGATGTCAGCAGACTGCTTGTTTTTCAGAGTCAAACAGCATGCAGAGTTACAGCTTCAGGCTTGAATACAGTAAGATTTTTCTATATTTATAGAGGCATGAGGGGCCCAGGGGGGCTAGATGGTGGTTTTAACATTATAGGGTCAGGAATACATGTTTG
This sequence comes from Pelobates cultripes, assembly GCA_933207985.1. Taxonomy (NCBI): domain Eukaryota; kingdom Metazoa; phylum Chordata; class Amphibia; order Anura; family Pelobatidae; genus Pelobates; species Pelobates cultripes. Next base: position 101,784,952 of record OW240913.1, read on the forward strand.
TGTTCCTGACCCTTTAGTGATCCTTTAAAAATTACCTCTCAGGGCATGACTGCTGACCCATCATCCATGTCCCCACCACAGCTTTATTACATTTTTTAACTTTAACATTATCCAACTCTGTCAGCTGTTGATCGGTTGCCCAACAGACAGTTCCTCCAACCTTTGTCCATGAGCCTAAACAGCCGGCACTCGCCATCAGGTCCCGTGAGGGCTGTCATCTCCCCAAAGCGACTCTTCGTCTTAACCTTTTTCTTTGCGCTGTACAGGAAACCGCCACCGTGATGCCCTCCTTGTGCGTCCTACACTGAATATGTTCAATCCTACCAGTGACAGATGCACGCCATCCCCACGCATGAGATAAGAATAATCTCCTTCAAGCTCAAAGTGGCGAACTACCACTCCCCCCATTCGTTGAATAAATCTAGAGACCGTCATGTTGACTATCCTCCTACACCTCTCTAAGGCTTTGCTATGTGCACTCGCCCACTATACTGGGCGGGGGATGGTTTCCGACCAAACTAAAGTCAAGTCTTTAAAGAGAGCAAAGCAGTGCGCCACATCTTGTATGCTCCTGTCCCTTGTCTCTGCTGACCGGTGAGTCTCCTCCCCCGGCCTCTTACAAAACTGACCATTTTGCAACTTTGCATCACTTTTTATCCAGCCTACTAGTCATGGGCAGCAGTCATGCTCCCCCTTCCCAAGTTGTCCAGGGGGAAACTGTTTGTGAAACGTATATTGTGTTTCCTTATTGGCAGTGATTACTGGTAATTTACAAGTTAAGTATAAGAGAATGCTTTCTAAAACTACATACAAACACCGTTGATGTTAATTAAGTGAGAAACAAAAAGTTGTCTTTGGGGTGTTTGAGTTTGTTTTTATAATAATATGCTTATCATGTGGAGTAAGAGGCACATGTAGAGGACAGGTAAGCATTCAGTAAGCATGCGATATCTTTGAACGGTTTACACGGAACACTAACATTATTATGTATGATAGTGTACATAACAGACACACGCTTTTTCCATACACTAGTCTTTACATAAATAAACAGGTTTGTCACCAAACAGTAGTTTGAAGTAAAATGTCTGTAAATAGCAAAACTGAAAAGATTCTCCAATTCAAGTACCTTTTAATATTTTTTTTTTTTTTTTGTGATTATCTGTTTAGTGAGTGAATCTCGAATTCTGTACACTGAACTATGCAGTAATAAAGGTTAATAATCTAATATTCTGTGCACGTAATCCCTATTCTAATTTTCCTCCATCATACCTTTGATTTAAAACTCTAATCAATGTTTTTTCACCTTATTATTCCCCTGCTTACTACAACGTAATCTCAAATTTCTGGAGAACATAACATTTCCTTACCTCTCATAGGTTGCTTAATTATACTCTTGGTCCAGGTAGTCAAGCAGTTGTGTCCCTGGTGATTTAGTGGGTATAGTAACGCCTCTGTACATGCTGTGCACACCTATTATCATGACTGATTTTCCAGTGGGCATTAAAAGTCATGTCAGTAGTTGCAAAGGAAACATAACTAGGTACGGTAATACAGTGTTAGAAGTGGCAGGTGATTCAGTATAGATAAAATGCACATCTATAGATATCGCAATGAGGAATAAGCATGCAATATGCACTCTAAAAGGTTGAGAATGAGTTCTTGGAATTAATACAGATAATTGAATATAGTAGCTATAGGCAACACTATGCAATGTTAGGGAGATGCTGCAAATGTCATGATAAAAGTTTAAAAAAAGTGTAAATTCGGGAAATAAAATGAATCCTGGCTTTTTTCTGCCTAAATAGATCTTATCAGACTCAAAAGATATCTTTAAAAACAGGCTGGGTGTTTATTTTAACAACACAAGATATTAAGGACTATATGGGTTAATATCCAGGGCATTGCCAGCTTGGTAATTAGAGGAGAAATCCTCTGGTACTTAAATGATTAATAAAATGCCCGCAGATAAATTCACCAAATATATATTTTGGGGGGATTCTGTTTAAAGGACCACTATAGTGCCAGGAAAACATACTCGTTTCTATAGTGCACTGAGGGTGCCCCCACCCTCAGGGTCTCCTCCCGCCGGGCTCTGGCGGGAGGAAGACGCTGGCGTCTTCTCACAGTGAGAAGCGTGGAAGCCCTCTAGCGGCTGTCAATAAGACAGCCACTAGAGGCTGGATTAACCCATAGGTAAACATACCAGTTTCTCTGATGTTTACAGAAAAAAGGGTTAATCCTATCTGGACCTGGCACCCAGACCACTTCATTAAGCTGAAGTGGTCTGGGTGCCTATAGTGGTCCTTTAATAGAGCACATGTATTGTTATGGACAAAATACTTGAATGGATAAAATGTCTATTTACGAATGTCTATTTATTCTGTGTATCTGTGTTCACTATGTAAAACTGGCTGCTAGAGTAAAAGCTTCCCTTCCCCCCTCTGTGTGCTCGGTAACTATTTCCTCTGTAAATTCCTCCCATCTTGCTACCCTCCCCTCTTCCCATCGAGCAAGCCTTGTGTAACAAATTCCTGTGGTAAAGGAACAGCTTCCTTTACTAACTCCTCCCCCACTTCCTTTGTGCAACTAAAAGCTCTCTATAGAAACATGCCACGTGTAGTAAAATGGAGCTGGAATGGGGCTGGGATACAAAGAAATGTCATGTGTTGATGTTGGGGTCACGCCCACTAGGGTGGGTTTAGACAAGACCCCTTAGACTGTTAACCAATTGATGAATGTATACTTTATGTTAACTGTGACTCTGTACATGACGTATTTCTGCTTTAAAAGGGAATCGCACCCCCTGCAATAAAGGCCACTCTGGAGTTCTTCATAAACCTGCAATGTGTCCGGTGTGATTTACTTCTAGAAGACATGAGCACAATCAATTTAGAAAGGAGTAGATAGACAAATAATCAAACGCTTGATTTGATCCAAATCAGTATAGGTTGCTTACATTTTGTACTCGGTTACAGACACGTTGCAGCAATATTTGTCAACAATATTTTATTTATGTTATCATTATGGACAAACAAGATACTGATAACTATATAGTACTATCCTTCCACACACTGACACAACTAGATTAGATTCACACACTGAAACTGCACACAAATGGACTTTTTGCTTTCACTGTGACCTTTTATGGAAAAACATCCCTGCCAAAACATATGCACACACACTGATCACATACCCAAATACATCGTACGTCGATACACACTGTCCTTACATAAAATTACACCCATCCATTCAGACATACTGTCCTTCCATAAAAACAACAACCATGCAATCACATACATGCACTGACCACATACACCATGCATTCACATACAAACTTCACAAACATGTAGCCAAGCATTCACCTATACTGACACTGACCATCCATGTAAATAAACTCCAGTATTCACTATTCTTCACACCCCTGCATTAACACACAGTAATACTCCATCTAAAAAAAAAATACATGTTCAAGCGGTGGCCCCCTGGGCACGCTGAGGGGGCCTTTCAGATGGCCCATGCATTGAGGGACACCTGATGGGTATTGCTGAAAAGCAACTGGGCCCCTTTCACATCGGCAGCCAGGGAAGAACTGATGGAAGGTCACTTCCTCCCTGCCACGCGTGAGGAAGAAGAGGCACAGGAGGCAGCACAAATGGAGGGGGAGAAGCAAGGAGAGACCCAACTCCAGACCAACACTCCCATCAGACTCAGCCAGCAGCAGGACCCCAGCTAAGCAACCGTTCTGCATGTTACCAGTGTGGCTAAATATAGAAATATAGAAATTCTGACCCTGTGTGACAGGGTGTTTGTATGTGTCAGAGTTAGGGATGTGCATTTTGGTTCGGAAATTCGGGTAAGTAAAAAAATTTTGCACTTCTGCAATTTGGAACTTCGGGAATTCGGAACTTCAGAATATCTGTAGGACTCCCTAACCCTCTCCCTAACCGCCACAACCACTTACACATCTATAGGGCTCCCAGTACCCGGACTGCCACCACAACCAATTACACATCTGTGGGACTCCCAGTGCCGGGATTGCCACAGCAGAAGGAAGTTAAACATAAACAAATCCAGTGAAAGGTTGCAGGGGGCCCATAATGACTCGAAGGGCCCCTGCAACCCATCACTCTGCAAATAAACACCCTCCCCCCCCATCCAGTGAGAGACCTGGCAGCATTTTACTTGCTCTCACTGCCAGGTCTCCTCTCTGTCTCTCTCTCTGCAGTGCTCCCTGTGGGAGGCGGGGCAGGAAGTGACATCACCCCCTGCTTCCCTCTCCAGAGCACACATACAGCATGGATGGAGAGTGAGAAGGAGCCTGTCTGCCCCACTGCTGCTGGAGGAAGAAAACCATCAGATTGTACAGGTAAGCAGGCCCATACACACACTCCCCCCCACCCATATATATATATACACACACTGCCCACCCAGATATACACACACTGCCCCCCCACCCATATATATATACACTGCCCACCCATATATACACACACTGCCCCCCCACCCATATATATATACACTGCCCACCCAGATATACACACACTGCCCCCATATATATACACACCCAGATATATACACTGCCCTCCCCCACCCATATATATACACTGCCCACCCATCCATATATACACACACTGCCCCCACCCATATATACACACACTGCCCCCCCACCCATATATACACACACACTGCCCCCCCACCCATATATATATACACTGCCCACCCATATGTACACACACTGCCCCCCACCCATATATATACACTGCCCACCTCATATTGTGATGTTTTGTACAAATCAGTCAATAATTCCTGTATAACGAAGTACTCACTTTATTAATCCATATATAACAGCATCTTCATATTGCAGCCTTGCTACACAGGGTTTCTGCAGCCGCCATTTCAAATCCCTGGAACATTCCACCAACTGCCAACAGGAACAGGAAGTAAAGAACCACAAGACAGGAAGTGCATCATTCACAGCCAACAACAGCCCAACTGCCCAATGCCCATACATCACAATACATACACTCATACACTCACACACTCATACACAGCCCAACTGCCCATACATCACAATACATACACTCATACACTCACACACTCATACACAGCCCAACCGCCCATACATCACAATACATACACTCATACACTCACACACTCATACACAGCCCAACCGCCCATACATCACAATACATACACTCATACACTCACACACTCATGCACAGCCCAACAACTACATACACTCATACACTCACACACTCATACACAGCCCAACCGCCCATACATCACAATACATACACTCACACACTCACACACTCATACACAGCCCAACAGTCCATACATCACATCTCCTTCATTTCTCAACAAAAGAAAGAAAACAAAACAAAATAGTAAAAAGTCAAAAACAATAATAAAAAGACACAATTTAAAAATGTGTCCTTAATCTGCATAATTTTGTCCTTCATCTTCAAGATCTACAATCTTTTTTTCAGAAAAGCTTATTCTACTCCTACTAGGATACCATTTCTGCCTTCTCACTGGGGAGTTTCTCCGACTATAGTCCCTTAAAGGGACACTCCAGGCACCCAGACCACTTCTCCCCATTGGAGTGGTCTGGGTGCCAACTCCGACTACCCTTAACCCTGCAAGTGTAATTATTGCAGTTTTTTATAAACTGCAATAAGTACCTTGCAGGGTTAACTCCACCTCTAGTGGCTGTCTACTGGACAGCCACTAGAGGGCACTTCTGTGTCCCTAGCACAGGAAACGTGCTAGAGCGTCGCTGGACGTACTCAGGCTGTGTGAGGACCTCCAATGTCACTCATTTCCCCATAGGAAAGCATTGAAATGCATTTTCAATGCTTTCCTATGGGGAACGCTAATGCGCATGCACAGCATTGCCGCGCATGCGAATTTGGTCTCCCCGGCCGGTGGACGCAATCACTGGGAGGAGCGGCGGAGGAAGAAGCAGCAACGTGGCACATAGTCGCTGTCACTGGTAAGTTACTGAAGGGATTGGGGCGTGGGAGGGAGAGGGGACCTGCAGTGCCAGGAATATTGATTGTTTTCCTGGCACTGGAGTTTCCCTTTAACCCCTTAAGGACCAAACTTCTGGAACAAAAGGCAATCATGACATGTCACACATGTCATGTGTCCTTAAGGGGTTAATGAATCTTCTGGTTGCCAGCGGTTTGTGGCCCTTCTCTCTCTTGGTGAATGGCCAGTATTTTCATGACCACAGCCTTCATAGTTACTTGAACTGTGGCTTGGCAGTTCTTGTTCCAGAGTTTCATGGGGTATCTCCTCCAAATCATCCCCTATTACATCCTGAGCCTCTGGACCAGGTGTATTGCAGACTTCAGAAATGTCATCATGCCAAACACCATGCCAGATATCAGTGTCTGGTTGCATGAGTGGCCCTACCCACTTTGATAGGTTGTCTGTTATATGTGGTCGAAGTTGATTTGTATGTCTCCGTGTGTAACATCCATCAACATCCAAAGTTAATACTTTATAGTGTGCTGGCCCCAGAACTTCCTTTATCACTGCTTCTTTCCAATGATTCTTCTGATGATATACACGCATCCAAACAGAATCCCCTGTCTGGTAACAACGGCCTGTTTTTCCGACTTGCATCTTCGATTGTTGCTGGATGACCCTTTGTTGAATCTCTGGTTTTAGCAGATCCAACTTTGTCCTGAGTTCACGGCCTAACATAAGGCATGCCGGAGGTTGTCCAGTGGTTGGATGAGGTGTATTTCGATACTGTAGAAGGAACTCAGACAAATAATGTTCATGTCTTTTTCCTTCTGCTTTCAGACTTCTCAGAAAACCCTTTGACGTTTGAACAAAACGTTCTGCTTGACCATTAGAAGCAGGATAATACGGTGCTGTACGATGATGCCGAATACCATTTGCCTTGAGAAAAGCCTGAAATTGTCCAGAAACAAACTGCAGTCCATTATCTGAAACAAGCACTCTGGGCAAGCCAAATGTTGCAAATAGTTTCTGTAACGCTTTAACAGTAGCTTCTGCAGTGGTCTACGACATGAAAAGAACTTCTGGCCATTTAGAATGTACATCTACCACAATCAGATACATTTTATTTTCCACTGGTCCTGCAAAGTCTATGTGAATTCTCTGCCATGGTGATAGAGGCCAGGTCCAAGGTTGTACGGCACCATGTGGCAAGTCACGCTGTGCTTGTGCACAACCAGTGCAACCTGAAACATAACGGGCAATATCCTCATCCATGGTTGTCCACCAAACATGACCTCTTGCCTTCTGCTTCATGCAGACTATGCCAGGATGACCTGTAAAATTTCAAGAAACCCTTTCTCCCCAGATTAAGCAGCCATCTCGAATTGATAACTCCTGAGTCCTTGTTTGGAATGACTTGAGATGTATTGGAGTTTTTAGTGGCGAACCCTTGCATACAAAAAAAAAAATATTTCCCTCAGCAAAGAGTCCTTGGCTGTCTCCTGTGCAATTTCTCTGGCTGTTATCACTTCACTAAAATATATTGTAGATCTTTCTGTGGTAGTTAATTGTGAATCCATTTTCCATGGAAGTCTAGAGAATGCATCTGCATTAGAATGCAGAGCGTTTGGACGATATTGTATCTGATACTGATAAGCCCCCAGAGTTAAGGCATACCTCTGAAGTCTTGCTGCTGTCGTGATTGAAATACCTTTCTGTGGGTTAAAAATTGTCCATAAGCAGTGTGAAGGGTCGACCATATATATAAAGATGGAATTTCTTTACTGCCCATACTATTGCTAGAGCCTCTTTATCTATTTGAGAATAGATTTTTTTCTGCAGCTGTGATTGATCTAGAGGCAAAAGCCACTGGCCTGTCTGTCCCATCAGCCATGGAATGAGACAGGAATGCTCCCAGTCCGTAAGGTTATATACACCCACCCATATATATATATATATATACACACACACACACACACACACACACTGCATACACTGCTCACCCATATATACACACACACACACACACACACACACTGCCCATCGTTATGCACACACTGCCTCCCCCCCACACATTCACTGTTTACAAATATTTACACTGCCCCCCCCACACACATTGCCCCCCACACACATTCACTGCTCCTCATACACACATTGCCATCACACAAACCATACACATTCACACACTGCCCTCCCCATACACACATTGACCCACACACATACACTACCCCCACACACACCATACACATTCACAGACTGCCCCCCATACACACATACACTGCCCCCATACACACATTGCCCCACACACCCTACACCCCCCCCACACACACCCTGAACCTTTCACACACACTGCACCACTCAAACACACCACTGCTCCTATGCCCTACTACAGCCTCATATCCCAGAAGACCCCAGGTAAGTTGTCAAACTGTTCTTAAATGGTTTGACTAATTACTTTAAAATTATTAGGGCCCTTCGAAGGACTACTATAGGCACCCAGACCACTTCAGCTCAATGAAGTGGTCTGGGTGCCAGGTCCCTCTAGTTTTAACCCTGCAGCTAAAAACACAGCAGTTTCAGAGAAACTGCTATGTTTCACTGAGGGGTAATACAGCTGTTAGAGGCGTGAAAATCACATTGAGAAGACACTGGACGTCCATAGGAAAGCATTGAGTAATGCTTTCCTATGGGTGGTTTGAATGCACGCGCACCTCTAAGTAATTTGAGTTTCTCCCTGTACAAATGGGGAAGGGGGAGCATGACTTCTGCCCATGATGGGGGCAACAATGTTGCAAATATTGGAGGATTAAGGTAGGAAAGTCCCTGACTGAATTTGCTGTTACCTGGGCCTGTAAAGAGCAATACAGTCAGTTAGCCCTTTTTAGACTGCCAGGATACATGCTGCCAGTTCCCATCATGGCCACCCCGTCTCTGGATGTCCAGGTACAGATGCTGAAGGCTGCAGCAGGCTGCAGGATCGCCTGAAGACCGTTGGGATGGAGTTGGAGCATCACTTACCAGACGGAGGGTCAGGCGGAGGAGCGGCCAGAGGATGGATGCCGGGAACGGTGGACCTGGGCGGCCAGCAGTCGGATGATCGGCAGAGGAGAGCCAGGAGGCTGGGCAGGAGCGGGCCCCAACTTGATCCCAAGATGGCGGAGTTCGACATGGCGGGAACCCGGCCGGAAGATCGTGAAACCGGCACACATCTCTTCAGGCGTGGGAGGAAGTGACATCATCGTGAACACCATACGGCGTGCGCGCAACATTGGAAAAAGTTATGACGCACAGCAAGTAAGTAGCGCATGAGCACGCGGATGTCACAGACCGGTGCAGGAAGACACAGCAGGGTGCAGGAGCGCAGCCTCCCATCAGACTCAGAAGAGGAGGAAGCTATATTCCCAGGAGTGTCCAGACCGGGTCCTGCTGCCTCAGCATGGGAAGCGCTGGCGTGGAGTGATAGGGGGCAGGTTAGTGGAACTTCAGGGCAGCTTTCTCAGGGGCAAGGGGATTTGGTCACTATATTAAGGGCTGTACTTGACAGGCTCCCTGGGGTTTATTCTCCTTCCTCTTCTCCTGGTCCTCTGGGAGGTGGCACTGCACGGGTTCCTGGGAGTAGCGAGCGGGCAGCGGGTTTCTCGTGCCCGAATTTCCCGTCAGGGATAAGATTGTTTGTGGTGATTATGTGGACTTGTTGTCCTTAGTTCCTCTGGACTGGGAGTCGGTGGATAGACCGCGGTGGGGTGACATGTTGGATGGGGAGAAAGGTAAGCAGCTTTCTCTGACTTTTGGGAACTAGCTACAGTGTTTTTCATTTTTTGGTAGTATTTTGAGGAGTAGTTTTCCATACAAGGTTATTTGGATCTGATTTCGGGGGCGTATAAGATATATGGAGGGCAATGCTGGTTCCGTTATGACCAGCAGTTCCAGCAGAGGATGGCGGCCAGCCAAGGCATAGATTTCGGGGTGCAGGACGGTAGCTTGTGGCTACTGTTGATGACGCCTTGTCGGCCATCCCCCTTTCCAGGAGCGGCCGATGCACAGGCAGGTGCGCTAAAAGGACAGCATAGAGGAGTCTGTTGGCTCTTTAATGAGAGCCACTGCAGGTGGTATAGTTCATGCAGATTTAGGCACGAATGTTCCCACTCTGGGGGAACACATCTGGCTCTGCGATGTTTCAAAAAAGGTAAGCCGGGGTTACGGACCAGCATGGTCGATGGTCCTAGACAGGAGGACTCCGGTGGTTAGACCGGCATCCTAAGTGGCAGGAGGCGCATATTTTGTCCCGTGTGTCCCCTAGGTTTGCTGCCCAAAAAAGAGCCAGGGCCTTTCGTCTCATTCACCACCTGTCATACCCGTCGGTGGGTTGGTGAATGATGGTATCAATAGGAAGGTGTCAAGGGTCCACTATGCCTCTTTTGACAGCGCTCTGAAATTGGTTCAGGAGGCTGGGTCGGGAGCATTGCTGGCAAAGTCGGACATCGAGTCCGTGTTTCGTTTGCTTCCGGTCCACCCGGACTGGTTTCACCTACTTGGCTGTCAGTTTAAGGGTTCATACTTTTGTGATATGTGTTTGCCCATGAGCTGTGCTATTTATTGCTCGTATTTTGAGATGTTTTTGACATTTTTGGAAAGGGGTGCTGTCCCAGGTGTCGTGTTTTTCATCCTTGACCCACTACCTAGACGATTTTCTGTTCGTCGGTCCGCGAGATACAGAAGTCTGTGCTGTTTTACTGAAATACATTTTTGGCAGTGAATTGCAGTGAGTTGGAAACCAAATTGCAAAGTTTAATCAAAAACAGCTGAACTGTGACGGTAGCCAAATTGGAGAATTCTTCTAGAACATCTATTTTGGCCTAAATTTTGCCATATTGTTTCCAGTTAGGTCTGCCTAATACACACATACTGCTTAATGTGTAGATACATAAACACACTGCCTAATACCTACATCCATACACACATACTGTGTAATACCTGCATCCATACACACATACTGCCTAATACATTCATCCATACACACATACTGCCTAATACCTACATCCATACACACATACTGCGTAATACCTACATCCATATACACATACTGCCTAATACATTCATCCATACACACACACTGCCTAATACTTACATCCATACACACATACTGCGTAATACCTACATCCATATACACATACTGCCTAATACATTCATCCATACACACACACTGCCTAATACTTACATCCATACACACATACTGCGTAATACCTACATCTATACACACATACTGCGTAATACCTACATCCATACACACATACTGCGTAACACCTACATCCATATACACATACTGCCTAATACATTCAACCATACACACATACTGCCTAATAGCTACATTCATACACACATACGGCCTAATACATGCATCCATATATGTAATATGTTTTGGAAAAACTTCATTTGGAACTCAACTGCAGGTGAAATTATAAATGTGATACTGTCACTTAAAGAAAGTTTGATTTTTTGAAATAAGGTATTTTCATTTTAACAATCTTCTGCAACAATATAAATTGAAAATAATATCCCATCGAGCAATGGTAATGTTGCTTAGGAATGCTTCACAGAAAATAGCATTCAGTAGCAATAATCAAAAAAGGTAACTCCTTGTTTAGGAATATATAATACAGTCCATCAAACTTCAAATAATGCATAGAAGAAAGGCAATTCCTGTTTTAGGAATGTGACAGAGTCCTTCAGGTTTCAATAGTAATACAGTGGGACCTCGGTTTACGAATTTAATTCGTTCTCCGAGGCGTTTCTTATTGCGAAAAATTTGTAAACCGAAATGTGGTTTCCCATAGGAATGCATTGAAAACCAATTAATCAGTTCTGGAGGTCAGAAAAAGGTCAAAATGAGCTGGCATGGAAACCAACCCACAATGCAGAACACACAGTAAAAGGCATGCAAACGACGAAGCTCAGCTCCCTACCTTTCCACAGCTTGAGAAATGCACCAAAAAGTCCCAGAACAGCTGCAAACAATTTCCAGAATGGCTCCAAAACTCGATGGAAAAGCCACTCCAACACCTCCACACTCGACGACACATGCTACCCACAGGCTCCAGAATGCAGGGGGCGGTGCTATAAACCTCCCAGGTGCAATGCATCCTGGGGAAACTTGCTTTGTATTGCGAAAAAATGTTGTAAACCGGAAATTATTTTCTATGGATTTTCATTTGTAAACCGAAAATTATGTTAACCGAGGCGTTTGTAAACCGAGGTCCCACTGTAAGTAGTAAATAAAGTAGATCCTGAAAAGGATAGTAGTTATAGCCCTTTTAGACTCCAACAAATAATAAATGAAACAATTGGGAACGAGCAATCAGCTGTAATGGAACTTTCAATAAAGCAAATAAGAGGTAGTAGAATCCCAGAAGGCAGACATATGTATTCCCTTTATCTATCAAATAACTTTAAATGACCACTATAGTGCCAGGAAAACATACTTGTTTTCCTGGCACTATAGTGCCCTGAGGGTGCCCCCACCCTCAGGCTCCCACTCCCGTGGCGATTTCCTATGGACGCTGGCGTCTTCTCACTGTGAAAATCACAGTGAGAAGCGCGCAAGCGTCTCTAGCGGCTGTCAGGGAGACAGCCACTAGAGGCTGGATTAACCCTAAAGTGAACATAGCAGTTCTATGAAACTTCTATGTTTTTACAGCAGAAAGGGTTAATCTTAGATGGACCAGGCACCCAGACCTCTTCATTAAGCTGAAGTGGTCTGGGTGCCTATAGTGGTCCTTTAAAGCATAATCTAATTATTAATCCTAGTAACTGGAGAATTTATCTTTGTTCCTGTGGATGCTGAGAATGGAAGTCCTTTCCAGTATAATAATGAAGATTGAAGATCCCTGCAGTATATTGTGAATTAGAGGAAATCGTAGTCAAGTCTGTTCCGAGTCTGGGAGAGGAGAAGTCAGCGTAGTCAGGATAAGATAAAAAAGGTATGGTACACATACAAGCAGGTAACAAATGGACTGAGCAATGTGAATGCGGCCGCGGCTTCCTTTTGACATGGAAGCGTGTGACGTCAGAACCTAGAGTTGGAATGACGAGAACCCAGAAGTCATACAGGTAAATGCCGATCAGAGAGAAAATAATATGGGGTACTCATACTGCCTAATACCTACTTCCACACACACATACTGGCTAATTACATACATTGTACATGTAATACATAATTTATCGCTGTGATGAATTATGTTTTCACTTACAGACACACACACATTGACAGACACACACTCACTGTCACATACTCAGTCACTGACAGACACAAACACTCAGAGACATACACACTCAATGACAGACATATACTCACTCACTGACACACACAGACATACATTCACTCACAGACAGACAGACACACACACACACACACACTCACTGACAATCAAACAATTGCACAATCATTGACACGAATACTCACAATTTTATTTTTTGAAGCCCACCCATCCTCCTTACCTCCCTGGGGTCCAGTGTGGGGCAGCTCCTCACTCGTACTGCCCGCTCTTTAGTATGCCGGGGCCCGAATGATGTTATATTCTGGCTCCTAGCATCACAGAGGGTGTGTGAGGGAGGAGTGAGAAGCTGCAAGAAAAGTCTCCCTCACTGCCTACCTTCTCCTTTCTCCTCTCCTCCGGTCACCGGCATTTATCGGCAGAGCAGGCACCTGCCATCAAGGTAAGCAGGTGTCTGCTGTGGCATACAGATTAAAGCACAGCTTCAAGGGCGCCCACCCCCTGGGTCCCCTGTGACAGGGCTCCTCTCGTCACCCCCATTTAAGGGCACCTGGAGGTTTTGCCCCGCGCCATGGGGGGGGGGGAGGTGGGGCTGGAGGGACTCAAGACCCGCTTGCCCAGCGCTGCAGCCCAAGACAGGGACAGCCCACCAGGAAACATCCTGGTGGGCGCCCCCAGCAGGCTGGACACACCCCCACTCTCATTTCTAAAATGTGTTCATTTGAAATGTTGGCAGGTATTTATATCAATGTTTATAAATCAGAATAAAACAGCCTTTCAAGTAGAACCATAACAAAGGTTATTTACTAAACAGTGAGTTGTGCTTGCATTCTGTTTTGGCTTTCAAATGTAATCACTTGGTTGTCTAATTCCCACTACTCACTAGAAAATAAATCCTACCAAACATCTAGAACCAGCTGGAGCACTAGGGCAACGCAATCACAAAGGAAAACATAGTAACCTCAATTTGTTTTATTTGTTTTTTTATATTCTCTATTTATGCCACAGTCAGGAATTAACCCCTTTAATAGTAAAAAATAAAACACTCAAATATTAAATACAGACTGGCCCCAAAATGGAGCTCTCTAAAGAAATGAGATATAGGGTGCTCACTTACACAAGCCTCTATTCCCAAAAGCCCAAATACAATCAAAAACAAATTGAAAACACAACCATAAATGTTTATATACAAAAAAAGTATCTTTATTCAGTGGGAACACACTAATAGAGTATCTCATTACTTGAAAAACCAAAATATAGAATCATATATTATCAAGCAACAGCCAGAACAATTCTGGATGTATATGCAAACGCCAAATGCATAATATATGAACAGCAAAATCTATAACATAGATATTTGGATGAGAAACCAATCCACTCTAACCCCACAAATATAAATGCATATAGAAAAAACATTAATTAAAGCATACCAGAACCAGTGAGAAGCAGGGACAGAGTCAATCACCAAAATACCCCCAACGTTTCGGCAAAAATGCCTTTATCAAGGGAGCTCCCTTGAATAAAGATACTTTTTTTTGTATATAAACATTTATGGTTGTGCTCCTTATTCAATTTGTATTAACCCCTTTAATGTCAAGCAGTTTTTTGAATGAATTTTTTTTTACTATAACATATATTTAACCCCCTAAGGACCAAACTTCTGGAATAAAAGGGAATCATGACATGTCACACGTCATGTGTCCTTAAGGGGTTAAAGGAATGCATAGCTAGCATATTAACAAATCAAAACAAAATTGTATCAGAATCATTTTCTGTATATATTGCTTTGCAAAAGTGTACCCAATTTTTACTTTTCACTTATTCATTCCGCCTTTATAAAATTATTTGGAAAATTAAAAGCTTTAGACAGTATACAGTGTCCTTCATCTTGCAATTTTTCAAACATACTCCAAAATGTTAGTCTAAAACAGGGCTAGACAACCTATTAATAATTACTGCCCACTGGTGCTGCATTAAGTACATTTTTTAGCGCAAGTACACACATTTTTTAGAAAGGAGGGTTTTAAAAATAAATAAATATGGATTTAAATGTATCTTTTGATTTCTACTTTATGCATGTTTATACATATATAATTTAAATTTAATGAATTTAAAAACGCTTTTTCTATTTGCACCCAGGGCACCTCACCAGTGTGTGCTTCTGATGGTGTGTTTCAATGTGTGTATCTGTTTGTCAGTGTGTGTGTGTGTGTGTATGTGCTAATGAGTGTATCTGTGTGTCACTGTTTTCTTTTTTTTTGTAAATATATGTTTATTGGGTGTTTTAAATTTTTCAGTTTCGAACATGTCATGAAAAAACTTCGGCATGGACACGCAGGTCTCATTAGGTTTACAAGCGAACTATTGCATTGGAACAAATGCTGCTCTTGTATGTATACACTGGTGACACGCAGGTCACATTGAAACGTAAGAAGCATAAACTAGTTGGACTCGCAGGTCCTATGGCATATACTTGTCATGTATCTCTAAGCGAGTTTCAGTTTGGGTACCTAGGTCCCATCTGTATGGAACGTTAACTGTCATTTTAGGTAGCGTCGTTCGGTCAGGTTTACGTTGAGTTTTGTGTGTTCATTCAACTAATTGAGACAACGTGTGTCTTAACATGGTGTATCTTAACCTGGTGCGGTGATATGTGGATCATTCATGAAAGGGTGTGGTAGAGGTATAATGGACTCGTAGGTCCTGATCGGGGTCGATGTTTTTTTTGTTTTTTTTTTATGTGGAGAATCTTTTGCATGTGTTATGTCTATGTGAGTGTGTATGTCAGTGGTTTCCAGGAGTTATAGGGTGTTGGGTCTGAATTTGTCTTCTGTCATAGACTGTTATCTGCGTAATGTATTTGTGGGTAAGTAGTAAGTAGAATGTAGGGGTAACTCTCGCGGCACGGGCGTTTTGTGGTCTTGTTTGGCTGGTATGAGTGGCATCTATGTTCGTTGTGTGGTTGATTCCCAGGTCTATCCCATTTATGTTGTTTTCCCTCCCGCCTTCCCCGCGTCCCGTGTCTTAGTCATGTGCTAGGTAGTCCATTGGGTTGTGTGTATGTGTGATGTGGATCCCACGGGAGGGAGAGCTATCCTCGTGGTATCGTGACTCTGGGATCAGGATTTTCGGTCTCTGGAGTGATAGTGTGTGAGGTTCGCTCCGGGGTCTCCTGTTGTTCAGCTCTATCTAGGGTATTGGTGTGTGGGTCGGTGGTGTCGGTTTGGGTTCAATGAGAGGTCTGTATGATGTTGTTTTTCGGGATTGGCAGGTTGTTGCCAGTATCGTATGGTGCTACGTCCTGTGTCCTCATTGGTTGCGTTCATGGGGTGTTTGTGTGTTGGCGGTGTGTTGATCCTGTGAACGTTGTGGTTGTATTGCGTGTAGTGTGTGGCTTGTTAGGGGGAGGGATGGGTGGAGGCCCCCTTAACTCCCTTCCCCAGCCGCCGCGTCCCCCCCATCTCGTCTCGCCACGTATATTATCCAAGGTTGCCACATGTCAACGTGTTTCGTGAGGGTGTCTCGTAAGGTCGCATGCATTTCTTCTGCGGATCTGATCTCTTCTACCCTGTTTAGCCATTGTTCCATTGTGGGGGCGTTTGTCGTTTTCCATAGGGCAGGGATTAGAGCCTTGGCCGCGTCGAGAAGGTGTCGTAGGATGGATTGTTTGTATTTTGAAATCGGGTCTTTAGTATGATGCAGGAGAGTGTTGTCTATTGACAATTGTATTGTGTTCCCTAGTATCTCTTTGATGCGGGACGTAATCTGGTTCCAAAACGGTTTAATGTTGGGGCAGTCCCACCAGATATGTTTTAGTGTTCCAATATCTGCTTCACATCTCCAACAGGTCACCGAAGTGTTGGGGAATATTCTGTGGAGCAGGTCTGGGGTTCTGTACCAGAATGTCAATAGCTTATAGTTCATTTCTTGGTATTTTGAGCTAATCGTGGATTTGTGATGAAGGATGAGAATTTTGTCCCATTGTGCGTCGGTGAAAACTTTGTCGGTGATGCTTTCCCATTTTTCCTTATACCGTCGAGTTTCTTGCTGCTCATCTGTGATTAGGTATTGGTAGAGCGTCGACGTTGGTTTCTGAGTAGGTGTTTGTTTGTCGCAGATGTCCTCAAACCACGTGAGGGTTCTGTGTACCTCGTGTTTGTTCGGTAGGGTGTGGTAGAAATGCGTCAGCTGGGAGTATCTGAATTTGTGCATGGGAGCTGGCGGGCCTTCCATTAGGCGTTCCAGGGGGGTCAGTCCAGTGGCGGTTAGTGTTTTGTGGAGTGGTATGAAGTCCCTTCCTTCCAGAAAGTCCCAGTGTGATATATTCTGTGATATATTCTGTGATACTTGTTTTAATTGGAACTCAACTGCAGTATTTCTTGGTTGCAACAACAATAAGGTTTACCTCCGTTTATATTGGTATGAAACTATGGTCACTGTACCTTTAAATATTCATGTAGGTAAAATTAGGCTTTGTAGCAATCCCTTATGAGTAAGAGGAATAATTAGACAAAGTGACACTTTAGTAAGTTTTAGATACAGTGTAATATAAATAATAGTGATTGACTTGCTTGGTAAAAGTATTACTTAACTTAGAGGTAGTTCTGGCACTGGAAGGGTTAATTCACCCAAAGAAAGAGAAATTAGAAGTCCGTTTCAACAAGCTGAGAACTAGGAGTGGAGAGAGGGGAAGTCCGTTTTAACAAGCCAAGGTCTGGAAGTGGAGAAGGTAGAATTCAGAGTTACAAGCCGAGGTCTAGGAGTGGAGAAGGTAGAAATCCGTTTACTAGCCGAGGTCGAGAAGTGGAGAAGGTAGAAATCCGTTTACAAGCCGAGGTCGAGAAGTGGAGAAGGTAGAAATCCGTTTACTAGCCGAGGTATAGAAGTGGAGCAGGTAGGATCAGAAGTAGAGCAGCTGATCTTCATGCAGCACCTGTGCGAATAATTCAGCCCTTTGAATCTGGCGCGGTCCTCCTAAGTATCGTGGAGGGACCGCGTCAGAGAAAGGGGCGGGGCTGAGCGCCGTGAACCCGGAAGTGGGTTCCGGCGATAAATTACATGCCATGCTATACCTGACAGTACCCCCTTCCCATGGGGCATCCTCTGGGTGCACTATTTCGGTTTGGAGGGATAGCGTTTGTGAAAGGCAGCAACTAACCTCCTAGCATGTACATTAGATGAATCTTCCCAAGTGTCTTCATCAACTCCATAACCTTTCCATCTGATAAGGTATTGCAAGGAGCCACGGTGGACACGAGAATCCAAAATTTTGTGAATTTCATATTCTTCTTCACCGTGGACAATGATAGGTTCAGGAGTTGTTACTATTTCCCTATAAAAAGGATCAGGGATGTGTGGTTTAAGTAAGGAGACATGGAATACTGGATGAAGTTTAAAACTTGGAGGAAGTTTTAGTTTAACAACGTTATCATTAATGATAGTAATTACTTGAAAGGGACCAAGAAAAAGAGAGCTCAATTTCTTTGAAGGACGGCTTGTGGTAATATTCCTTGAAGAGAGCCAGACAAGATCCCCTACCTTGTAAGGAGGGGGAATTCTTCTATTATTGTCAAAAAACCTTTTCTGGTTATTTTGGGCGAGTTGAAGATTCTCCCGTAATTTGAAAAATAGAGAAGACATAAATTCATTTTTTGATGTAACAGTAGGATTGGATGAAGTAATGGTTTGGATGGGGAATGAAGACGGATGAAGACCATAGTTGGAGAAGAAAGGAGTCATTTTCGTACTAGAATGAATGGTATTATTGTAAGAAAATTCGGCCATAGGTAACCATGTGGTCCAGTCATCTTGGAGGTATGAACAATAACATCGAAGATATTGTTCCAAACATTGGTTAACTCTTTCTGTTTGCCCATTAGTTTGGGGATGATAAGCGGAAGAGAGTTTGCGTTGAATTTGAAGGGAGAGACACATCTCTTTCCAGAATTTGGAGGTAAATTGTGTCCCCCTATCAGAAATAATTTCTTCAGGAAGACCATGAAGTTTCACAATATTGTCAATAAAGACCTTAGACAATTCTACAGAGGAGGGTAATTTTTTTAAAGAAATGAAATGGGACATTTTTGTGAAGCGATCCACAACGACAAGAATAGTGGTGAAATGTTGAGAAGGTGGAAGATCAACGATAAAATCCATAGAAATGGATTGCCAGGGTTTTTCTGGAATAGGTAAGTTAAGTAGTAATCCAAAAGGTTGATTATGTTCTGGTTTAGACCTTTGACAGATAGGACATGTTTTGACATATAATTCAATGGTTCTATCCTGGCGAGGCCACCAATAATATCGTGAAGTTAGTTCAAGTGTTTTCTTTATTCCAGGATGTCCAGCTAGGGGGGAATCATGAACCATCTTAAGTAATTTATTCCTAAGAATGGGAGGAATATAAATTCTATTTTTAAAATAAAATAGACCATCCTTTTTTGTTAGTATAGGTGTTTTGGGAAGTTCAAGATCCTTCTGATTCAAATTCTTTATGTCATCATGAAGAGAAGAGAGGATTCCTATTATTTTGGTAGAAGGATAATCATCAGTAGTAGTTTTAGAAGGAATTCGAGAAAGAGCGTCAGCCTTTTTATTTCTATTTCCAGGTCTATATATTAATTGGAAGTTAAATCGGTTAAAGAATAGGTTCCATCTAACTTGTCTAGCTGTAAGGGTTTTGTTAGTATAGAGATATTCAAGATTTTTATGGTCAGTATAAACTATTATAGGTTGTTTTGTATCTTCCAGAAGATGACGCCAATTTTCGAAGGCAGCTTTAACACTTAATAATTCTTTTTCACCAATAGGATAATTTTTTTCAGCAGAGCTCAAGGATCTTGAAAAAAAGGCAACTGGATGAAGTGGATCTTGTGGAGTCTTTTGTTGAGAAAGAACTGCTCCGATGGCTGCATCTGATGCATCAACTTCAAGAACATATAGGAATGTTGGATTAGGTAGTTGTAGAATAGGTGCAGTTGTAAATCTTTTTTTTAATTCGTCGAAGGCTGTTTGAGCATCTTTATTCCAATTAAAAGGACGTTTACTACTGTTGAGGAGGTTAAGAGGATGTGATACATCCGAATAGTTTCTAATAAATTTTCTATAGAAGTTTGCAAATCCAAGAAAACGTTGTAATTCTTTTGTAGTAGTAGGAGCAGGCCAATCAATAATACATTTGATTTTGGAATTATCCATCTTCAAAGAATGAGGTGAAATAATGTATCCTAGAAAAGAGAATTCAGTAACCTCAAAAAGGCATTTTTCTGGTTTAGCGTATAATTTATGAGTTCTCAGTCTAGATAGAACCCATCTAACATGTTTCCTATGTTCATCCAAATTGTTAGAATATATTAAGATATCATCTAAGTAGATAATAACACATACATCCAGAAGATCTCTAAAGATATCATTGATAAAATGTTGAAACGTTGCAGGGGCATTACAGAGCCCGAAAGGCATCACTAGATATTCGTAGAGACCATATCTTGTCCGGAAGGCGGTTTTCCATTCATCATCCTGTTTTATTCTAATGAGGTTATATGCGCCTCGAAGGTCGAGTTTAGTGAATATAGTTGCAGTTCTTAACCTTTCAATTAATTCATTTATTAGTGGAAGAGGATAACGATTTTTAATAGTTATTTTATTTAAGGCTCTGTAATCTATAATAGGACGGATGGTTTGGTCTTTATTCTTCACAAAGAAAATACTAGAAGCAGCAGGAGAGGTCGAGGGTCTGATGAACCCTTTGCGTAAATTTTCATTGAGATATTCTTTTAAAATTTCTAACTCCTTTTCAGAGAGTGGATAAATATGACCATAAGGAATAGGGGCTCCGGGTATGAGATCTATTGGGCAATCATATAGCCGATGAGGAGGAAGTGTTTCCGCTTCTTTTTTACAAAAAACATCTGAAAAATCGGAGTAGAATGGAGGTATAACTGGTTCTACAGTAGTTTGGAGAATAGGAATGTGTTGTAAGCACGTTTTTTTACAGAAATCAGAAGCAAAGGAGATGGAGAAGGGAGACCACTTAATTAAAGGATCATGGTTTTTTAACCAATTAATTCCCAGAATGACGGGATAAAGTGGAGATTTAATAACATCAAATGTAATGAATTCGAAATGTACGTTGTTGGTAATCATTCTTAGAGGGATTGTTTCATCTTTGATGGGTCCTGAGGATATAAATGAACCGTCAATAACTCTGATTGGAATAAATTGGTTTTTTGAACACAAGGAATTTTATTTTTTGAAACAAAAGAAAAATCAAGAAAAGTTCCATTAGCACCAGAATCAATGATGGCCTCAGTCACGATTCTTTTTGTATCCCACTGTAATATGAGAGATATAGAAAAATAAGTAGATGCTTTTCTTTTTTGAAAAACGTTCAATATAGAGGTAGATGAATGAAGCTTACCACCTTTTGAATTTTTCAGTAGAGGACATTCGGAAATTAGATGTTCATTCGAGGCACAATACATACATAAGTTTAGTTGTCTCCTTCTCATTCTTTCTTCAGAAGTAAGAGGACTTTTTATTATACCTACTTCCATAGGTTCAGTTTGTGGAGGAATTTTTCCAGGTAGTTTTAGAGTAGTGAAAGGTTTTCTCCAGGTAGAATTAGTAAGAACCCTTTCAGCTTTTCTTTCTCTTAGACGTCTATCAATACTGATAGACAGTTGAATCAATGCATTTAAGGTAGGAGGAAGTTCTGTACGAGAGAGTTCATCTTTCACAGCTTCAGATAATCCGAGACGGAATTGATTGCGTAAAGTAATGTCATTCCATTGGGTTTCTGTAGCCCATCTTTTGAATTCTGCAATATAATCTTCAACAGGTCTATTCTTTTGATGTAATGTTCTGATGGTTAAATCAGCAGTAGTTTGTTTAAAAGGATCTTCATATAATAAAGACATAGCTTCAAAGAACTCATCCAATGAATCCAATATGGGATCATCATTTTCCAAAAAGGAATGGGCCCATGCCATAGGTTCACCTCTTAAAAAAGAGATCACTGAACAGACTTTGGATCTTTCGGTGGGATAAGATCTAGGTTTTAAAGCAATTAGTAGTTTGCAAGAATTCAAAAACTCTCTGTACTTTGTTCTATCTCCATAAAATTTTTCTGGATTACAGACAGCAGGATCACCAGCCGATTGAAGAGCGGCATGAGGAAGATGACCTTGAATGTCTCTAACATAGGTTAATATTCTCTCATTTGTAATTTGCAGTTCCTGTAACCCATGAGCAATCGTATCCACTCTATTGGTTAGGGCAGAAACTTGAGAATTAATATCTGCTGGTTCCATTGAAGGCTGAATTATTCTGTGATATATTCTGTGATATATTCTGTGATACTTGTTTTAATTGGAACTCAACTGCAGCATTTCTTGGTTGCAACAACAATAAGGTTTACCTCCGTTTATATTGGTATGAAACTATGGTCACTGTACCTTTAAATATTCATGTAGGTAAAATTAGGCTTTGTAGCAATCCCTTATGAGTAAGAGGAATAATTAGACAAAGTGACACTTTAGTAAGTTTTAGATACTGTGTAATATAAATAATAGTAATTGACTTGTTTGGTAAAAGTATTACTTAACTTAAAGGCAGTTCTGGCACTGGAAGGGTTAATTCACCCAATGAAGGAGAAATTAGAAGTCCGTTTCAACAAGCTGAGAACTAGGAGTGGAGAGTGGGGAAGTCCGTTTTAACAAGCCAAGGTCTGGGAGTGGAGAAGGTAGAATTCAGAGTTACAAGCCGAGGTCTAGGAGTGGAGAAGGTAGAAATCCGTTTACAAGCCGAGGTCGAGAAGTGGAGAAGGTAGAAATCCGTTTACAAGCCGAGGTCGAGAAGTGGAGAAGGTAGAAATCCGTTTACTAGCCGAGGTATAGAAGTGGAGCAGCTGATCTTCATGCAGCACCTCTGCGAATAATTCAGCCCTTTGAATCTGGCGCGGTCCTCCTAAGTATCGTGGAGGGACCGCGTCAGAGAAAGGGGCGGGGCTGAACGCCGTGAACCCGGAAGTGGGTTCCGGCGAAAAATAACATGCCATGCTATACCTGACACCCAGGCCGTGATCGGTAGTCCTCCCCCCAGTGCTTGGTTGTGTGTTAGTGTGGTCATCGGGCTGGGTGTTGGGGAGATGATCGTTGCGTTCCTCATTGTTGACCATATGTGGAGGGTGTGACTCGCCGGCGAGGTTGCGCCGGGGTCATTACGCCGTGGCGTTTTCTGGTTCCATAGGGACGCAAAAATGGATGGGCTGCCTGATTCTTTGTCCAAGGCCACCCATTGTTTGCATCTCGGGTTAGTGTGCCATTCCAGTATCCGTTGTAGGGCTGTCGCTTGGTGGTATTTGCGTAGGTCTGGGAGTGCCAGTCCGCCCTGACTCCTGGTCTTGCATAATATTTCATATCTTAGTCGAGGTCTGCATCCTCTCCAGACGTAGGTCAGGAATGCGGTTTTCATTGTCGCGAAAAAGGTCGTCGGCAATGCCACTGGGATCGTATGGAATAAATATAGTAGTCTGGGTAGTATATTCATTTTGATGACCGCTATGCGGCCGAACCATGAGATGTGTGGGTAATTCCAGGTTCGGAGGTCTTGTTGAATGCGTGTGAGGAGTGGGAGGAAGTTTTTCTGGTAGATGGCGTTGGGGTCAGCCATCACCCATATCCCCAGGTATTTCATTTGGGTATGGCACCATCGGAACGGGAAGGTCGAGGCTATATCCCCGTGTTCCCCCAGTGGGTCCGTGATGTTGAGCAGTTCGCATTTTCTTAAGTTAAGTTTGAGGCCCGAGAGGTGTCCGTATTTTTCGAATTCTTCCATTAGGCATGGTAGGGTGAGTCTTGGACGTGTAATGAAGAACAACATGTCATCCGCGTATGCGGCTACTTTGTGTGTGGCGGTTGTACAGGTGTAGCCCGTGATGTTAATATTTCGTCGGATTGCTTCCAGTAGGGGTTCCAATGTTAATGCGAACAATAACGGGGACAAGGGGCACCCCTGCCTCATACCATTGCAAATCTGGAAGGACTCCGTCAGGGCTCCGTTAACACGCACTGCTGCTGTCGGGGTGCTGTATATCGCTCCGATCCATTTCTGTATGTTGTCGTTAAACCCCAGTAGACGTATCGTCGTTTTCAAGAATGCCCAGTCAACTCGGTCGAACGCCTTTTCGGCGTCCGTGGAGAGTAGCAGGAGTGGTGTTCCATGTTGTCTTGCTAGATGTTGTATAGCGAGAACTCTCAGAGTGCTGTCTCGAGCCTCCCGTTCCGGTATGAACCCCGTTTGATCAGGGTGCACGAGTGTTGGCATTAGGTTGCTAAGTCGGGTGGCTAATATTTTGGTGAAGAGTTTTGTGTCCACGTTTAAGAGGGAGATGGGTCTGTAGCTGCCGCAGGTTTCCGGGTCCTTACCTGGTTTTGGGATTACTGTGATTGTGGCCGATAGTGATTCGGCGTGGAATGTATGTCCCTCAGTGATGGCATTGAGCGCCTTTGTGAGTTTGGGGGCTAGTATATCTTGGAAGCGTTTGTAGTAGTCCAGCGTAAGTCCGTCGGGTCCGGGTGCTCGTCCTGTCTTCGTCGTTTTGATAGCTGTCTTAATGTCGTCTTCGGTGATCGGGCGGTCGATGGTTTCTGCGTCTACGGCCGTCACCGTCGTGTGTAGATGTTCTCTCAGGAAGCATTCCATGCGGCCTTGTTTGATTCGTCTGCCTTCTTCGTCGCTTTGTGAATGTGTATTGTAGAGCGAGGAGTAGTAGGTGAGAAATTCCTTGGCGATTTTCTCCGGGTGTTGGGTAGTAGTGCCGTCGCGTGTTTTTCATTTGTGGACTTGTGAGGGGTGTTGTTGTCCCCTGAGCATTTGTGCGAGGAGTTTGCCTCCTTTGTTTGCGTGGAGGTAGAAGAAGCCTTTAGATCTACGGAGTTGTCTCAGGTGTCTCTTGAGTAGCAGTGCGTGTAGTCTCCTTCTTTCCTCTAATAGTTCTTTGTAGGTATCTTCCACCTGTTGACGTTTGTGTTGTGTTTCCAGGGAGCGGATCCGGTCCAGGATGTTTGACATAAGTGCGCCCGCCTCTCTTTTCCGTTGTGACGCGATTTGGATAAGCTTGCCCCGGAGTACACTTTTGTGTGCCTCCCATACTGTCATATCAGATACGTCTCCCGTCTCATTCTCGGTAAAGTACGTCCGTAGAGTGTCGGTGACTTGGGCCCTCAGTGGGAGGTCGGTTAAAAGGGAGTCGTTAAGTCTCCACGTCGTTTTCGTCGGTCTTATGAGTGGAGATTCAAGGTCCATCGACACTTGTCTGTGGTCCGACCACGTTGCAGCGTGTATGGATGCTCTCCTAAGTCTTATTAGAGCTTCTTGTTGGTGTGTCACTGTTTTCATACATGTTTGGTGGCTGTGTGTGTATGCAGTGGTGTATTCTGGATTTGTGCTGCCCTAGGCACGACTAAATTCGGCAACCCCTTATCTAAATTTGCCCCACCAATTCGTGTCAAGGCCTTTCTTTTGACTGACAGACACACACACACACACAAGGACAGACACTCACAATGACAGACACAAACACACACTCACTGACAGTCAGAAACATCCTCACTGCCAGACACACCCATATTTTCTCATACACTCACTAATTATTAATATTTTTTTAATCTAAAAGGACATATCTCCCTCATCGCCCGGCTAGAATATTAGTACGTTAACACCTAGAGGGGGCCCTAAGGTGGCAGCCAGCTCTTGAGCCTCCCAGTACACGAGGCAAACAAGGCATTTACCTGGGCACTTGGGAGCGTTTTTTTCTGCCCCCCCCTGAAAGTGCCGCCCTAGGCAAATGCCTTGTTTGCCTTGTGGTAAATACACCCCTGTGTGTATGGAGGGGGGTGGTGCAGTAGCTTTTGCAAGCTGGGTTGTCTGTTTTTCTGAATGAAGGCAAGCTCATCATAGTTGTAATATGTAAATATTGGGAATTGTTGTTCTTATGATTTTCGAGACCTTACTGTTGAGCTATAGATACAAGAATTGCTGAACAAAGAATCTACCTTCTTATAAATGTTCCCAATAGATGGGTGGAGAATGCAAATGTAAACATATGGTAGAAGGGGATATAAATCCTTTCATTTGCCACCTACAATACCCTTTGAATAGACTTTTGTTCCTTCCATATGGCATTGTATATTATTTTCAAGGCTTTGTAATTACAGGCTGTGATGTCTATGAAAGCTCATGTGCTTTTTCTTAAAGGCACAATGTGGTCAAGGTAAAATGTATTTACAGAATGAGTTCATTTATTCTCAAAATAAATTGCTGACTTGCAAAATGTATACCAAAATAACCTAGCTGTAATAGAAAATCTCCAACTCATTTTTAGCAATTTGTCAACTCTCTGCTTAGTGAATTGATCCCTAGAGATGTGTAAAGTTGATTTCCTCATCCACTATCCCCTTTGATTTGCCCTGATTGTGTCACTTCCCTAAGCGGGGCAAACCTCTTCTGTGATGCCAACACGCTGACTTTATTGCAACTGACTGGAGTACCATCAGCGAGCGCTAACTGTGTTGCCTAGGGAGTTACCATAACAACAAGAGGTTCTGTCCTTTAAGAAAGAAATATGTTTAGGGATCACTATCTGAGGCATTTTGGTCCCCAGTGAAGGACAGTCCACACAAACAATGATTCTGCTTATATTTGGTATAGGAACTCTGATTAAATCAATAGGTTAACACTTATTTTATTGTTTAATGTATATAGATGTTGCAACAAGCATAATTGAATAGAATATTTTATGTAGAGATGAATTAGTTGGCCGTTTTGAGGATAACCCCCAATTATTCCCTTCTTACATTAATTAGTAAATTACCTTAAACACGATCTTAGTTTACACATAAGATTAGCACATAAAAATGGGAACACTCCTTCAGGGTGTGGAACAAACACAATTTTATAGTATCTGACTGTTTTCTATAAGTGTAGTAAAACAAGTGGACAGACTATACGCCAGATGCGTGTTTCGGTGCTCCAAATGGCACCTTCTTCTGGGGTAAAATGAAATAAAAATTTTACCCTGACGAAGGTGCTGTTTGGAGAACCGATATGTGTGTCGGGCAATTAGCCTGGTCACTTGTTTTTTGCACGTATGCAGTATGGGTAGAACTTTTTTCACAGTATAAATAGTTGTATAAGGCAGATACTCAGTAGGCATTGTGTAATAACTGGTCTGTGGTTTTCTCTGGTAAATAAGTATTTTATTTATATATATATAGATATCTTCTTTTAGTATTCTACACATTGCTTTTAAGCAGGCCGAGGTATGCAGAATTCATTGAAGCCCTAGTAGCAAGTGCAGCTCAGTGAAGTGTGCCTTGATTGGATGATGAGGTGGACATTATGGGAAGTAGTATGGGTTTGGCTATGGGCAGTTAGGGGGATGGCTGTATATATATTGGGCAGCCATTTTAAAAGATACCTCATTCTAATCTCATTCTGCTGACCTAATCTTGTCCCACCCAACCTCCTTTTCATTTACGTGGTGGTTCATTTATTTCCCCATTTGGTCACAGCATCGGGGGCTTGAGAGTTAGATTAATTGGGGGAAGGAGTTGTATTATTATTATTATGTTTATTTAAGGGGTTAAATAATCAGTTAATTTGGTTTTAAGGTTGGTGTTGCAGGTTTCGAGCTGGCCTGTGGCTCAGAAACTAGTGGTGGTAGGGGAATCATGGTATACCCCTATGGTATTCCTCCTATGGAGGAGAAGGACATGTTAATTGCACTTTATGGTGCTATGTTTATGAGGTTATTTGGTTGTCAGTATTTTATGTGTGGGTCATTGTCAGTGTTGGATGGTTTTATATAGATTGTTTAAATGGGTGTGTGACAATGACCCAAAAAGGTTATGCACTAAGTTACTTTATTAAAACCTGTGGAATTATTTTACCCATACCTCCTGTGCCGTGATTTATACGGGGTGGGCTGTTTCTTCCCGGAGCCCAAAATCCAACGATGCAACCGTCAAGCACTTCTCTAGTTTGCCTGCACTGCCCTGTGTAATACATTAATATGTCATCTAGACACAGCCTCTGTCACCGGATATATAGAGATTAGGCTCTACATTATCTCTAATGGGGACCTGCTGTTTCCCCTAGTGGTATGTAGGTGCACCCATTATTTAAGATGCACTGGTAGGTAGTCATAGATTATTTCTCTCTTCTTTTCCATTTACTGCTTATTTCTATTTTGTTTACCCGCATCAATCACCACTTACCGTTTACCTTTTGCACTTTACATTCACACTTTTTTGGCCGTTGAGGGATGCTGACAGATCAGATATAGATCGGAGCCTGTTTTTATTGCCGGTTATATTATTAGGTGTATTTCCATTTTCAAATGGATACTTGCTACTCATTTTTCTGGTCTATTATTTCTACTTGTTCTGGAAGCATTGCTGAAGTCACCTATGTTTTAATTACACACTGGCACACTTTATTTCGTTTCCAAAGACATATTTTGTAGTCCGTTTCCTGGATATTGTCGTTTCTTTATTCTAATAAAGTTATTTCTTTTTATTATTTATTCCTCTCTAATTCTATTGGTTTTAGACCAAATGTCCATTTCCTTTTGCTCCCGCGTGTATGATATTTGGTTCATGCCCATACTTAGGATTTAAAGATAGTGACTACTTTTTTTCCCCCTATTTTCCAATATCTTTCTCCCCTAGTTTTAGGGAGTTCACGTGATGGAAATTAGATTACTTATTGTGTTTCAAATGTGCACTTTAGTTTAGGTGATATACCCCTATTGGCCTGCCATCAGAAATTTTGGGGCCCCTGACACAGCTCAAGGTCTGGGCCCCCCAGGGCCTGCCCCGAAGTCTGCTCACAGGTTCGCCCACAGTGCCGCCCCCGAGTCCACCCAAAGGGCTGCCCCTGAGTCCGCCCACACGGATGCAGTGTGTGTACTGATTGTGGTGTGTGTGTATAATGGATGTAGAATGTGTGTAGTGGATGCAGAGTGCGTGTGTAAAGTGAGTAGCAGTGTGTGTGTAATGGATGCAGTGTGTATAGTGGATGCAGATAATGTATGTGTAATGTATGAGGTGTATATTAGATGCAGAGTGTGTGTTTGTGTGGTGGATGTAGTGTGTGTGTGTTTGTGTAGTTGATGTAGTATGTATTAGATGTCGTATGTATAGTGCATGCAGAGTGTGTGTTTGTGTAGTGTGTGTGTATATAATGAATGCAGAGTGTGTGTTTGTGTAGGCATGTAATGTGTGTAAACTGGGGGAAAGGGTCATTTGAATTTTTTTAACTTTAAAAAAATATATATTTTATAACATTTTATTTTACTCCCCCCTCGCTGCTTCTTACCTGGCCAGGGAAGGGGGAGATCGTGTTTTCTGGTGGTCCCGTGGCATGGTGTTTGCAGCCAGCAGCTGGAATCTGCAGTGGGGGCCCACAACACACTCTCACTTCCCTTCCCAGCAGCTCCCCTGTCTAACTCTCGGGACTTGCGAGATTTAAAAAGGGGAGCTGCTGGGAAGGGAAGAGAGAGTGTGTTGCCGCCCCCTTCCGCAATAAACTGGTAGCCGGGGGCACGCAGGTACACATAGATATAATGGAAATCGCTATATATACGTGTACTTAAGCAATGTGGGGCCCAGAACTCCCAGAGCAGTCCGGGTCCCCCAGGACCACTGGGCCCATGATCACCGTCATGGTTGTCATGCCCTGATGGCGGCCCTGACCCCTAACATATAAAGTGCGAGTGCAGTGCTTTAAAATAAATGTTGGGGACTTACCTTTACAAGTGCAACAAATATGGATATATATAATGCAAAGAAAGGGAAAAAATTAAGAATTAGAGTATAGTATGTAAGTAAATATTTAACCACACATATAGTGAGTGGAAATAAATAGACATGTGCAATTTGTTTTGTTCCGAATGTGAATTTGGACGAATTTCCGAAGTGCTGAAGTGCTTCAGATTTCTGAAAAGTGGCAAAACAAGAGAGGGAGGGAAAATTATGTGAATGATGACAGGGGAATGGTTCGGGGTAGGGTTAGTGTTAGGCGAGCCGTGCAGATGTTCCGAATTACTGAAGTCCCGAATTTCGGAATTGCTGAAGTGAACCGAATTGCCAAAGTGCCGAATTTTTTTTCTTACCCGAATTTCCGAACCGAACTGAACCAAATTTTTTGCTTATGCACATCCCTAGAAATAAGCTCACAATGAATAGAGCATTTTCAGAGCATAGGCTCTAAACTCAGTAGGCTCTTGTGCCGTTTAGTAGGCAAGCAACAACCTTTCTTCTAAGGATATTCTTTTCACGTATTCATCCGTTTATAAAAATGTGATTAATTGAATTTATTGTTTAGACAGGAAAAGTTGTGCCGAGCAACATTACTGTCCTGACAGGAAAAGTTGTGCCAAGCAGCAATCATGCAAATAGGATCCTGGTAACTGCCTTTGGAGTCAAAAGCCGGTTACAACCAATCAGATCCACAGGCGGGTTATTTAGGCCTAGTTCTCCTCTTACTCAGTGCCCTTGTGGTTGTCCGAGAGCATTTTATTGGTTCTGGTAATTCTGGTTATTTGACTTTGGCATTGTTTTTGACTTTCCTGTTTTCTAGCATCCCTGATCCCTGGCTTTTTCCTCATCGTTGTGTCTCTTTCTGTATCCCTTGACCTCGGCTATTCCTGACTATTCTTTGGTACGTTAGTCCGGCCATTCTAAGGTCTGGTATACGTTACCTATCAGTTCTCTGTGTTACACAATTCTACATGCTGGATCATACTGTAATCCTGACAATTCTTAACAGGAGCTCCCAATATGGTCCATGTTAATTAGAGATAATAAAGAGACAAGACACCTTCTAGGTGTAGCAATTTCAAAATATGTCAGATAATATGTGACAAAAGTGAGGTGCTCACTTTGGATAGAGCTTTTTGACAACTAGCTCCAAGTTGAAAAGACTTGTGTCACTTAGGGGGTGACACTCCTCTGTCTGGAACATGGATCAGATGATGAATGAACAGGAGGGAAGTATAATAAAGTAAATACCTTTTTATTGCCTTCAAAATAATAAAAACAATAAGCAGATTAAAACATGGGCAAATTAAAATAAAGGTTCTCTTCTCCTGTCTCCCGAGACACGTTTCACCTGGAATGCTGTTTTTTTTTCAGACAGATAAGTGTCACCCGTAAGCAGGGCCGGACTGGCCCACCGGGATACCGGGAAATTTCCCGGGGGCCGCGGCACCTGGGGCTGGTCTGACAGCCCTAATCATTGGGCTGACAGCTCCTGTGATCCCAGCCGGCCATGTGTGAGCTGTGCGGCCGCACAGAGCCCCATGGGAGCAGGGGGAGCCAGGAGGCCAGCACAGCTCACACATGGCCGGCCGGGATCATAAAAAAAAATTGCGGTGGGGGCGGAGCTTACGTGCAGCTTGGCGGGGCTTAGGGGCGGCGGACGCGGAGCTTACTGTGCGGCGTGGCCCGGCTGACTGCAGCATGGGAAGCAGGAAGGAGTCCCTGCTTCCCCAACAACCAGCCTCCAGGAGCTCCAAGCAGGAGGTAAGAAGCAGGTCAGTGTGTCTGTGTGAGTGTGTGACTGTCTGTGTGTGTGACTGTCTGTGAGTGTGTGACTGTCTGTGTGTGTGACTGTCTGTGTGTGACTGCCTGTGAGTGTGTGACTGTCTCTGTGTGACTGCCTGTGTGAGTGTGTGTGACTGCCTGTGAGTGTGTGACTGTCTCTGTGTGACTGCCTGTGAGTGTGTGACTGCCTGTGTGAGTGTGTGACTGCCTGTGAGTGTGTGACTGTCTCTGTGTGACTGCCTGTGTGAGTGTGTGACTGTCTGTGTGAGTGTGTGACTGTGTGAGTGTGTGACTGTGAGTGTGTGACTGTCTGTGTGAGTGTGTGACTGTCTGTGTGAGTGTGTGACTGCCTGTGAGTGTGTGACTGTCTGTGTGACTGCCTGTGAGTGTGTGACTGCCTGTGACTGTGTGACTGTGTGTGAGTGTGTGACTGTCTGTGTGAGTGTGTGACTGTCTGTGTGTGACTCTCTGACTGAGTGTGTGACTGTGAGTGTGTGACTGTGTGACTGTCTGTGAGTGTGTGACTGTGTGACTGTCTGTGAGTGACTGTCTGCCTGTGTGTGTGCGTGATTGTCTGCCTGTGTGTGTGCGTGACTGTCTGCCTGTGTGTGCGTGACTGTCTGTGTATGTGTGTGTGACTGTCTGCCTGTGTGTGTGTGTGTGGCTGTCTGCCTGTCTTTGTATGTGTGGGTGTTTGCCTTGGTGTCAGTGACTGTCTGTGTGTGTGTGTGGCTGTCTGCCTGGGTGTCAGTGACTGTCTGCCTCTGTGTGTGTGTGCGCACATCTGCTAGTGAGGGAGCCTCTGTGTGTGCGTGTGTGTGCCTGCTAGTGAGTTTGTGTGTGTGGGTGTGTGCCTGCTAGTGAGTGAGCTTATATGTGTGTCAGTGAGCTTGTCTGTAGGGATCATATGTGTGTGTGTGTTAGTGAGCTTGTCTGTAAGGAGCATGGGTGTGTCGGAGCCTGTCTGTGGTGAGCATGTGTGTACAGTGAGCTTGTCTGTAGTAAGCATGAGTGTGATCGTGAGCTTGTCTGTAGTGACCATATGTGTGTCACTGAGCTTGTCTGTAGTGAGCATGTGTGTGTCAGTGAGCTTGTCTGTAGTGAATCTGTGTGCTAGTGAGCTCTTCTGTAGGGAGCGTGTGTGTCAATGGGCTTGTCTGTAGGGAGAGTGTGTGCGCATCAGTGAGCTTGTCTGTAGTGAGCGTGTGTGTGTGACAGTGAGCTTGTCTATAGTAAGCTTGTGTGTGTGTATCAGAGTTTGTCTGTACTAAATTTGTGTGTGCGCCAGTAACCTTGTCTGTGTGTGTCATTGTCTGTCAATGAGCCTATTTGTGTGCATCAGTAAGATTGTCTGTCTGTTTGTGAGTATGCTTTACTGTATAATTTAATTACCCTAAAAGAACTAATATTTTGAATTAGAAGAAGTGTATCAATAAAAAAAAAAATATATATATATATATATATATTGTTGCATCACCAGGGATCCAGTATCCAGTATATATATATAGGCAATTGAAATAGTTGGCTGCACTCTCGAATTTCCTTCAAATTTTACTTTTGTTGAAATATTTAAGAGAAGATCAACGTTTCAGTCCCTCTTGTGGACTTGCATCAGGATCATGACGAAAGTCCACAAGAGGGACTGAAACATTGATCTTCTCTTAAATATTTCAATAAAAGTTACATTTTCAGGAAATCCAAGAGTGCAGCCAACTATTTCAATTGTGTGTGTATATATATATATATATATAAACACCCTACATAGCACAATGACTGGCTATGGGGCTGGCATAGATTTTTTTTCCAGGGCTGCTTTGTATCCCCAGTCCGGCCCTGCCCGTAAGTGACACAAGTCTTTTCAACTTGGAGCTAGTTGTCAAAAATCTCTATCCAAGGTGAGCACCTCATATTATCTGACATATTTTTAAATTGCTACACCTAGAAGATGTCTTGTCTCTTTATTATTTCTTATTTACATGGACCATATGGGAGCTCCTTTTAAGAATATCTTTCGAAGAAAGGTTGTTGCTTGCCACCTAAGGGCACAAGATGCTACAGAGTTTAATGCCTATACCCTGGAAAGGCTCTATACACTGTGAGTTTAATTCCACTCACTATAAGTATGGTTAAATATTCACTTACATATTATACCATAATTCTTTATTTTTTTTCCCCTTTCTTTACATTATATATATCCATATTTGTTGCATTTGTGAGGGTAAGTACCTACGTTTATTTTAAAGTGCTGCACTCGCACTTTATATGTTAGGGGTATATCACCTAAACTAAGGTGCATGTTTGACATACGTTTTACGGTTGGTGGGTACACACAGAATGTTTTTCAGTTGCTATAAACAAAATAAAATCACTGTAATAGTAATAAGCGCCACAAATTTTCACACTTAAGTTTTAAAAAAAATTCAGGTTACTCATTGTATTTGTATATTAAAGTGAGCTTAGTATTTGGAAGAAGAACATTAAGCGATCCATGGAAAGAGGAGACCTATAAAAAAATATATACTGTGTGCTAACTCTTAATTGTGGTCAAAATTGGGAATTATATATTTCATTGAAAACAACTGTGTCACAAATTAAAAGGGACTGTCGTCGCTCATGATACCTTGCTTGCAGAGGTGGAGAAGGGCCTGGCAGACCTGCAGCAGCACCAACAAAGGGCTGAAGGCAGGATCGATGCTCCTTAGGATCAGCGACGCAGGTACAACCTGAAGCTAAGGGGGGTGTCGGACTCGGTGGGACTGTCCGACCTCCCCCACTTTGTCAGACGGCTCTTTGCAGCCTACTTACCACCGAAGCACGTCAAGGCCTTGAAACCAGGTGGCATGTTCCACATCCCCAAGCTGCCGGGGCGCCACCATCTGCTACTTTGGACCTGATCCTCTGCTTTAGGTCACTGCAGGACAAGCTGCTGTGAGAGGAAAGTCCCCACTTACCTTTGAGTGTGTCACGCTACTCCTCTTCCCAGATCTCACGAGAAATACTCTCTTGTGGCGCCGCTCCCTGCGACCATTGCTTTAATTGCTGCGTGCAAACAAAGTGCCATACCATTGGGGCCTACCTCGCACTGTCATGATCACCACTCAGGGAACTTCTCACCAGGATGAAATCTGTCAGGCGCTGGAAGACCTTCTGAAGATGCTGTGCATTGACCCGCCTTCCTCGGATGAGAGAACGAGCATGTCCACTCTTGGCTTAGCAAGGATCAGAGAATTAACGTTGCGGACGGCCCGACACACCTCGTCTACCGATGCTGCAACTTGGCTGGGAGCCAGCCGAGCCATGGAGGCTGATGTCTTCACTATCAAGATCCTATGTAACACCAGGGACTTCTATAGTACCACCGTTGAAAAGTTGATATAACCTTATTGTTGCTTTCTCTCTTTTACTTGATTTTTGATTTTACTCTTGTTTGATATTACCTTTTTCCTCCTTTCCCTATCTCCCTATCAGGGGGAACACAGGGCAGTGTTACCACGCAGTACTCACACTATAAGTACACTCAGGATAGGGGCCTCTAACCAGGTTCAAAACCGACTCCAGAATACCCCCTGGGCAACATGAGTACAGGTTGCCAACCAAGAGATAGTGTTAAAACTGATAAAATTGTTATACCTCCCTTCCTGTCCTTTGCTTGGCGATAGCATACTACACCACTATTTCCTTCGGGAGTAATCTTCACAATGGGTGTACCTGACTCTCGCTTACACATTAGTCTCATGAACCGATGGAAACTCCACTCTCATGGTCTTTAGACAGGAACTGTACCATACCAAATAATCCTCATCTCACATATATACTCTAGTATATATATATATAGCGGCGGCGAGGCTCATCTTCCTGTCCGCCCGCACCTCCCATGCCTCACCCTTCTGTCAGTCCCTACATTGGCTTCCTATAAAATATAGAGCTCAATTTAAAATTCTGGTTCTTGCTTTCAAATCTCTACATAATGCTGCTCCCACCTATCCATCCTCCCTTATATACAAGTATGTCCCGTCTAGGCCCTTACGATCTGCTGAAGACTTACGTCTATCTTCTGTCCGTACTTCCACCTCTGATGCTCGCCTTCAAGATTTCTCGAGGGCTGCACCGTTCCTGTGGAACTCGCTTCCCTCCTCCGTTAGATGCTCACCCAGTCTCCACTCCTTCAAAAAATCGTTAAAAACCCACTTCTTCATAAAAGCATATCAATTAAACTGTTAATAGCTCCTGACTGATTCCTCTTCTGCAACTGTCATTAGTCTAATACTATCCTTACCTTTTTGTGTCATTTTACCCCACTCCCTCTAGCATGTAAGCTCATTGAGCAGGGCCCTCAACCCCTCTGTTCCTGTGTGTCCAACTTGTCTGGTTACAACTACATGTCTGTTCGTCCACCCATTGTAAAGCGCTGCGGAATTTGACGGCGCTCTATAAATATCATAATAATAATAGCACTAAACTGCCTTTTCCTTCTCTTGCTAATATATGTGAAATATGCTGAGCAATTATCACTGTATTACTCTTTGACAAGTTATCCACTCAAACATGTTTTCATTAAATGTGAAATGAGAAAAAAGAATTAAAAAATAAATAAATAAAAGGGACTGTCGTAGTAAAGCTTAGCTTTTAATGAATGCCACACTATTAATGAGAGGCTTTTTGTGTCTAGCATCTGTTGTGCCTTAGGGTGTCTCGAGTGGTTTAATCAAAATATGATCTCCAAAACACAAAAAGAGGTAAACTGTTCTTCCATTGCAATCCATTGAGGCGTGTGTTGTAGTCCATGCAAGGCTCCTATTCAATTTAAATTAGTCCTGTCATGCATACCCACTCCACCTTAAAGCTACACTATAGTGTCAGGAATACAAACATGGATTCCTAACACTATAGTCCTGAATTGGCTGTTTAGGTGACCGCCCCACCTCCAGTCACAGTAAAAATTTGATTATACTCACATTTTCTCCCACACTGCGCCTGGCCCAGCTTCCATGGCTGAGATCATCAATGTATCTCTATGGGGAACATTCAGGAGTGGCCACTGGAAGTATCCCTAGGAGGCAATGTAAAAGGCAGTGTTTGCATGAAAATATCTGCAGGGAATGATTATACTCACCAGAACAGCTATATCAAGCTGTAGTTGTTCTGGTGACTATAGTGTCCCTTTAAGTGTCCACTTGGGCCTTTTAACAACTTCATCTCAAAGAATATGTTATGTAGCCTAGAGTGTTACTTTTTTGTTTTAAACTATTTTCAAAAGGGGTACACTGACAACTAACAGGGCCACTGGGCGATTATAGATCAAGGGTTCCCCTCCTGATACAAGGATTTCTGACTACTGCTACTCTTCTCCCCTCTTCTTTGTGCATTTTTCCAGCACTGATACTGGCTGGGTGACAGCCACACAGTCATGACTCCCACACCCGCAGGGCCCCCAAACAGGGCCCGATTTACTTTAACCCCTTAAGGACCAAACTTCTGGAATAAAAGGGAATCATGACATGTCACACATAAATAAATTGTGCTTGCTGGTGTCATCACAAGCAACGTCCCCCACATGTAAAACACCACAGCCTATACCAGAGGCATAACTAGTAACTACCGGGCTCCGGTGTCTCATTCCTCCATGTGTCTTACCCCCCCAGCCCCTCCATGTTTCTCATTCCTCCCAGCCCCTCCATGTGTCTAATTCTCCCACTTTGCCCCTCCATTTGTCTTGATGCCCTTACCCCTCCATGTGTTTCAACCACCCACAGCTCCTCCATGTGTCTCCTCTCCGCATCCCCTCCATATCTCTCATCTTCCCTGCCCTGCTCTTCCATGTGTCTCATCCACCCCTAAGCCCTCCATGTGTCTCATCCTCACACCTCCATGTGTCTCATTTTTGAGAAACTGCAGTACTAAGACAGTCTCTAGTGGCTGTCTACCGGTTTACCAGACTCTGGGTCGCCTAACTGACGCTGGACGCAGCAGAGCATGAGGACATCCAGTGTCAGTGAAATCCTCATAGGAAAGCATTGATGCATGTACTCCTATGCACTTTATATGCACTTTTATATTTGACTATATTGCACTATTAGTTGTTTTGTGTTCATCTCTTTTGAGATTCTTGTGGCTGACGTAAAGTACAAGAAATCCTGTTACACATCTGTATGTATTTTAACTCTAAAGGGTTGTTAAGCAGTACTAAAAGGTCTATTCACTAAAAAGTGAACTGAGGTGAATTAGTAAGGAAATTGCAATATCTAGGCCAAGATAGCTGAAACTTTTTTTTTTGAATTGAAGAACTTTTCCAGTTTTACTATTTTGGTCTAATTTTGCAGTTCCCTTGCAAAATCAACACAACTGGCTTTTTCATGGGTTATTCCATATAGTGTCAGGAATTCAAACTGAATTACAAAATTAAAGCCAAAATAGGCAAGCTATAAATAATCTCAAATTGGCTAGGCTTCCTAGTCAGCTATGCTTGGTGATAACAAAGTGAATTAGTTAGTTTGTTATAACCCTTCTTCAAAGTGGGAATCTCGATTCAGTGTCCCTTCACACACACGTACAGGTTGTACATATGGGCCCTGACGTGAAGGGCATAACCAGTGATGCAACACTGGGTGAGCCTTAGAATGACATTCTATATATATATATATATATATATATATATATATATCTATATATAAAATACAAATACCGCAAATGCATAAAAAATCATTTGAAGATTCCAACATATTCAGATTCACACATACTTACAGATTCACATAAAAAACAGGTTCACACACCAACAGATTCAGACTCACAGACTGACACTCATTTATTCACACTCACATATTAACATTTACAGATTGACGTATGATTCTCCATATGAATCCCACTGGAAGATGAGTCTTTTTTTAATTATATCATTTTTATATTATATCTTTATGCATACTTGTGTCTTGGTATGACTGTTTTCGATGTGCGTGTAGATATTTGTTTTTGATTAAGCCTTCTCTTTATTCATGCCAGATAATCTTCTCTTTACGGATGGGACCTCTAGGTCCTGCTTCCTATTTATATTTACACTCTAACGCTTGGTTTAAAGTAGGTGTTAGGTTTACGGAATAGAAGCTCTCATATGTGTGTTCTTCTATGATGTGTCTGGTTGTGTAAAGCCCCTTATAATTACATCTGCTAGCAGCACTGCAGTTTAGACCATTTTTGGTACTTTAGATTTATTTTTATTTATTTTGTAAATCATTTTCCCATTGTATTATTTATTGTCTTTTATGTGCTTTATTTAGATGATTTATTCGCTCTCTGCAGCAGTGCTCTTGAATTCAGAGTTATTTCTGACCTTACAGGATTTCAGCTTTGTGGTATATGTTTTTTGGCCCTTAGAGGCCTCTGTACCTAGTTTACTTAGTCTGTTTGCTACTAGTATTGGTTTTGTGCATCTCCTAGCAGGGCGTCATGTGATCCAGTGTTCAAGATTGCACAGGGATGTCGGGATGGGCTGCTTTATTCAATTATGTGAGGGAGGTGTTGGGAATTATGGTCTGTCCTGTCTATTTGGGTCATGTATTTAATAGTGAGTGCACTTTGTTTTTGTAAGGACATGCATTGATACAGGGGATAACCCAAAATGTTTGTACCTTATGTCCTTGTAAATAAATCTTTTTGTAGCACTTTGTGTGGGCTGTGTGAAGCTGGCCCCCCTACAATCGGCACAAATAAAAAAAATCCAACGTGTTTCATTAGTGCTACATTTGTGCTGTTTTGTACTGTAAAAATTGAGATTTGTGCTGCTTTTATTATAAAGATAAATAGCGATTTAAATAAAGGTCATCAGAGGTCAACCGGCCAACAACAGCGAAACGACATGAAACCAGGCTGGTTAGTTAGTGCTGTGTTTGTGCCATTTAGATCTCCGTTCGATCTCATTTTTATTTATTAACAATTTAATAAAGGTCACCCAGCCCCCTAAAGCAGCAAAAAACATAAAACTGGGCTGGTTGGTTAGTGCGACGTTTGTGCTGGTTTGTGCCGTTGAAATTTTTATTTGTGCTGCTTTGTTTTTTTTAGTTAAAACAGTTTGTTTTTTTCTATAGGGAAAATTATGTAACCCGCCATCCAATTCAGCTCCGCTGTGTAAAGTTAGCAGACATGTTTTTAAAAATGTGATTAAAAATATGCCATTCATGTATGCTGCGTTTGTATTGAAAAAAATTACGTTTGTGCCGATTTATTTTGGGAGATATTAAAGTGACACTGTAGGCATCCAGACCAGTTCAGCTCATTGAAGTGGTCTGGGTGCTGTCTGCCCTCTGGTAGACAGCCACTAGTGGGCTTCTGGAATCTAAATTGACTTTGGTCCGTTATCTGCAGCATCAGATTTTCCCCATAGGAAAGCATTAAATAATGCTTTCCTATGGGGAGGTCATGCACGCACCTCCATTGCCGCACATGCGCATTAGGTCTCCCTCGCTGGCTGACGTCTGCTAGGGAGGGGAGTGGTTTGAGCCTGACTCAGCTTCGAGGCACATTGGTGCTGGATTCAGGTAAGTTGCTGAAGGGGTTTTAACCCCTTCAGGCCCATGGGGGGGAAAGGGGTGCGCACGAGGGGGGGGGGACCCTATTAAACCTATAGTGCCAAGGAAAACGGCTTTGTTTTCTTGGCACTATAGAATCCCTTCAAGCATTATTTCCCCGGATATATCCATGGCAGTACTACGTATGGGTATAGCTACTCCCCTTCTCGATTGGACAGGAACAACCTCCTAATTAATTAATTAATAAGAGAGATTTCCTCCCCTGTCCCTTCAGTCTTTTTTTCCTGTCCACTTCTCATGGACATAGGATGTTTCACCTCCTCTTTTTTATTTTGTGGCTTACTCGGGTCTAATTGTACCCCTAGCCCATGGGGACTTCAGCCTCTCTCTGCCCATGGAAGCCTCAGGACAAGGCGCTTCACCAAGGGCGACCTCCTGGAGGATTCTCCCTTCAGCGACCGGGGAGCTATGCTGCAGTGACGCTATAGGTAGCAGCTGGATGTGCCAGACCCATTGTGGTGATAATTCTCCAAAAAGAGTACACCTATCTGCTGCATAATTTTTTAGCTCCTTGGCTTTCCCATTTCCTCGATGGATCCTGAACTGTCTCCTGGTGAAATAAGTGGCAGTTCCTGGCAGACTGGGGGCTGCCTGACCAGGGTCTTTTCTTTACTTTTTCTCCCTTTCGGTTCATTCCGGATAGGTGTTCTGCTGTTTTCACATTCCGGTTTTGGAACGCACGCCAATGGCGCATGTTCCCTTTCTGGCACTTCTGGTTTTCGGCACTTCCGTTTTGGCATTTTTGGCCTATCCTGGTACACACTCCAGTCGTATAATG
Source organism: Pelobates cultripes (assembly GCA_933207985.1). Taxonomy (NCBI): domain Eukaryota; kingdom Metazoa; phylum Chordata; class Amphibia; order Anura; family Pelobatidae; genus Pelobates; species Pelobates cultripes. The sequence goes on from OW240913.1 coordinate 101,826,164, forward strand.
CACGCTGGAGCAATGCCAGTTACAAGGGATTTTTCCTTCTGGGTTCTTTGTCTTTCAGTTGCTTTTAAAGGGGTAAGTTGCCATTTGGACTTCCCTCTATTGGTTCCCGTATGCCTGCATCATTCTCTCTGCAGGTAAGTGGAATATTGTTATTCCTTTTTGATTTTAAATGGTAGGCAATTGTGGAAGTTTTTGAGTTACTTAAAGGACCACTATAGTGCCCTGAGGGTGCCCCCACCCTCAGGGTCCCCCTCCCGCCGGGCTCTGGGGAGAGGAAAGGGGTTAAAACTTACCTTTCTCCAGCGCCTGGCGGGGAGCTCTCCGCCTCCGATCCTCCTCCTCTCCTCCCTTTCGGCTGAATGCGCACGCGTGGCAAGAGCTGCGCGCGCATTCAGCCGGTCTCATAGGAAAGCATTTACAATGCTTCCCTATGGACGCTTGCGTGTTCTCACTGTGATTTTCACAGTGAGAATCACGCAAGCACCTCTAGCGGCTGAAAATGAGACAGCCACTAGAGGATTTGAGGGCTGAAGTGGTCTGGGTGCCTAGAGTGGTCCTTTAAGTTATTCAAGTAATAGAGTGCCTTAACTATTGTACTTAGTCCTTTAGTTTATTAATATTTATTCTTGATTGCTAGAAACATTGTTTTTAATTTTCTAGCTGTCCCCTTAGAATGAAGACCCCCAGTCATTCTTCAAAAAATAGGTCGCAATCTCGAGGTTCAGAGTAAGTCACTTTTATTTTCCACATTTATTATACAAATTAAAGAGTGCATTTCATCTATCTAATTGGAGGATTTCAGTTCTGCCCACAGATCCTTATATACAGTGCCTTGCAAAAGTATTCAACCCCTTGGCATTTTTCAGGTTCTGTTGCCTCACAACCTGGAATTAACATTGATTGTGTGAGGATTTGCATCATGTGGCGAAACCAACCTCGCCACTGTACACTGGAGAAGCCTGGTTGCTCGCCTGCTCCCTTTAGACTATGGTCCTACATTTTAAACTTTTATTTTACCGGCAGAAAGGTTTATTCGTGCCTTTCTGCGGACTGTTAAAGCCATGCTACCCCAGATAGCTATGCCATGGAGCCCAGCCGTATACTGAAAGACTGTATGAAAGACTTTGGCTCCATGGCGATTGAACTGTATGTATGTGATCTGAGCGCCATTCAGTAGTAATGTGCACTCAGATCTAAGCTGTCTGGGGATATTTAGAATGTCTATGTTTTTATGGAATAAATTTAACTGTATGTAATTTTATGTCTTTTATAGTCCTTTGTCTGCCATGTGGTTAATGGAGTTTTGCCTCTGTCCTTGGAGATAATTTGATTACTTCACAATTATCTCCAGGACAGAGAGGAGGGATTGTGATGTAATTGTGGGTGTGTTTCACGGTTCCTCTGTAAACGATTGGTTGTACTGTGTCCCACCCTGTGGGATGTCCCCTTGCATGGGAACTTGCATAAAAGCCAGTGTGTGGCCATTACAGAGAGTTCCTGCTTAACTCTCAAAGTGAAGTGTCGTCTCATTATTGGGGAAGGATTTACTGTATGCTGTTGTGGGGATATTTATGGGATAATAATAGTAAACAGTGAGAATTGCCCACTAATTCAATTCTCAGATACCAAAGGTCGTTATCGTGTTAAGTGAAAAGTATTTCATATAAATAAAATCACAATTTTGTTATAAAAATAGATTTTATTTTATAATAACAATTAATTAATAATAATAATAATATGTAACATGCGTGACAATAATCAATGAATATCCAGTATAAAATGGTATGCAATACAAAGGAATGGCTATACACGTTTCAATGGCTAAACAGCATTTTCTGTCAAGACTTACACGATTTATGACTATTGTCATGCCAAAAGCATGAGTTGGTGTTTGATGTGTGTTTATATATGTTAAGAGTTGTTTTTTTTTTTTTTTAAACCTTGGGATGACATTTATTGTGGTCTTTGATCTTGCACCAGGCCTAGACCATAAAACATCTAGATAGCCATCACCAGAGCTGGACACAAGGAATTTCATAGAGTGGGCAATAGACTGCCAGACCAGCCCCCTCTGATCCCCCCCAGGGGTCTGCCCACTGAGAAACAACTAGTTTAGATATATGAGGGTGTTGGACTATCCAGGGAAGTCAGTTATTCATTTTTTCTTTTGTCAGTAACTTCTAGGAGACCTATACCATCTAAGACTCCCACAAGAATTCTATATGGGGTAAATATATGTAAGGAATTTCTTGTGTTTTCTCCTATTTTATTTTATGTACTGTTTTGCAATTTGTTATCTGTATGTCATTTATTTCTGTATTTTGTACTCAGCACTGTGAATCCTTTTTGTCAGATTAAATGTTTACTTAATCAGCCTGTGTCTCTGTTCTCTATGAGCTTCACTCTCCAGAGGAAAGCTCAGGTAAACACGTTACCAAAAAGGGTTAACTATATATGTTTTATCAGCAAAAGTAGAACTGTGATACTATAATTCTCCTGTGTGTGGGGTAACCTAAGACGCCCGGGTTTAAAAGTCTTGGTGGTGGCAGTAAAGTGTACTAAGGGGTTTAGTGTAGAAGGGATTGCAGGGGTTAATTGAGTGGTTGCTGGGACTAGCAACAGGTAACCAGGGGTCTGGTGTCATTAACCCTGTCACTTCCACACTCTCCCTACTGTCTCGGCTGGGCCTAGAGCCCACGCACGTGACAACTATCTTTCACAGAGAGAAAGCGAAGCTTTTCACAGCGAAGGGCCATAAAACCCTGGCTAACGGTTAGATCAACTGAATAACCTTTTCAATACTGGCTAGATCTTCCTAGGTAATTAAGATCTATTCTTATGTAATTTTAAATAAAATAACATTTAAACCAGTTCATTAGTCATTTCCTGGAACCTTCAAATAAGAGAATCTACCATATTTTATAAGCAGAGTTTAATTTTAATTTGCCTAAACAGATCTTTTATCTTATTTTAGAGCAAATCAATACACCTGGATAAAAACAGCGGTATGCTAACACGTGATACTATCACGTTAATATATAATTATTCTTAATTCCACCTGCAGAATGGAATGTTTATAACTATATATTCTTTAGTTAACTAAGATTTCTTAATATGGAAATCTGACCGTGATTTATCCAGTCATATATCATGCTATTAGTACATTTAATTAATTTAAATAATTAAATGAAACCAGTATAATTACCAGTTGAGTAGATATTTCATCCGATTGGTAGATAGTCTCAGGAACTTATTTGGATGTCTCTCTGCATGGAGGTGCGTGGGTAATAGTGAAAGGTGGTGTTGGTTAGAAAGTCAGTAAAATTCTAAGTGTTAGAGTTTTAAGAGTAGAGTGTTAGTCTCAGATGTTGTCCTAGGTTTCTCTGCATGTCCGAGTTGGAGTCCCCAAACTTCCAATTCCTCTTCTTCTTTCTTCTTCCTCAACCCTCCTGTCTTCCCTATGTCCTAACTTTTAAAGGGAAAATTCACTAGTTGGTAAACCAATAGCAACACTGGGGGTGTGGTTACCTTCCAGATAGCAATTTAGTTATTTGATCTATGGAGGGCAGTCTTGTCCCACTAAACATACCTATCCAGGAAAGAGTTAACTTTTCTTGGTGGCTATTTTGACGTCATTTTGGCTTATCTTTATATCTGCCATAACTTACTTTTCTGTCAGATCAAACAGTTTCTTTAAGTTTTGTCCAGACTATGTGTCTGGCAAATTCTGCTATAATTTCTAAAATGGCAGTTCATGAACTATGTTTCACCTTAAACTTACAATGGGGTCTTGTACATATAGAAAGTAAAATTGTATTATTTAATCTCCTCTGTCACAAATGTCTGGGTTTAGAATTGATCTATTCCATTAGCATTTAGACAGTCTGTCCAACCCCCGTTCTCCTTATCACTTGGTTTGTATATACTATGCATTCCTTTAGCTGTGGGAAAGTGGTTAGTTTTACAGATAGAAATCTTGTGTCTTTTGTTAACTTGGAAATAACAAAATGGAGTCTGCTCTGTTCAAAAGTGACTCAGCATATACACTTTTAATTTCTATCATAGCACAAGATGTCTGCCGATATAAATACCCTGACACTGTTAGAGACTGATTGCCAGGAGTGTAAGCCGCTTGGGGGCTTTTCCTGTTCGTCTGCTAGCAGCTATTCGTGTGTCTCCAGTTCGGGAGTTTTGAGTATTCCCTTGGTTGCAGTTCGGGACTTGGTGAATTCGTGGGTTTGCAGTTCAGGAGATTGGTGCTTGCAGTAGCTGTCGGGGCAGCTGAAAAAGGGGAATATCGCCTAAACGGTTTTTAACCTCTTTTGGGCAAAACGGTCCATTACACATCATTTAAGTTACAGAACATGCCCACAACTTTGAAGATGATTTTTAATTTTTTTTTATTGTGAAGCAAACAAATAGAACAAAATAACAGAAAAAGTCAATGTGCGTAACTATCCACCCCCCCTAAAGTCAATACTTTGTAGAGCCACCTTTTGCGGCAATCACAGCTCCAAGTCGCTTTGGATAAGTCTCTATGAGCTTGCCACTTCTTACCACTGGGATTTTTGCCCATTCCTCCTTGCAAAACTGCTCCAGCTCCTTCAAGTTGGATGGTTTGCGCTTGTGAACAGCAATCTTTAAGTCTGACCACAGATTTTCTATTGGATTGAGGTCTGGGCTTTGACTAGGCTATTCCAACACATTTACATGTTTCCCCTTAAACCACTCAAGTGTTGCTTTAGCAGTGTGTTTGGGGTCATTGTCCTGCTGGAAGATGAACCTCTGTCCTAGCCTCAAATCACGCACAGGTTTTGCTCAACAATATCCCTGTATTTAGCACCATCCATCTTTCCCTCAACTCTGACCAGTTTCCCAGTCACGGCTGCTGAAAAACATCCCCACAGCATGATGCCGCCACGACCATGTTTCACTGTGGAGATGGTGTTCTTTGGGTGATGTGAAGTGTTTGGTTTGCACCAGACATAGCGTTTTTTTTGATGGCCAAAAAGTAAAATTTTTGTCTCATCAGACCAGAGCACCTTCCTCCATACATTTTGGGAGTCGCCCACATGCCTTTTGCAAACTCAGAACGTGCCATTTAGTTTTTTGCTGAAAGTAATGGCTTTTTGTCTGGCCACTCTGCCATAAAGCCCAACTCTATGGAGTGTACGGCTTATTGTCGTCCTATGTACAGATACTCCAGTCTCTGCTGTGAAACTCTGCAGCTTCTCCAGGATTACCTTAGGTCTCTGTGCTGCCTCTCTGATTAATGCCCTCCTTGCCCGGTCCGTGAGTTTTGGTGCGCGGCCGTCTCTTGGCAGGTTTGCTGTTGTGCCGTGTTCTTTCCATTTGGTTATGATAGATTTGATGGTGCTCCTGGGGATCATCAAAGATTTGGATATTTTTTTATAACCTAACCCTGACTTTTACTTCTCAACAACATTGTCCTTTACTTGTTTGGAGAGTTCCTTGGTCTATTTGGCAATTTTTGGTTAGTGGTGCCTCTTGCTTATTTGTTGCAGCTTCTGGGGCCTTTCAAAAAAGGTGTGTATATGTAATGACAGATCATGTGACACTTAGATTGCACACAAGTTGACATCATTTCATGATGTGACTTCTGAAGGTAATTGGTTGCACCAGAGCTTTTTATGAGCTTCATAACAAATACATACAATACATACGCACATGCCAGTTTTCTGTTTTCTATTTCTAAAAAATAGTTTTATGTATACATTTTTCTCATTTCACTTCACCAACTAAGACTATTGTGTTCTGATCCATCACATAAAATTCAGATTAATAAAACATTGAACTTAAGGCTGTAATTTAACAAAATAGGTAAAAAGTCAAGGGGGGGTGAATACGTTTGCAAGGCACTGTAGGAAAAAGAAGGACCCCCTTGTGTGAAGCTTGTGATGACAAGGTGCTGCCTGGAAAAAAAAGACTTTGTTTAGCTTGTCTTAAAGCAGCAGCAGGTCATGCAGAACCGGATCCAGATGTTCCCTCTTACATCCGTCAAGCAGTTTCAGAGGGTCTTCGGCAGTCTGAGATGGCGAAGAAAAGACGTAGATCTTTTAGCCCTGAAGAATATCCTGATTTGAGCTCAGATGAATATATGCCCCCAGTATTTGAAGAAGATGAATTTTCATCTCAAGATGAAGAGTCTGGTACCTCTCCTGTCTTTATAGGCCATGGTAAAATTGAAGCTCTAATCAAGGTGGTTCGTGATACCTTGGACCTTAGTAATAAGAGAGAGGAAGAACCGGCTTCTAGTAAGCACTTTGCAGACCTAAGAAAGCGCAATCCTACTTTTCCGTTGCATGAGGACATTGAGAACCTTATTAAACAAGAATGGAAAAAAACCTGAGAAAATAGTTTTTATTCAGGGTTGTTTTTCTAAACTTTTACCCTTTTAAATCTGATGACAGTGTTTCTTTGGATCTTGCCCCCAAAGTGGATGCAGCAATTGTCCGATTAGCCAAAAAGACCACCCTTCCAGTGAATAATGCTGGATCATTACGTGATCCCATAGATAAATGTATGGATTCTAACTTACCTAAAGCCTGTGTTGCCTCTGGCTCTGGGCTTCGTCCAGCCGTGGCCCTGACATCCGTTTCCAGAGCCTTAAAGCAATGGATGGACTATCTCAAAGAAAACATTTCAAGTGGAGTCAGTAGATCCAGACGATTGGAATCCTTGAAGAAAGTTAATTTGGCTATTGAATTTTCATCAGAAGCTTTTATAGATTTGGTGAGATCCATCTCCAGAATGGTCCTGACAGAAGCATCAAGATGTGCTCTTTGGCTACGTAATTGGGCGGCAGATACTTCTTCAAAAAATAGCCTGTGTGCGCTCCCTTTTCAAGGGGATATGCTTTTTGGCATATATCTGGACGAATGTATTAAAAGGGCAGTGGAAGGGCGTAAAGCTTTCCCAAGGAATTTAGACGATACAGGGCTGGTAGAGAATTCTCCAGATTCCAATATTGGAAAGGTAGATATTCCTCCTCCAAAAGCTCCTGGGGACGAGGTGGCAGTACCAGACAGTCAAAACAATTCTGATGGGATGCCAGTCCAACTTCTTTGACGTCTGGGCTCAAACAATTCAAGACAAGTGGGTGCTGAAGATCCTAAAGTACGACTACTCCCTGGAATTCTCCACTATCTCTCATACTCGGTTCGTGTCTACAAGCATACCTATAGAACCAGAGAAAGCAGCAGCCATTCATTCTTTTGTAACTTCCCTTTCAGCAGAAGGAGTAATTTGTCCTGTTCCCATAAAAGAAAGAGGATTGGGAGTCGATTCCAGACTATTCCTTACTCCAAAGGCATTGGGAGAATGGAGACCAATTTTAGACTTTCACGAGTTAAACGCAGGTCTGTGTGTGAGAAAATTCAAGATGGAATCCTTACGTTCCATTATCAAAGCCATCTCCCCAGGGGACTGGTTAATCTCCATAGACCTTCGAGATGCATATTTTCACATTCTGAATGCTCCACCACACAAGAAGTTCCTGAGGTTTGAAATTCGCCACCAGCATTTCCAATTTCAGGCTCTTCCCTTTGGTTTGAGCACAGCTCCCAGAACTTTCTCGAAGATCCTTGTTTCGTTAATAGCTCACATCCGTATGGAAGGCATTTTGATTTTCCATTATCTCAACCACATCTTGATCCTGTCATACAACAGAAATCAGGTCCTTCTTCATCGAGATAGAGTTCTCCTTCTACTTCAAAATTTCAGATGAATAATAAATTTCAAGAAGAGTCAGCTGTCTCCTTCTCAGATTATGGTAAACTTAGGTGTCACAAGTCTCCCTATCTTTGGAAAGAGGGCATCGTATCCAGTCAAAAATTCTTCACCTTCTTTCCCTCAATTGAGCCTTCTGGGAAGCTTGTCTTCTACAATAGGACTTACAAGGTGGGCCCAATGGCATGTGAGGATTGCAAACAAAGACCTGAACCAAGCAATTTCTTTGTCATCAGAGATCAAAAAGGAATTCTCATGGTGGTTGATCAATCAGAATTTATATCGAGGATTCCCTCTGAACAATATTCCTTGGGTCATCTTGACTACGGATGCGTGTCAATCGGATTGGGAATCAAATCTGAACCTTCATCATGTACAAGGTCAGTGGAAAAACCAGCGGTATCATCAATCTTCAAATGTTTTGGAGTTACAAGCAGTCTTCCAGGCCCTTCTCCACTTTCCTTCACTCAGGCAAAGCTGGGTAAGAGTAAGGATAGATAATACTTCTGCGGTGGCCTACATCAATCACCAGGGGGTACAAAGAGCAAACTTTTAATGACGGTTTTGACTCCCTTGATGTCATGGGCAGAAAAGAATTTGAAAGGGATCAAGGCAGTGTACCTCCCCAGCAAGAACAATAAAGTTGCAAATTTTTTAAGCAGAGTAACTCTAGACCCCACAGAATGGGTATTAGCTCCTCAGGCGTTCGAACGCATAGTCCAGAAGTGGGGCCTTCCTCAAGTAGATCTGATGGCCACAGCAAAGAAGTGCAAAGTGGAAAGGTTTTTCTCGCATTAATTCGACCCTTTGGCGGAGTACCAGGATGCTCTTTGTTGCGAGTGGAAGTGTCAGGTATACTCTATCATTCATACTGCCGCCGGAACCCACTTCCGGGTTCACGGCGCTTAGCCCGCCCCTTTCTCTGACGCGGTCCTTCCACGATACTTAGGAAGACCGCGCCAGATTCAAAGGGCTGGATTATTCACGCAGGTACTGCATTGAGATCATATATGAAGGGTGCTTGTTTGAAATTAATCAAATAAGTATGTACTGGGCTCAGTAGAATTATCAAGTAACAGGGATCTTGAGTGTGTCCTTATGAAATACAAATGTATCAGCTGATCGGACCTAAACCTCCTATAGTAAGGCAGGCAGTGTCCACCAGCTGCAAATGAGTTAATATAGTAAAGATCTTATATATAAGAATCAATACCACAGATACGAATGTCTAACATACCCCTATAAGGAAGGTATGTATAAATTAAAATGCAAATAAAAATGTGAATGCAAAATGAAAAATCCAAAGTTAGTCAAATATATGTACAGCAGACGTGAAACTAATTAATACTTTATTGTCTGAACAGCACACTAAAATATATAAAGACTAACGGTAATCTAATGGTTAAAATTAAAAACAGTCCCACATATGAGAGGTGGATAGTTTACCGGGTCACAGTAGACTGAGGGTCCAAAAAAGATAAACGTTTCTTTCTCTTGCCGGCCGGACAGAGAAGGAGGAGGACTGCCTCGTGCTAGGTTGACACCGGGTATTCTCCGCGTGCGTTTCACTGCGGCTGTATGCGTTCCAAATCTCTCTCTCAGGAACTGGTGATCGTCGGATGCCTTCCTTACGCGTTTCGTGATTTCAAATCACTTCATCAGAGGATGGCATCAAAGGAGCATTGACTTCTTATATACTCCCTAACTTTAATCAGTTAATTACATATAATTATTGAATTAACCCTCCATTCGCCAAGACGACAAATTGGGAACAAAGAAACTTTTTTTAAACCTTTTTTAAAAGGTCATTAGAATAGTTAAAAATACTTTAGAAATGTCCAAACATAATAATATTGTATAAATGTTAATAATAGAAGACATATTGACCAGTAATTCATTACAATTATACATTAAATACATGCTCTTAAATACATGATTATATAAACCCATAATTATATAAGCAATCATTATGGGGAGTTGGTACTTTGGTTTCATCATAGTATTGTTACATTATAACATTATAACATTAAATATATACGCTGTTGCGAGTAGAAAAGGGAAAGGTTATAATGAATGACAGAACATCTAATATTTTACATAGAGGGAAACAGAAAATTTAAAAACATAGTGATCAATATACATTTATGTTATGAGAACAGACCGTCTACTGGAACCACAACTAGTTGCAAAAATAAAGTGAGACAAGTCCTGTAATAAATACATCACTACTGCTTCGGAGAATAAAATATTTAAAAATACATATAATAGTAATATATATTAAAAATAAGAGTACATATGAGTAATAAATATAAAGAAAAAAAAAAAAAAATTGCGTCCGCTAGTACACAGTATCGAATACTTGACATCAAAGGAAACAAAAGAACCTGGTGGTCTATGGAAACCAACGTGATAGAAACAAACCATCTGGTATTACCATAATTAGCTAAAAAATACAATGGGACAAATCATGTAGTAACTATATCTTTACCACTTAAAGTGACAGGGTGTCTAAAAAATAAAATAATTAAAAATAATTAAAAATATGTATACTAATAAAAAATTGAATACATGGTATTGACTAGCATAAAAATAGGTGAAATAGGAATATTGGATTCCTAGAAATAAATAGTGCTACAAATAAAATTCTATGTATAAAATAAATGGGAAATACTTGGGAATCGAATGACACCTATGCGGTTAGGACAAATCATCTGGTGTAACCCCAACTATAAAATGGGACAGGTCCCATAGTAAGTGCATCACTATTGTTAAAGTTATAGAACATAAAAAAATAAAATAAAAAAAATTCTTTATAAAAAAGCATTAAGCTCAAAATCAATATTAAGACCAACTGGTTCCAAACTGTTAAGTTGAAATATCCATCTTGCTTCATTTTTATCAAGCCTTTTTTCAAAATCTCCTCCCCTCCAATGTGGATTGATTAAATCAATAGCATAAAATTCTAAGCCAGTTGGATCATTGGAATGATAGTCCGTGAAATGTCTTGAAAGATTATGCGTATTCAGTCCTTTCTTAATGTTGCGAATGTGCTCTCCTAATCTCGTTCTAAATTTTCTCTTCGTCCTGCCCACATAATATTTCTTGCAGGGACAAATTAGAAGATATATGACCCCTGTAGAGTTGCAACTCAGATTTGATTTGATTTTAAATTCTTCATCTCCATTCATATTGCTAAATTTTCTTGTCAGTATTGGTTGTGTGGGGTTGTTCTTACAACCTGGACATTTGTTGCATTTATGAAAGCCAGCCATCTCCTGGTTCATTCTGGATGGTCTCACTTCCTTAATCGTTGGAGCTAGTATGGTTTTCAAACTTGGAGCTCTGGAATAAAAGATTTTTGGTTTATCATCCAATATGGTGCTCAATGTGGTATCCTCTTTTAGGACCTTCCAGTGTTTGTTTAAAATATGTCTAACTCTTCCTGCTTGGTCACTGAATTGGGTGATAAATGTGGGAGCCTCAGTGTCAAAATTGGATATTTTATTTCTACTTTGTAGAGTTTCTTCTCTTGATAGATTCAGGGCTTTGTTCATGGCATCATTCAACAAATCTGAGTCATACCCTTTCTTCAAAAACTGACCTTTCATTTCTTCCATCTGATTTCTGCAAGTTTCTAATTCTGTGCAGTTCCTTCTTATTCTCCTAAATTGCCCATACGGGATATTATCCAACCAGGATTTCTTATGGTGACTATCCGAAGGAAGGAAACTATTGCAGTCTACTGGTTTTCTAAAGGTTTTAGTATTTATTTTTCCTTCTTTGATGTAAATCTCCAAATCTAAAAATTCCACCGAAGATTGCGATTGAGTAAAAGTAAATTGTAAATTATACGGATTAAAATTAAGATAGTCCTTAAATTCTGTTAGAGAGGATAAATCCCCTTTCCAAATAAAAATGCAGTCGTCGATGTAGCGCCGCCACAGGACCTGGTTTGCACCGTATGTGGTGTTGTTCCAAATAAATTCTCACTTTCCCATAAATAGATTAGCATAACTGGGTGCAAACCTGGTTCCCATGGCGGTGCCCTCTATTTGGAGGTAAAATTGTTTTTGTGCCCAGAAAAAATTGTGGCTCAAAATAAAGGCAATGGCTTGTACAAGAAAACTGATCTGGTCATTCTTTAGTTCCGAATATTTAGCAAATGAATGTTGGATGGCTTCACATCCTTGAAGATGTTCGATTATTGTGTATAGTGAAGTAACGTCCGCTGTCACTAAAAAGAACCCTTCATTCCATTCAATTTTAGACAGTGTTTGTATCACTTGGGTGGTGTCCTTCAAATATGATGGTAATTGAACCACCATTGGTTGTAGAAATTTATCTACATATTGGGAGAGATTCGATGTTAATGAATTGATACCTGAAATAATTGGTCTTCCAGGGGGATGGGTGAGGTTCTTGTGTATCTTGGGTAGATAGTAGAATACTGCTATCTTTGGATATCGGCACCAAATGAAATCGTGTTCTCTTTTAGTTAAAATTCCTTTATCTTTACCTTCATTTATTAGTTCCAAAAACTCTTCCATGAAGGTTTCCTGAGGATTATTTGTAAGGGGTAAATATGTATTTGTGTCACTAAGTATTCTCGTAGTTTCCTTTTTATAATCCACCATATCCATTATAACAACACCTCCCCCTTTGTCTGCAGATCTTATTATAATATCTGAGTTGTTCGTGAGTGACTTTAAGACTTTCCTTTCTTTGATGGTTAGGTTATCTTTGGTCTTTCTTTTTATATCTACTTTCCTTAGATCTTTCTCAACTAATCTCTCAAAAACTCTAATACTATCACTTTTGATTTGTTTTGGATAAAAAATAGATTGCGGATGAAGATCCGTGTGTGTATATCCCTCTTCTTCCGGAAATTTTGTGAACTTATTCTCTAAAAAGAATTTTTTGACTGTAAGTTTTCTTATAAACTTATGGAGATCTATAAAGGTATTGAATTGAGAGCTCTTTTTGTTTGGGGCAAACTTCAAACCTTTTTTAAGTATATTCATTTCATCATTATTCAGATTATAACTCGATAGATTAAATACACTTTTTGTCTCCTGTATTTCTTCTGAGTTCCCTAAATTTGGTTTATTTATTCCCTGTCTTCTTCTCTTCTTTGTCTTTTTCTCAGGATTGGGGATCGTGGTTGGTCTCCCCTTTCCCTCCATGATTTCTTTAGTGCCGTTCTGGTCTCTTCTCTTTTCTCTAAAAAATCCCCTAAAAAATCCCTCTTCTGGGAAAGATTTATATGGGATTCTACAAGTGGTGTACTCTTAGGGGACTTCCTTGGGGTTTCTCTTTTTTCTCTTAGAGTCTTCTTTCCAATGGGTGAAGGATAGTTCCTTCTCCCTTCATACCTTCTATGTTTAGTCTCAAACTGTACTCTATTAGGGGAAGGGGATTGTCGATGTTGATAGTTGTAGTTATTTCTCTCAATTGTGTATCTGGGAGATCTTCCACTCTTCCTCTCCATATTTCTCTCTTGATTTCTGGGGTAGTTCCTAGATCTCGTATAGGAGTGTTGTTGGTGGTAATGTCTACTTTCTTTTTCATTTATTGAGGGATTAAATCTCTCTCTCTCCATCATGTTGCCCTCATTTCTCCATCCATTTCTTATAGCATTAGGGGTTCTAGTCACTTTTGGTTGGTGATGTTCTATCCACATTGATTTCCTATTATCTTGTCTTTTCCAATTTCTCTGAACCCCCCTATCATAGTCATCTTTGTCTCTCAGAATCTTCTTCCTTTTCATCTCCCCTATTTTGCTATCTAGATCTTTCACTTTTCTTTCTACCTTATCAAGTAACTCTGCGTATAATCCATCTTTGGTTTCTATAAGTAATCCCTTTTTTAGAAGATCTATTTCAATTTCCAATTGTTCTAGTTCTTTCTTTTTTTCTCCAATCAAAAAAATTATTAAGAGTAGGGACCCTTTATCCAGCAATTGGTCCCATTTTTTTAAAATATTTTCATCCTTCTTTTTATAGGCTAGGGGTTTTTGTAATCTTAACCCCCTAGGTACTATGTTATTCGAAACATAGAATTCAAAACTCATTTTCAATTTAATATCAGTTGTTTGTATTGAGGAAACTGGATCTTTATGATTCTTTATCTCATTTATTTCACTGGTCATCATTTGTTGAAAAGTATTTCTCCTGTTTTCTCTAATAAAGTCCAAATTTCTGTTAAGAGCCATCTCCTATCTCAATAAGTGGTAAAATAGACAGATAAATAAATAGCTATATTTAGGAAGAAATCCTGATATAGTTAAATCTTGAGATAAGAGTAGCCGATAATGACTACTGTGCCACTAGTACAATTGGTAACCACCACCAAAGGTTACAAAAAAGAATATATATGAAGGGTGCTTGTTTGAAATTAATCAAATAAGTATGTACTGGGCTCAGTAGAATTATCAAGTAACAGGGATCTTGAGTGTGTCCTTATGAAATACAAATGTATCAGCTGATCGGACCTAAACCTCCTATAGTAAGGCAGGCAGTGTCCACCAGCTGCAAATGAGTTAATATAGTAAAGATCTTATATATAAGAATCAATACCACAGATACGAATGTCTAACATACCCCTATAAGGAAGGTATGTATAAATTAAAATGCAAATAAAAATGTGAATGCAAAATGAAAAATCCAAAGTTAGTCAAATATATGTACAGCAGACGTGAAACTAATTAATACTTTATTGTCTGAACAGCACACTAAAATATATAAAGATTAACGGTAATCTAATGGTTAAAATTAAAAACAGTCCCACATATGAGAGGTGGATAGTTTACCGGGTCACAGTAGACTGAGGGTCCAAAAAAGATAAACGTTTCTTTCTCTTGCCGGCCGGACAGAGAAGGAGGAGGACTGCCTCGTGCTAGGTTGACACCGGGTATTCTCCGCGTGCGTTTCACTGCGGCTGTATGCGTTCCAAATCTCTCTCTCAGGAACTGGTGATCGTCGGATGCCTTCCTTACGCGTTTCGTGATTTCAAATCACTTCATCAGAGGATGGCATCAAAGGAGCATTGACTTCTTATATACTCCCTAACTTTAATCAGTTAATTACATATAATTATTGAATTAACCCTCCATTCGCCAAGACGACAAATTGGGAACAAAGAAACTTTTTTTAAACCTTTTTTAAAAGGTCATTAGAATAGTTAAAAATACTTTAGAAATGTCCAAACATAATAATATTGTATAAATGTTAATAATAGAAGACATATTGACCAGTAATTCATTACAATTATACATTAAATACATGCTCTTAAATACATGATTATATAAACCCATAATTATATAAGCAATCATTATGGGGAGTTGGTACTTTGGTTTCATCATAGTATTGTTACATTATAACATTATAACATTAAATATATACGCTGTTGCGAGTAGAAAAGGGAAAGGTTATAATGAATGACAGAACATCTAATATTTTACATAGAGGGAAACAGAAAATTTAAAAACATAGTGATCAATATACATTTATGTTATGAGAACAGACCGTCTACTGGAACCACAACTAGTTGCAAAAATAAAGTGAGACAAGTCCTGTAATAAATACATCACTACTGCTTCGGAGAATAAAATATTTAAAAATACATATAATAGTAATATATATTAAAAATAAGAGTACATATGAGTAATAAATATAAAGAAAAAAAAAAAAAAATTGCGTCCGCTAGTACACAGTATCGAATACTTGACATCAAAGGAAACAAAAGAACCTGGTGGTCTATGGAAACCAACGTGATAGAAACAAACCATCTGGTATTACCATAATTAGCTAAAAAATACAATGGGACAAATCATGTAGTAACTATATCTTTACCACTTAAAGTGACAGGGTGTCTAAAAAATAAAATAATTAAAAATAATTAAAAATATGTATACTAATAAAAAATTGAATACATGGTATTGACTAGCATAAAAATAGGTGAAATAGGAATATTGGATTCCTAGAAATAAATAGTGCTACAAATAAAATTCTATGTATAAAATAAATGGGAAATACTTGGGAATCGAATGACACCTATGCGGTTAGGACAAATCATCTGGTGTAACCCCAACTATAAAATGGGACAGGTCCCATAGTAAGTGCATCACTATTGTTAAAGTTATAGAACATAAAAAAATAAAATAAAAAAAATTCTTTATAAAAAAGCATTAAGCTCAAAATCAATATTAAGACCAACTGGTTCCAAACTGTTAAGTTGAAATATCCATCTTGCTTCATTTTTATCAAGCCTTTTTTCAAAATCTCCTCCCCTCCAATGTGGATTGATTAAATCAATAGCATAAAATTCTAAGCCAGTTGGATCATTGGAATGATAGTCCGTGAAATGTCTTGAAAGATTATGCGTATTCAGTCCTTTCTTAATGTTGCGAATGTGCTCTCCTAATCTCGTTCTAAATTTTCTCTTCGTCCTGCCCACATAATATTTCTTGCAGGGACAAATTAGAAGATATATGACCCCTGTAGAGTTGCAACTCAGATTTGATTTGATTTTAAATTCTTCATCTCCATTCATATTGCTAAATTTTCTTGTCAGTATTGGTTGTGTGGGGTTGTTCTTACAACCTGGACATTTGTTGCATTTATGAAAGCCAGCCATCTCCTGGTTCATTCTGGATGGTCTCACTTCCTTAATCGTTGGAGCTAGTATGGTTTTCAAACTTGGAGCTCTGGAATAAAAGATTTTTGGTTTATCATCCAATATGGTGCTCAATGTGGTATCCTCTTTTAGGACCTTCCAGTGTTTGTTTAAAATATGTCTAACTCTTCCTGCTTGGTCACTGAATTGGGTGATAAATGCGGGAGCCTCAGTGTCAAAATTGGATATTTTATTTCTACTTTGTAGAGTTTCTTCTCTTGATAGATTCAGGGCTTTGTTCATGGCATCATTCAACAAATCTGAGTCATACCCTTTCTTCAAAAACTGACCTTTCATTTCTTCCATCTGATTTCTGCAAGTTTCTAATTCTGTGCAGTTCCTTCTTATTCTCCTAAATTGCCCATACGGGATATTATCCAACCAGGATTTCTTATGGTGACTATCCGAAGGAAGGAAACTATTGCAGTCTACTGGTTTTCTAAAGGTTTTAGTATTTATTTTTCCTTCTTTGATGTAAATCTCCAAATCTAAAAATTCCACCGAAGATTGCGATTGAGTAAAAGTAAATTGTAAATTATACGGATTAAAATTAAGATAGTCCTTAAATTCTGTTAGAGAGGATAAATCCCCTTTCCAAATAAAAATGCAGTCGTCGATGTAGCGCCGCCACAGGACCTGGTTTGCACCGTATGTGGTGTTGTTCCAAATAAATTCTCACTTTCCCATAAATAGATTAGCATAACTGGGTGCAAACCTGGTTCCCATGGCGGTGCCCTCTATTTGGAGGTAAAATTGTTTTTGTGCCCAGAAAAAATTGTGGCTCAAAATAAAGGCAATGGCTTGTACAAGAAAACTGATCTGGTCATTCTTTAGTTCCGAATATTTAGCAAATGAATGTTGGATGGCTTCACATCCTTGAAGATGTTCGATTATTGTGTATAGTGAAGTAACGTCCGCTGTCACTAAAAAGAACCCTTCATTCCATTCAATTTTAGACAGTGTTTGTATCACTTGGGTGGTGTCCTTCAAATATGATGGTAATTGAACCACCATTGGTTGTAGAAATTTATCTACATATTGGGAGAGATTCGATGTTAATGAATTGATACCTGAAATAATTGGTCTTCCAGGGGGATGGGTGAGGTTCTTGTGTATCTTGGGTAGATAGTAGAATACTGCTATCTTTGGATATCGGCACCAAATGAAATCGTGTTCTCTTTTAGTTAAAATTCCTTTATCTTTACCTTCATTTATTAGTTCCAAAAACTCTTCCATGAAGGTTTCCTGAGGATTATTTGTAAGGGGTAAATATGTATTTGTGTCACTAAGTATTCTCGTAGTTTCCTTTTTATAATCCACCATATCCATTATAACAACACCTCCCCCTTTGTCTGCAGATCTTATTATAATATCTGAGTTGTTCGTGAGTGACTTTAAGACTTTCCTTTCTTTGATGGTTAGGTTATCTTTGGTCTTTCTTTTTATATCTACTTTCCTTAGATCTTTCTCAACTAATCTCTCAAAAACTCTAATACTATCACTTTTGATTTGTTTTGGATAAAAAATAGATTGCGGATGAAGATCCGTGTGTGTATATCCCTCTTCTTCCGGAAATTTTGTGAACTTATTCTCTAAAAAGAATTTTTTGACTGTAAGTTTTCTTATAAACTTATGGAGATCTATAAAGGTATTGAATTGAGAGCTCTTTTTGTTTGGGGCAAACTTCAAACCTTTTTTAAGTATATTCATTTCATCATTATTCAGATTATAACTCGATAGATTAAATACACTTTTTGTCTCCTGTATTTCTTCTGAGTTCCCTAAATTTGGTTTATTTCTTCCCTGTCTTCTTCTCTTCTTTGTCTTTTTCTCAGGATTGGGGATCGTGGTTGGTCTCCCCTTTCCCTCCATGATTTCTTTAGTGCCGTTCTGGTCTCTTCTCTTTTCTCTAAAAAATCCCCTAAAAAATCCCTCTTCTGGGTAAGATTTATATGGGATTCTACAAGTGGTGTACTCTTAGGGGACTTCCTTGGGGTTTCTCTTTTTTCTCTTAGAGTCTTCTTTCCAATGGGTGAAGGATAGTTCCTTCTCCCTTCATACCTTCTATGTTTAGTCTCAAACTGTACTCTATTAGGGGAAGGGGATTGTCGATGTTGATAGTTGTAGTTATTTCTCTCAATTGTGTATCTGGGAGATCTTCCACTCTTCCTCTCCATATTTCTCTCTTGATTTCTGGGGTAGTTCCTAGATCTCGTATAGGAGTGTTGTTGGTGGTAATGTCTACTTTCTTTTTCATTTATTGAGGGATTAAATCTCTCTCTCTCCATCATGTTGCCCTCATTTCTCCATCCATTTCTTATAGCATTAGGGGTTCTAGTCACTTTTGGTTGGTGATGTTCTATCCACATTTATTTCCTATTATCTTGTCTTTTCCAATTTCTCTGAACCCCCCTATCATAGTCATCTTTGTCTCTCAGAATCTTCTTCCTTTTCATCTCCCCTATTTTGCTATCTAGATCTTTCACTTTTCTTTCTACCTTATCAAGTAACTCTGCGTATAATCCATCTTTGGTTTCTATAAGTAATCCCTTTTTTAGAAGATCTATTTCAATTTCCAATTGTTCTAGTTCTTTCTTTTTTTCTCCAATCAAAAAAATTATTAAGAGTAGGGACCCTTTATCCAGCAATTGGTCCCATTTTTTTAAAATATTTTCATCCTTCTTTTTATAGGCTAGGGGTTTTTGTAATCTTAACCCCCTAGGTACTATGTTATTCGAAACATAGAATTCAAAACTCATTTTCAATTTAATATCAGTTGTTTGTATTGAGGAAACTGGATCTTTATGATTCTTTATCTCATTTATTTCACTGGTCATCATTTGTTGAAAAGTATTTCTCCTGTTTTCTCTAATAAAGTCCAAATTTCTGTTAAGAGCCATCTCCTATCTCAATAAGTGGTAAAATAGACAGATAAATAAATAGCTATATTTAGGAAGAAATCCTGATATAGTTAAATCTTGAGATAAGAGTAGCCGATAATGACTACTGTGCCACTAGTACAATTGGTAACCACCACCAAAGGTTACAAAAAAGAATATATATGAAGGGTGCTTGTTTGAAATTAATCAAATAAGTATGTACTGGGCTCAGTAGAATTATCAAGTAACAGGGATCTTGAGTGTGTCCTTATGAAATACAAATGTATCAGCTGATCGGACCTAAACCTCCTATAGTAAGGCAGGCAGTGTCCACCAGCTGCAAATGAGTTAATATAGTAAAGATCTTATATATAAGAATCAATACCACAGATACGAATGTCTAACATACCCCTATAAGGAAGGTATGTATAAATTAAAATGCAAATAAAAATGTGAATGCAAAATGAAAAATCCAAAGTTAGTCAAATATATGTACAGCAGACGTGAAACTAATTAATACTTTATTGTCTGAACAGCACACTAAAATATATAAAGACTAACGGTAATCTAATGGTTAAAATTAAAAACAGTCCCACATATGAGAGGTGGATAGTTTACCGGGTCACAGTAGACTGAGGGTCCAAAAAAGATAAACGTTTCTTTCTCTTGCCGGCCGGACAGAGAAGGAGGAGGACTGCCTCGTGCTAGGTTGACACCGGGTATTCTCCGCGTGCGTTTCACTGCGGCTGTATGCGTTCCAAATCTCTCTCTCAGGAACTGGTGATCGTCGGATGCCTTCCTTACGCGTTTCGTGATTTCAAATCACTTCATCAGAGGATGGCATCAAAGGAGCATTGACTTCTTATATACTCCCTAACTTTAATCAGTTAATTACATATAATTATTGAATTAACCCTCCATTCGCCAAGACGACAAATTGGGAACAAAGAAACTTTTTTTAAACCTTTTTAAAAAGGTCATTAGAATAGTTAAAAATACTTTAGAAATGTCCAAACATAATAATATTGTATAAATGTTAATAATAGAAGACATATTGACCAGTAATTCATTACAATTATACATTAAATACATGCTCTTAAATACATGATTATATAAACCCATAATTATATAAGCAATCATTATGGGGAGTTGGTACTTTGGTTTCATCATAGTATTGTTACATTATAACATTATAACATTAAATATATACGCTGTTGCGAGTAGAAAAGGGAAAGGTTATAATTAATGACAGAACATCTAATATTTTACATAGAGGGAAACAGAAAATTTAAAAACATAGTGATCAATATACATTTATGTTATGAGAACAGACCGTCTACTGGAACCACAACTAGTTGCAAAAATAAAGTGAGACAAGTCCTGTAATAAATACATCACTACTGCTTCGGAGAATAAAATATTTAAAAATACATATAATAGTAATATATATTAAAAATAAGAGTACATATGAGTAATAAATATAAAGAAAAAAAAAAAAAAATTGCGTCCGCTAGTACACAGTATCGAATACTTGACATCAAAGGAAACAAAAGAACCTGGTGGTCTATGGAAACCAACGTGATAGAAACAAACCATCTTTAATTTTAACCATTAGATTACCGTTAGTCTTTATATATTTTAGTGTGCTGTTCAGACAATAAAGTATTAATTAGTTTCACGTCTGCTGTACATATATTTGACTAACTTTGGATTTTTCATTTTGCATTCACATTTTTATTTGCATTTTAATTTATACATACCTTCCTTATAGGGGTATGTTAGACATTCGTATCTGTGGTATTGATTCTTATATATAAGATCTTTACTATATTAACTCATTTGCAGCTGGTGGACACTGCCTGCCTTACTATAGGAGGTTTAGGTCCGATCAGCTGATACATTTGTATTTCATAAGGACACACTCAAGATCCCTGTTACTTGATAATTCTACTGAGCCCAGTACATACTTATTTGATTAATTTCAAACAAGCACCCTTCATATATATTCTTTTTTGTAACCTTTGGTGGTGGTTACCAATTGTACTAGTGGCACAGTAGTCATTATCGGCTACTCTTATCTCAAGATTTAACTATATCAGGATTTCTTCCTAAATATAGCTATTTATTTAACTGCATTGAGATCAGCTGCTCTACTGAATGCTACCGGCTCCACTCCTCTCCCGACCTCGGCTTGTAAACAGATTTCAACCATCTCCACTTCTCGACCTCGGCTTGGAAAACGGACTTCTACCTTCTCCACTCCCAGACCTCGGCTAGTGAAAACGGACTTCTACCTTCTCCTCTTCCAGACCTCGGCTTGTAAAAACGGACTTCCTTACTCTCCACTCCTAACGCTCAGCTTATTCATAGAGAGTCATAATCTCTCCTCCATTGGGTGAATTAACCCTTCCAATGCCAGAACTGCCTCTAAGTTAAGTAATCCTTTCTTTTCCAAGGAAACCAATTCATATTAATTAATTTCACTACATTTCTCTCTTGTCAATAAGGGATTTCTACTAAGTCTTATTCCTCCTGCAAATATCAATTTATTCTAATTGCAACCTGTCCAGCTTAATTATCATTATACTCATAAATCATTCCATCTTAATTAAATTGGAACTAGCATTGCTTTTCTTCCCTGTATGTGTATTTAAAGATACAGTCAAGCTTGTTCACTTCAATATAAAAGGAGGTGTAACTTATTGTTTCTGCAGTTGAGTTCCAAATTAAAGGGACATTACACAAACCCGTCACAGAATAATCCAGCCTTATTTCAATGGAACCAGCAGATATTAACTCACAAGTTTCTGCTCTAACCAGTAGAGTGGATACGATTGCTCAAGGGTTACAGGAACTGCAAATCATGAATGAGAGAATATTATCCTATGTTAGAGACATGCAAGGCCATCTTCCTCATGCCGCTCTTCAATCGGCTGGTGATCCTGCTGTCTGTAATCCAGAAAAATTTTATGGAGATAGAACAAAGTACAGAGAGTTTTTGAATTCTTGCAAACTTCTGATAGCTTTAAAACCTAGATCTTATCTCACTGAAAGATCAAAAGTTTGTTCAGTAATTTCTTTTTTAAGAGGTGAACCTATGGCATGGGCCCATTCCTTTTTAGAGAATGATGATCCCATATTAGATTCATTGGATGAATTCTTTGAAGCTATGTCTTTATTATATGAAGATCCTTATAAACAGGCTACTGCTGATTTAAACATCAGAAGTCTCCACCAAAAGAACAGACCTGTTGAAGATTATATTGCAGAATTTAAAAGATGGGCTACAGAAACCCAATGGAATGACATCACTCTACGCAATCAATTCCGTCTCGGATTATCAGAAGCAGTGAAAGATGAACTCTCTCGTACTGAACTTCCTCCCACCCTAAATGCATTGATTCAACTTTCCATTAGTATTGACAGACGTCTAAGAGAAAGAAGGGCTGAAAAATTTCACACTACTTTTAACTGGAGAAAACCTTTTACTTCTCCAAAAATTCCTGAAAAGATTCTTCCTCAAAATGAACCTATGGAAGTTGGTATAATAAGAAGTCCTCTTACTTCTGAAGAAAGAATAAGAAGGAGACAACTAAACCTATGTATGTATTGTGCTTCAAAAGAACATCTAATTCCAGAATGTCCTCTACTTAAACATTCAAAAGCTGGTAAGCTTAATTCATCTACCTCTATATTGAACGTTCTTCAAAAAAGAAAAACATCTACTTATTTTTCTATATCTCTCATATTACAGTGGGATACAAAAAGAATCGTGACTGAAGCCATTATTGATTCTGGTGCTAATGGAACCTTCCTTGATTTTTCTTTTGTTACAAAGAATAAAATTCCTTGTGTTCGAAAAACCAACTTTGTTCCAATCAGAGTTATTGATGGTTCATTTATATCCTCAGGACCCATAAAAGATGAGACAATTCCTCTAAGAATGATTACCAACAACGAACATACCGAATTTATTACATTTGATGTTATTAAATCTCCACTTTATCCTGTCATTCTAGGAATTAATTGGTTAAAAACCCATGATCCTCTAATTAATTGGTCACCCTTCTCCATTTCCTTTTCTTCTGATTTTTGTAAAAAAAACCTGCTTACAACATATTCCTATTCTCCAAACTACTCAAGAATCAGTTATACCTCCATTCTACTCTGATTTTGCAGATGTCTTTTGTAAAAAAGAAGCTGAAACACTTCCACCTCATCGAGTATATGATTGCCCAATAGATCTAATACCCGGTGCTCCTATTCCTTATGGTCACATATATCCACTTTCTGAAAAGGAATTGCAGATCTTAAAAGAATATCTCAATGAAAATTTACGTAAAGGATTCATCAGACCCTCGACCTCCCCGGCTGCCTCTAGTATATTCTTTGTGAGGAATAAGGACCAAACCATCCGTCCCATTATAGATTACAGAGCCTTAAATAAAATAACCATAAAAAATCGTTATCCTCTTCCTCTAATAAATGAATTACTTGAAAGATTAAGGACTGCAACTATATTCACTAAACTCGACCTCCGAGGAGCATATAACCTCATTAGAATAAAACAGGATGATGAATGGAAGACCGCCTTCCGGACTAGATATGGTCTCTACGAATATCTAGTGATGCCTTTTGGGCTTTGTAATGCCCCCGCAACATTTCAACATTTTATAAATGACATTTTTAGAGATCTTTTGGATGTCTGTGTTATTATCTATTTAGATGATATCTTAATATATTCTAACAATTTGGATGAACATAGGAAGCATGTAAGATGGGTTCTATCTAGACTGAGAACTCACAAATTATACGCTAAACCAGAGAAATGTCTTTTTGAAGTTACTAAACTCTCCTTTCTTGGATACATTATTTCACCTCATTCTCTGAAAATGGATAACTCCAAAATCGAATGTATTATTAACTGGCCCGTTCCTACTACTACAAAAGAATTACAACGATTTCTTGGATTTGCAAACTTCTATAGGAAATTTATTAGAAACTATTCAGAAGTATCTCATCCACTTAACCTTCTTAACAGTACGAAACGTCCTTTCAAGTGGAGTAAAGATGCACAAGCTGCCTTTGACCTATTAAAAAAAAGATTTACAACTGCACCTATTCTACAACTACCTAATCCAACATTCTTATATGTCCTTGAAGTCGATGCATCTGATTCAGCTATCGGAGCAGTTCTTTCTCAACAAAAGACTCCTCAAGATCCACTTCATCCAGTTGCCTTCTTCTCAAGATCCTTGAGCTCTGCTGAAAAAAATTATCCTATTGGTGAAAAAGAATTATTAAGTGTTAAAGCTGCCTTCGAAAATTGGCGTCATCTTCTAGAAGATACAAAACAACCTATAATAGTTTATACTGACCATAAAAATCTTGAATATCTCTATACTAACAAAACCCTTACGGCTAGACAAGTTAGATGGAACCTATTTTTTAACCGATTTAACTTCCAATTAATATACAGACCTGGAACTAGGAATAAAAAGGCTGACGCTCTATCTCGAATTCCTTCTAAAACTACTATTGATGTTTATCCCCCTAACAAAATAATAGGGATCCTCTCTTCTCTTCAGGATGACATAAAGAATTTGAATCCCAAGGATCTTGAACTTCCCAAAACGCCTAATTTGACAAAACAGGATGGTATGTTTTACTTTAAAAATAGAATTTATATTCCTCCCATTCTTAGGAACAAATTACTTAAGATGGTTCATGATTCACCCCTAGCGGGACATCCTGGAATAAAGAAAACTCTTGAGCTAACTTCACGATATTATTGGTGGCCTCGCCAAGATAAAACCATTGAATTATATGTCAAAACTTGTCCTATCTGTCAAAGGTCCAAATCTGAACATAATCAACCTTTCGGATTACTACTTAACTTACCCATTCCAAAAAAACCTTGGCAATCCATTTCTATGGATTTTCTCGTTGACCTTCCACCATCTCGACATTTCACCACTATTCTTGTTGTTGTGGACCGCTTCACAAAAATGTCCCATTTCATCTCTTTAAAAAAATTACCCTCCTCCGTAGAATTGTCCAAAGTCTTTATTGATAATATTATAAAACTCCATGGTCTTCCAGAAGAAATTATTTCTGATATGGGGACACAATTTACCTCCAAATTCTGGAAGGAGATGTGTCTCTCTCTTCAAATTCAACGCAAACTCTCTTCCGCCTATCATCCCCAAACTAATGGGCAAACAGAGAGAGTTAATCAATGTTTGGAACAATATCTCCGATGTTATTGTTCATACCTGCAAGATGACTGGACCACATGGTTACCTATGGCTGAATTTTCTTACAACAATACCATTCATTCTAGTACGAAAATGACTCTTTTCTTCTCCAACTATGGGTTTCATCCATCCTCATTTCCCATCCAAACTATTACTTCATCCAATCCTACGGTTACATCAAAAAATGAATTTATGTCCTCTCTATTCCTCAAATTACGGGAGAATCTTCAACTCGCTCAAAACTACCAGAAAAAGTTTTTTGACAATAGAAGAAGAATTCCCCCTCCTTACAAAGTGGGGGATCTTGTCTGGCTCTCTTCAAAAAATATTACCACAAACCGTCCTTCAAAGAAATTGAGCTCTCTTTTTCTTGGTCCTTTTCAAATAATTACAATTATCAATGATAACGTTGTTAAATTAAAACTTCCTCCAAGTTTTAAACTTCATCCAGTATTCCATGTCTCTCTTCTTAAACCACACATCCCTGATCCTTTTCATAGAGAAATAGTTACAACTCCTGAACCTATCATCGTCCAAGGTGAAGAAGAATATGAAATACACAAGATTTTGGATTCACGTGTCCACCGAGGCACCTTACAATACCTTATTAGATGGAAAGGTTATGGAGTTGATGAAGATACTTGGGAAGATTCATCTAATGTTCATGCAAAAAGATTAGTTGATGCTTTTCACAAACGCTATCCCTCTAAACCAAAGTAAGTGCACCCAGAGGATGCCCCATGAGAAGGGGGTACTGTCAGGTATACTCTATCTTTCATACTGCCGCCGGAACCCACTTCCGGGTTCACGGCGCTTAGCCCGCCCCTTTCTCTGACGCGGTCCTTCCAAGATACTTAGGAAGACCGCGCCAGATTCAAAGGGCTGGATTATTCACGCAGGTACTGCATTGAGATCAGCTGCTCTACTGAATGCTACCGGCTCCACTCCTCTCCGGAACTCGGCTTGTAAACAGATTTCTACCTTCTCCACTTCTCGACCTCGGCTTGTAAAACGGACTTCTACCTTCTCCACTCCCAGACCTCGGCTAGTAAAAACGGACTTCTACCTTCTCCACTCCCAGACCTCGGCTAGTAAAAACGGACTTCCTTACTCTCCACTCCTAACGCTCAGCTTATTAATAGAGACTCCTTATTTCTCCTCCATTGGGTGAATTAACCCTTCCATTGCCAGAACTGCCTCTAAGTTAAGTAAACCTTTTTGCCAAGGAAACCAATTCATATTAATTAATTTATACAGTATTTAAATTTCACTAAAATTCTCTCTTGTCAATAAGGGATTGCTACTAAGTCTAATTCTTCCTGCAAATATCAATTTATTCTAATTGCAAGCCTGTCCTGCTTCATTAACATAATTTTCATAAATCATTCCATCTTAATTAAGTTGGAACTAGCATTGCATTTCTTCCCTGCATGTGTATTTAAAGATACAGTCAACCTTGTTCACTTCAATATAAAAGGAGGTGAAACTTATTGTTTCTGCAGTTGAGTTCCAATAAAAGAAGTATTACAAATAAGTATCACAGAATAATCCAGCCGATTTCAATGGAACCAGCAGATATTAACTCACAAGTTTCTGCCCTAACCAATAGAGTGGATACGATTGCTCAAGGGTTACAGGAACTGCAAATCACGAATGAGAGAATATTAACCTATGTTAGAGACATGCAAGGCCATCTTCCTCATGCCGCTCTTCAATCGGCTGGTGATCCTGCTGTCTGTAATCCAGAAAAATCTTATGGAGATAGAACAAAGTACAGAGAGTTTTTGAATTCTTGCAAACTTCTGATAGCTTTAAAACCTAGATCTTATCTCACTGAAAGATCAAAAGTTTGTTCAGTAATTTCTTTTTTAAGAGGTGAACCTATGGCATGGGCTCATTCCTTTTTAGAGAATGATGATCCCATATTAGATTCATTGGATGAATTCTTTGAAGCTATGTCTTCATTATATGAAGATCCTTATAAACAGGCTACTGCTGATTTAAACATCAGAACTCTCCACCAAAAGAACAGACCTGTTGAAGATTATATTGCAGAATTTAAAAGATGGGCTACAGAAACCCAATGGAATGACATCACTCTACGCAATCAATTCCGTCTCGGATTATCAGAAGCTGTGAAAGATGAACTCTCTCGTACTGAACTTCCTCCTACCTTAAATGCATTGATTCAACTTTCCATTAGTATTGACAGACGTCTAAGAGAAAGAAGGGCTGAAAAAGTTCACACTACTTCTAACTGGAGAAAACATTTTACTTCTCCAAAAATTCCTGAAAAATTTCTTCCTCAAAATGAACCTATGGAAGTTGGTATAATAAGAAGTCCTCTTACTTCTGAAGAAAGAATAAGAAGGAGACAACTAAATCTGTGTATGTATTGTGCTTCAAAAGAACATCTAATTCCAGAATGTCCTCTACTTAAACATTCAAAAGCTGGTAAGCTTCATTCATCTACCTCTATATTGAACGTTCTTCAAAAAAGAAAAACATCTACTTATTTTTCTATATCTCTCATATTACAGTGGGATACAAAAAGAATCGTGACTGAAGCCATTATTGATTCTGGTGCTAATGGAACCTTCCTTG
>OW240913.1:101854425-101868142 GCA_933207985.1 Pelobates cultripes
CCAATACTATGAATTGTCTTAATATTTGTGTAACAGTTTGCTAGATCTGAAAAATAATTACTGCTTACACTAAGAGTAGACAATGTATAGCTGTGCCTTTATTTGCCAAGTAAAAACCACACCAACAGCATGAACCCTGCAGAAAGGGCAACTCAAGTGCTCACCCTGAACCTTACAGATAGGAAGGAAGCACAAATCAAAGTGATTACCCTGTACCCCACAGGGAGGAAGGGCAGCTCAATGTGCTCACCCTGTACCCCACAGGGAGGAAGGGCAGCTCAATGTGCTCACCCTGTACCCCACAGGGAGGAAGGGCAGCTCAATGTGCTCACCCTTTACCCCACACGGAGGAAGGGCAGCTCAATGTGCTCACCCTGTACCCCACACGGAGGAAGGGCAGCTCAATGTGCTCACCCTGTACCCCACAGGGAGGAAGGGCAGCTCAATGTGCTCACCGTGTACCCCACACGGAGGAAGGGCAGCTCAATGTGCTCACCCTGTACCCCACAGGGAGGAAGGGCAGCTCAATGTGCTCACCCTGTACCCCACAGGGAGCAAGGGCAGCTCAATGTGCTCACCCTGTACCCCACACGGAGGAAGGGCAGCTCAATGTGCTCACCCTGTACCCCACACGGAGGAAGGGCAGCTCAATGTGCTCACCCTGTACCCCACAGGGAGGAAGGGCAGCTCAATGTGCTCACCGTGTACCCCACACGGAGGAAGGGCAGCTCAATGTGCTCACCGTGTACCCCACAGGGAGGAAGGGCAGCTCAATGTGCTCACCCTTTACCCCACACGGAGGAAGGGCAGCTCAATGTGCTCACCCTGTACCCCACAGGGAGGAAGGGCAGCTCAATGTGCTCACCCTGTACCCCACAGGGAGGAAGGGCAGCTCAATGTGCCCACCCTGTACCCCACAGGGAGGAAGGGCAGCTCAATGTGCCCACCCTGTACCCCACAGGGAGGAAGGGCAGCTCAATGTGCCCACCCTGTACCCCACAGGGAGGAAGGGCAGCTCAATGTGCTCACCCTGTTGCTGAGGTCCTTAGCTGCTGATAACCTGTCCACACGCAGCCTGTACCCAGCTCTAAGACCTACTTCCAGGTACTGGGTCCCCTCTGCACCAGCTCTCTACCTGTTGCTAACCAGCACGTTGCGCGTACAGCGCCATCAGTCCGCACCTGTCCTAACTGACCAAACAAGCAGCTTTCCGAGTTACCATCCCTCTCCCATGGCAGACCTCCCGAATCCGGCTTACCGAACCCAGTCCCTGCAAACAGCCCTGCCGACTTCATATCTGGACCCACACAATACTAGCCTCATATACCTGTGGTATGCCCCCTCAGCCCCAAATGCACCTTGCATGTCATGCCCTGCCCAGCTGTATTCAACATGTTATCACCAGATGGTTTTAGCATTCAATCTCCAGTACAAGCTGTTTTTCCAATGGTAAATCACCGACCTCTTTGCACTCCAACCTCAGAGGACATAAGGAAAACAGAGCTTCCCAATACATACACCGTGTTAGCAGTGTGAATGGCCCTCCCCTGGGTGGGGCGGCCACATGGCCTATAGATAAATACTGGTTTGGGAGCTTGCGAGTGTCAAAAACACAGCTTATAGACACACCTGGAATTCCACCCACAATGAGAAACTTTACTCCTCGAACACAGCTTCCTCCTCTTCTTTCAAAATAACTGCAACATTCCAAGAACAGTCACCAAGTACAGGGGTTCCCAGATACATCATGTTTCCCTGGAAACCAATCACTTTTCCGATGCTGATTGGCAGCCCATGAAAAGAGCTCTCCTGTAGTATCTAGTATTCAAATGTTTTCGTTAATTAATCGTTTTTCATCCAGTAGTTGAATACTACATATTATAGCACTAGATTCACAGTTGCCCCTCAGTATGTTTAAAAGGCCACTCCACTTCCCAAAAACAAGTCACTGTTTAGTAGATATGCCACAAATGAAAACACAAGCATTTTGTTTCCCATTTATATTTATATTCTCCTGTCTGTTGCCTTTGCAAGCTCTCCCCTTCTAACCCACCAAGACTTTCTGTGGCTGTCCAATCACAGACTTTTAGAAGGCATATCAATAAACTTCAATCTTTAAGTTTGGATTCCAATATTGTTGAATGGGTAAGGCAGTGGCCGAGTGACAGACAACAGAGGGTTGTAGTCAATGGAATATATTTGAAGCTTGGGCTTGTCACCAGTGGGGTACCTCAGGGATCTGTACTTGGACCCATTCTCTTTAATATTTTTATTAGTGATATTGCAGAAGGTCTTGATGGTAAGGTATGTCTTTTTGCTGATGATACTAAGATATGTAACAGGGTTGATGTTCCAGGAGGGATAAGCCAAATGGCAAATGATTTAGGTAAACTAGAAAAATGTTCAGAGTTGTGGCAACTGACATTTAAAGGACCACTCTAGGCACCCAGAGCACTTCAGCTTAATGAAGTGGTCTGGGTGCCAGGTCCCTCTAGGATTAACCCCTTTTTTTTTTATAAACATAGCAGTTTCAGAGAAACTGCTATGTTTATAAATGGGTTAATACAGCCTCCAAATCCTCTAGTAGCTGTCTCATTGACAGCCGCTAGAGGCGCTTGCGTGCTTCTCACTGTGAAAATCACAGTGAGAATGCCCAAGCGTCCATAGGAAAGCATTATAAATGCTTTCCTATGAGACCGGCTGAATGCGCGCGCAGCTCCTGCCGCGCATGCGCATTCAGCCAAGGAGGAGAGCTCCCCCGCAATGGAAAAAAGGTAAGTTTAACCACTTTCCTCGCCATCCAGCTCGGCGGGAGGGGGACCCTGAGGGTGGGGGCACCCTCAGGGCACTATAGTGGTCCTTTAATGTGGATAAGTGCAAGATAATGCATCTTGGACGTAAAAACCCAAGGGCAGAGTACAGAATATTTGATAGAGTCCTAACCTCAACATCTGAGGAGAGGGATTTAGGGCTGATTATTTCTGATGACTTAAAGGTAGGCAGACAATGTAATAGAGCAGCAGGAAATGCTAGCAGAATGCTTGGTTGTATAGGGAGAGGTATTAGCAGTAGAAAGAGGGAAGTGCTCATGCCATTGTACAGAACACTGGTGAGACCTCACTTGGAGTATTGTATGCAGTACTGGAGACCGTATCTTCAGAAGGATATTGATACTTTAGAGAGAGTTCAGAGAAGGGCTACTAAACTGGTTCTTGGATTGCGGGATAAAACTTACCAGGAAAGGTTAAAGGATCTTAACATGTATAGCTTGGAGGAAAGACGAGACAGGGGGGATATGATAGAAACATTTAAATATATAAAGGGAATCAACACAGTAAAGGAGGATACTATATTTAAAAGAAGAAAAACTACCACAACAAGAGGACATGGTCTTAAATTAGAGGGACAAAGGTTTAAAAATAATATCAGGAAGTATTACTTTACTGAGAGGGTAGTGGATGCATGGAATAGCCTTCCAGCTGAAGTGGTAGAGGTTAACACAGTAAAGGAGTTTAAGCATGCGT
The DNA here is from genome assembly GCA_933207985.1 of Pelobates cultripes. Classification (NCBI taxonomy): domain Eukaryota; kingdom Metazoa; phylum Chordata; class Amphibia; order Anura; family Pelobatidae; genus Pelobates; species Pelobates cultripes. Next base: position 101,857,950 of record OW240913.1, read on the forward strand.
GGGATAGGCATAAGGCTGTCCTAACTATAAGATAAGGCCAGGGACTAATGAAAGTATTTAGAAAATTGGGCAGACTAGATGGGCCGAATGGTTCTTATCTGCCGTCACATTCTATGTTTTGCTGGAGAAAGAGGTAAGTTTAACCCCTTCCTCTCCCCAGAGCCCGATGGGAGGGGGTCCCTGAGGATTGGGGCACCCTCAGGGCACTATAGTGCCAGGAAAACGAGTATGTTTTCCTGGCACTATAGTGGTCCTTTAAAGGGAAACTGTAGTTTTTCCTGGAACTATAGCTCCCTGTAGTCCCCACCTTCTTCTTGCCCCCCTCCCCGTGGTGCAAAAGGGGTTATATACTCCTTCTGTCACTAAACTTAGGTTCAGGCACTGTCTATGCTCCTCCCTTGCTGATGTCAGCCAGTGGGATAGAACTAATGCTCATGGAGTAACCCTTTAATTTATAAAAGTGCCAATTTCTATACAAATCTGCACTTTTTGTAATATGCTTTCTATGCCATCCTCAAGGAGTCGGTCCTAAATGACCCTGGCATCCACGCCATTTATCTGCTCCATTTACAAAAAAAACATTTAATTAATAATAAAAAAAATATATATATATATATATATTGATATCAAAATAAATTAAGAATGAAGATCTCTCTCTCTATATATATATATATATATTTGCAGGCTAATCATGGCAGTGTATACACATGGGTTAGCTCCTCCCCTTAAAGCCAATAGGACAGGATTTAAACAAATTCTTATAAAGGAGGATCCAGAGATGATTCCCTCAGTCTTTTTCCTGTCCTTACAGCCTTTAGGAAGCCTTTAGATATTAAGTACACTGTATACTCTGAAACTACTTTAATTACTTTCTAGGTCTCCTATTCTGCATTCATACCAAGACCTGTCCTGGGGTACCTGAGACCTATAGGGGACGTCCTGGCTTTGATCACGGTGTCCTTCACTCCATCCTCCATCCTCCCAGCTTGGATTGCCCAGATTGCGGAGAGGATGCTCGTTCATGCGCAATGCGCTCAGATCACTTTTTGGCGCCAAAATGCAGTTAAAGTCGTGAGGTCGCGGCGGCCATCTTTACTGTGGGCAAAACCTGAAAATGGCAGGTAAATGGCCGAAAACGCCAGGAATAAGATTAGTATTCAGCAGGTACTGTTTAAAGAGACCTGGAACTCAAAGGAGGTTGGTGTGGTAGCTGTACTTATGCAGTTTAAAGTTGTATTAGCTTGGAAAGAAACAAGTTAGGACTCTGGAAATTTGTGCCAGGATTTTTTCTACCCTTTTGCCACAGGTTTGTGTATTTTTATATATATATATTTCTCCCTTCTCTGTGAAATGCTGGGATTTAATCTGAGAGAATTATTTTTATATTTCTTTGTTGTAAAAGCCCATTATGAGCTCTCCTAGTAGGAACCCCTTTCCCTGTTCGGAGGAATCCAGGTGAGTAGGGGTCCATTTATTTTATATATTACTTTATATAGTAGTTTATTCTCCATCTACTAAGATGGTTCCTTGTATCACTTTTAGTATTTATTTATTTATAAAATATTTTACCAGGAAACATACATTGAGATTTTTCTCGTTTTCAAGTATGTCCTGGGTCCACAAAACATTGCATTGATACAATAGGGTACAATAAAATACAAAAACAATATTAATCCACAATAAATACAAAATTTAACATAGAACAGGCAGGAAATATATAATCAACCATGACAGGTGCATTCTGTTGTGAGGTATGTAGAGAGGGATCTCTTAAAGGACTTTAGGCTTAGGGAAGATTTTAAAGTGTGCGGGAGGTCGTTCCACAATTGCGGCACTCTATAGGAGAAGGAGGATCGGGCTGCTTTCTTTTTGTATTGAGGTAGACTAAGTAAAGTGTTGGTACTGGATCGGAGGTTATAGGAAGTGGGAACAGCTGAGGAAAGCATTGTGTTCAGGTAGGGTTGGAGTTTCCCAGAAAAGCTCTTAAACACAAGGCTGGAAAGATGAAGGGTGCGTCTGGATTCCAGCGACAGCCAGTTTAGTTCTTTTAGCATGTCACAATGGTGAGTCCTGTAATTACACTGTAGCACAAATCGGCAGAACGAGTTATACAATGTGTTGAGTTTATTAATGTGGGATTGCGAGGCAGATGCATATACTACATCCCCATAATCAATGATTGGCATCAGCATTTGCAGTACAATCTTTTCCTTTACTGTAGGGCTTAGGCAGGATTTGTTTCTGTACAGGGCACCTAGTTTTGAATAAAGTTTAGATGCAAGATTTTCTATGTGCAGGCCAAAAGATAGATTGGGGTCTAACATCATACCCAAGTATTTGAAAGAGTGGACTGCGGTCAGTGTGCCATTTGAATTTGTTTTGATGGGTAGGTGGGAATTGTGTAATTTGTATAATTTAGGTACTGTTCCAAAGATCATTGTGACAGTTTTGTCAGTGTTCAGGAAGAGTTTGTTTTTTGCGATCCACTTTTCTACCTCTGTAAAGTGGTCTTGGAGCACAGCCTCAAGCTGCGGTAGATCGGAATTGCTCACATAGATTACCGTGTCATGTGTACATTTGAGGATTTGCAGACATTAGGCAGATCATTTATAAATAATGTAAATAGTAGGGGGACAAGAAGGGAACCTTGGGGAACACCACACGTGACTGGGAGGGGGGGGAGTGGCTGTCAGAAATGGACACATATTGGGAGCGTTACGAAATGTCCGATCGAAACCAGTTTAGCGAACGATCACCAATACCTGAGTTTTTGAGGAAAATAGCTCCAGTTAGCTCTCCTTGTTCCATGCAAGTTTGGATATCATTGCAAACTTTTAAGAGAGCAGTTGTAGTGGAGTGATTCTGGCGAAAGCCCGATTGATCAGGGGTCAGATAGTTTGATTGTTGGTAGTAGTACTCCCGGTATTTTGACAATACCGGGAGCAATGATATTGGGCGATAGTTAGAAACCAAAATAGTGTCACCACTTTTATGGATAGGCACTACTCTCGCAGTCTTCCAAAGTTTGGGTATGTATCCAGACACCAAGGATTCGTTAATTAGAGTTGCGACGGGTTTAGCAATTGCCGGCGCACTGAGCTTCAACAGCTTGCTGGGATTTGATCAGGTTCGGACTGGTTTTTCATTTTTAGATTATTAAGATGTTTTTCAATGACTAACAGGTACAGGTGTAAAAATGAACTTGTCTATATTGGGACTTTGCAAATTTAGTGGGGCCTGATCCACATTTGTAGTTTCAGGGTGTGTGTCATTATTAGCTTGGCAATCAGGGCAGTAGAGCATCCAACAAAATAATTGTTAAAGGCATTTGCTACATCTAAGGGAAGTTGCAGGGTTTGGTTATCCACTTTGAGATGTTATTGTTCAGATTTTCACAGAAATACTGGGCCTTGGCCAATTTTGTTTGTTTTGTGCATATTATACGAGGAAAACAAAAAGAATTAACCTAGGGCCAAAATTTAGATATCACAAGGTAGAGGGCACAAAAAAAAAGGGGGGTAACCCCTAAATGGTGAATATCATAGAGAATAAACAAAAAAACAAAACAAATGCCATTCTACCTGTGTATGATTTACTGAGAAGATTGTAGATTAAAAAGTAACTTTTAATAAATAAATCTAAAATAAAATATAAAAAAGAAAAATAATATGAACAGCAGGAGTAAATGGAGACTATACAGCGAGTAAAACTGTGACTACTTATACAAGCTGTAAAAGTATATACATAACACTAATGCTGAAGCAATACGGTTTAGCTACAATATAACAGTGTATTCCCAAGTAATAGAAGTGATACTATATTATATATCACTAATAGCTGTAACAAGAGGGGGGGGAGATAAGACAACTGCTAAACCAGTGCTGTCAATAGTTAAAAGATATGGATAAGTAAATCCCTACATGATAGTACAACTAACGACACGGGTTAACTCCACATACAATAATTGATAATGTTCTATGGTGCTTAACCTCAGAAAGATCAAAGATAATGGTTCAGCTAAGACAGATTTCTGACAGACGGCGATTAGCCAGTTAAATATCACAAAAGCTGCCTAGATCATAGCAGCATTTTGATAATAAATTAAAGATTGCTGTCAAGCAGTAAAGTATAAAATAAGGGGTTGCTGACCTGGCTCCGTTTTTTCTGCAAGATACCTAGCAGTATATTCTAGTGTAACAACAGCTGCCTGCACTGAATGATGTTAACTTATGCTTGACCACAGTGGAGCACAAAGTAGTAGCACACCTGTGAAGGACTGCTGACAGGCAGCAGTTAACCGGTTAAAAATCACACAAGTTGCCTAAATGCTAGCTGCATCTAAATAATAGGTCAAAGTATAAAGAGAGGGTTTACAAACAGTTTTTTGAACAGGTTGCCTAGGTAGTAGAAAATATACAGACAGTGACAGAGGAAGGCATATAGAATAAAGATTCCTGAGTCTTGTGCCTTTGAGGGCACCCCTTAATAAAATGCCTGGTCTTATCAATCTCCCCCCATAAACATAATAAAGGAAAAAGAAAGAGAAATAAAGTATGTACAGAGTACACAAAATTAGTGTTAAGAGTCTCCAATATGCACTCCTGAGATACTGGACATGAATGAACTTGATGTCAGTAATTTAGCAATAGATAAGCAGAGAGTTAGGTGCCAACACCAATAATGTGTCAGTAAGTGTCCAGAGGCCCTGACATGCACGTTTCGCCAGTGAAGCTCATCAGAGGGGAACCAGATGCTGGCAAACATGGGAGTATTTAAATCATAAGCTCTCAATTGATTGGAGGATTTTCAGGATTCTGACCAATGGTAGCTTGGGGAGGGAATCTCAACCATTAAGAAATAATTGACTAATTAACCCTATGTTGACCTGAATCTTATTTTTTTTTTTTTTTTATATTTTACTGAATGTTAAAAAGATTGATTATAAAAAAGAAAAGAAAAGGTGGAAAAGTGTAAGTAACAGTGGTTCTCAAAATGACAATAATGTCATTATTTTAACTTATATGTGATTAACAATAGTGACATAGTTAGTTGAACGAACATAGCAACGTTTATCTGCTAAATTATTTACTGATTAGTGCAGAATATATTAGTGGATTCCTAAACTTGTTGGCTAAAATGTAACATTAATGAAAGTTTTTAGGATTTTAAGATTTTAGGAAAGAGAATGTTTGTAATAGACCTAAATTAATATTGATAATGAATAATTATGCATTTATTTGTGAATGAAGGGGGTAAAATTAAATTCTTCATTTAGTCCTAAGGGGAATAAGGTCTTACATTCATGTATCCATCTGGATTCTTTCCTTAATAGGGTGAGATTAAAATTACCCTTTCTAGTGTTCAGGTGGATACGTTCTAAAACCTGAAACGTAAGATGAGATGCATCCGAGTTATGGAAATTCCTTATGTGATTGGAGACAGGAGTGGAAATGTTAGGTTTGAGACGGAATTCACATGTTGTCGGATTCTCCTTCTCAATTCTTGGAAGATTTTTCCTATATATTGTAGTTTACAGCTACAAGTAATGATGTAAACTACTTTTGTGGTGCTGCAATTAACAAAATCATTAATCGGATATGTTTTCTGCGTATTGGTGCATAAGACTGATTTTGAAGGTTTAATAAACCTACATGCCTTACATTTCCCACATCTAAAAATTCCCTTTGTTTCTTGTAGCCATGTCTTAGGTGATGGTTTTGGTTCAAGATGACTATGAACTAACAGGTCACGCAGATTATTAGCTCGTCTTGCTGTGATACTTGGGAATATAGAAAGATTACTGGCCACCTCTTTATTGTGGGTGAGTATCGGCCAATTGTCTGCATAGATTTTTCGAATGGGATTCCATAGTTGATCATAAGTGCCTATGCATCTAATTGTAGGTTTAGTATCCTTCACTTTGTAATTTCTGAGACTAGTCGATCTGTCCATACTGGAGACCCGTTGGAATGCCTTTTTAAGGATTTTATTTGGATAGCCTTGCTGTTTGAAGCGAAGCCTTAGGTTCTTAGCTTCTTTTATAAAGGTTTCTTCTTTCGAGCAGTTTCTTTTTGCCCTCAGGTATTGCCCGTAGGGAATACCTGCCTTGAGTTTGTAAGGGTGATGGCTGTTCCAATGTAAGAAATTGTTACACGAAGTAGGTTTTCTGTAAAGTTCGGTATCTACTTCACCCCCTTGAGATAGATTAATAACCAAATCCAGAAATTCTAGTCTGTCCTCACTGATGACATGAGTTAATTGTAGGCCAATAGTGTTGATGTTCAGTATCGAGACAAGTTCCTCGAACTGTATTACTGAGCCAGTCCAAAATACCAGGACATCATCAATGTAACGATGCCAACTAATGATGAATTTATCAAATCCTGTCTGTAACGTATTTTTCAAAATTGTGGCTTCCCACCACCCTAAATACAGATTAGCGTAACTAGGGGCACAAGCACTTCCCATGGCCGTGCCCCTAGTTTGCAGGTAGTAGGTGCCGTTAAACACGAAATAATTGTGAGTTAGTATAAAGTTCAATAGTTACATAAGGAAATCCTTTTGGGACGCTGTAATTTTGGATGATTTTTCTAAAAAATATTGGGTGGCTTCAAGGCCTACTTTGTGAGGGATGTTATTGTATAAAGAGACTAAATCCATGCTTGCTAGAAGAGTGTATGGGGGGACAGTGAGATTCTCAAGAGTGAGTAATGTCTGTTTGGTGTCCTGAATATAAGATGGAAGATCACTTACAAATGGGTGGAGTATTTTCTCCATGAATTTGCTCGCTTGTTCTGAGAGTGAGTTATTACCCGAAATTATTGGTCTTCCTGGTGGATTATTTTTGTTTTTGTGAATTTTGGATAAGCAATAAAAAGTCGCTACCATAGGTGTGTTATTTGGACAAATAAATTTGAACTCATCTTGAGAGATTATCTCACTATCTCTTGCTTCAGTAAGTATTAACTTGAGAGTTTTCAAGTATGAAGCAGTAGGATCATTTGGAAGCTTCTCATAGCATGAGGTGTCAAAAAGGTGGACCATACACATTTCAATGTATTTTTCTTTTTCCAGTAGTACAATATTACCTCCTTTGTCAGATTGTTTAATTACGAGGTTGGAGTTTGATCTCAGTTCTTTTAAAGCATGTGTCTCTTCATGTGATAGATTATTAATTTGTATAGGTTTGTCAAGAGGGAGTTGTTCACTTTCATTACATGTCATTTGAATAAAAAGGTCAATGTTTGTCACCTCTTTGAAGTTTGGAGTGTACCAACTTTCTGGTTTTAAATTTGTGAGAGGTGAGTCTTTGTCTTGATCATCCAGTAACGTGACTAGTGTTCTCAAATGTGGGTAGTCTTCTGGTGCTACACCCATGTCCCTGGCGAGTAGAGTTTCTTTTCTCTTATGTAGAGCACTCAATGTCAACTTTCTACCAAATAGGTTAGTATCTTTTAACCAGTTAAATTTATCAGTATTAGGTGTGGGCACAAAGGAGAGCCCTTTGTTTAGAAGGGACAGATGTGTAGTATTTAGTTGAAATTTGGATAGATTTATGACTTTGTTTTCCGTGGGAACCATTAAAGCTGCTGCTTTTAACGATTCCTGTTTCCCCTGTAACCCCATTTTTTCCTGTCTCTTAATTTTGGCTTTTGAGAGTTTTGACAAGTTTGGTCCAAAAAAGGAGAGGGAGAGGAGGAAGAGGAGCCTGGTCTAGATTCCAATTCTGTATCAGTCAAGGGGGGTTTATTCAGGAATGATACTGATTTATCCTGATTTCGTAAAATACCTTGGTTACCAAGGTTGGAGCTGTTACTATTACTGTTTGCAGACTCTGAGTCTGACCAATCAGTGTAATCAGAAGTAGAAGAGTTTCTACTGTTAGTTCTTTTTCTTGATTTGGGTATAACTTTAAAAATGTTACCCTCACTGAAGTCTTTGTGGTCCCTCTGGAATTTAAAATGTTTTTTTCTCCCTAATAGGTTTAGTGAAGCTTTCCAGATTTTTTTTGGAGTTGTGCCTCCATGGGTTTGTAGTCAGGTTTAGATTGAAACTCTTTAGTTAACGTGATTTGATCATTAAGGTTTTTGTTAATAGGATTTTGTTCTAGCTGGATTAAGTATTGCATTAATTTAAAGGAACAGTCAAGAAGAATGTTGTTCCAACCTGTCAGTTTCTCTTCTGTGTTTACTTTGTCTGGTGTGGAGATATTTAGTCTTAACCCACGGGGTACCAGCTTTTTTTCAACATACTGCTTCAGACTTGCCAACTCCCAAAAGCCTTTAATTTGATCTTTATAAAGATTCTGAGTCGAGAAAAATATCTCATTTATATCGGTTGGATTAGGGTTAGGGAGTGGGTTCAACGAGAAAACATCTATTATCTAATTTGAACCAAAATCTAAGTTTGGAATCTGTGTTAAATAGGATGCCATCCCTCAGGATGTTCGTTCTAATTTACTTGTAAGGTGGCTCTTTGGTTATGGTATTAAAACCTGGGTCCTAGGACCCTAAAATTATTATACGAGGAAAACAAAAACAATTAACCTAGGGCCAAAATTTAGATATCACAAGGTAGAGGGCACAAAAAAAGGGGGGTAACCCCTAAATGGTGAATATCATAGAGAACAAAAAAAAAAAACCAAATGCCATTCTACCTGTGTATGATTTACTGAGAAGATTGTAGATTAAAAAGTAACTTTTAATAAATAAATCTAAAATAAAATATAAAAAAGAAAAATAATATGAACAGCAGGAGTAAATGGAGACTATACAGCGAGAGTAAAACTCTTTGACTACTTATACAAGCTGTAAAAGTATATACATAATAACACTAATGCTGAAGCAATACTGTTTAGCTACAATATATATATATTTCGCCATTGTCTATATGCACGGTGATCATTCATAGAGCCAGTACGCTTAAACTTTGACCACAAAGAATCCCGAAACTGGTACATTTGGATGAGGTCAGCTGTGATTTAGTTCATATGTGCTCCTTTTACCCTCACCTTACGCAGCGGGGCATGCAAATTCCAAATTTGTAGGAGTTCAGACTGAAAGAATTCATCAGCACAGTCTAGATCTGGGATAATGTTTAATCTGTGCCATGGGAGGTTCTTGATGTCCTTTAGAAAGGATTCAAGATTAAATTTTTTGAAGGAACTAGTTATTTTAACCTTGGGAGTGGATTTAACAGCCTTTATTTTGTACACGCAGTACACTAAACAGTGATCACTGAAAGTGTTTGGGAGAAAACCGGCCTCCTGGATTCTATCAGGAGAAGTGGAGAGAATCCAATCTAGCAATGGAGAACAGTCTGTTACATCTCCCCCACGTAAGAGGAGACAGAAGTCAGACCCCTGTGCAGGATGTGATGGGAAGGCGATGGAAGGCAAACATCTGTGCCTAAAAATACAGAGTGAGTAAGCGCTAAATAACACAATAGGCAGCAACCCTTAAAAAAGGGAAATCCCTCAAAACCCTTTAGAATGTTAGGAGAAATACAAAAATGGAGGAACAAGGGCTGCGCCAAGTAAGTATAATGGTGGTGAGACAATGTCTGGAATAAAGGATAAAATGGCAAAAGGGTAGAACAATGTTCAAATTTCCACAACCTAAGAAGATAGGAATAGTCCAGATATGACGACCTCGCTTTGGTCTAAAGGGCTTATGCAGAGGGTGTGTCCTCACGTGGCTATACAGTAACTTCGTTTATATGAAAGACAGAGGAAAGAGGCAACCAATAGTGCATTATGTCTGGTCCAGTGGGTAACTAGTATATAATGATAATATTAGACTCACATTTGCGAGAGCTATGACCAGCTCTGGCATGAAGGGCGTACAGCGGTATGATCCCCGCTTATGGGATATAGTGGGTTTCTTCCTTCAGGTGATGTATCCAGCACTCCGAAAGGGGATAAAAAGAAACAACTGATAGTGCTCACAGGTATAAAATATCAGTGGTAAGTAATATATAAAAATAGTACTCACAAGTGTAGAGCAGACACACTGCTCTATGATGTCAACGCTGGTGGTATGAGCCCCATCTAGGATTTCTTGGAGTACAGAGAGTTAAAAAGCCAGGTAGAACATTAAAAGTATATAAAGTGTATAAAAGATGATTGGCACAAAAAAGATGACCTAAAAATCTTTAATAGAATAAAATGCACAATATAAGATTTCCATAACGCG
>OW240913.1:101868242-101893745 GCA_933207985.1 Pelobates cultripes
GCCTGCTCCAGCGGTAGCAGTGTTCTATGGCTGTTGCCTTTTCCCGATAGGGAGAGGTAATACCTGTGCACTTGGTGGTAGTGGAATTCATCCAATCCGGTCGGGGTGTGTTCCGGGATTAGATCCTGTAGTGGTTTGAGGGTTACCTCAGTACACCATTGCCGCAGATAGGTCCATTCCGTCGCCGCATAGCTCTCGAGGTCCGCCCTCTTAAGTCCTCCCGCAAGCCGCGGGTTGTTAGTTATAGGAATCAGCGGGTTTGGCATCGTGGTCAATTGCTTCACGTATCTGGTCCTACACCACACGCGCAGTGTGGAGTCTATCATCGGATTACCCGTGTGAATGTCACCCAGAGCCGTGCCGTCCAGCCACAGCAGGGAGGGAATCCGTCCTTGCGCTTGTTGTCACTCCATGTCCACCCACTGCTTGGCGGTCGGGAACACGTGCCAATCCACCAGGCGGCATAGATGGGTCGCCTGGTAGTAGGTGATCACCGATGGGAGACCCATGCCCCCCGCGTGCTTCGGTCGTTCCAGGACTGACCTGCCAATACGAGCCACTCCCCAGGTCCAAACAAAGTTCCGTATGGCGGTTGTTAAGGACTGGAAGAACGACCGCGGGATACACGTCGGCAGCGTCTGGAACAGGTAAAGAATTCTTGGCATTGCGTTCATCTTAATGGCGTTGATCCGCCCAAACCAGGAGATGTACTGGGAAGTCCATTTTTTCATGTCCCTCTGTAGGGTCGTGAGAAGAGGCGTAAAGTTGAATGTGTATACGTCTTTTAAGTCGTTTGGCAGCCATATTCCCAGATATTTGAGCTTCGACTGGCAGACCCGGAATGGAAAGTGCTTGCGAAGGTGCCTCAGCATGGCGTCTCCTGAAGTCAGTGGCATGGCCTCCGATTTGTCTAGGTTGAGCGAGAGGTTCGAGACCACAGCATACTCTCTGAACGCTTTCAACAGGTTAGGTATTGAGATCCGAGGCTGCTCCAGGAAAAATAGCATGTCGTCCACGTAGGCCGCCACTCTATGTTCTCCCCGGCCCACGCGGAGCCCCGTGATACCCCCGTCCTGTCTGACCGCCTCCAGAAATGGTTCTAGAGTGAGGGCAAACAGAAGGGGGGACAGCGGGCATCCTTGCCTCGTACCGTTGCAGATCGTGACTGGATCAGAGAGTGCACCATTGACCCTGATTCGCGCCGATGGTCTCGCGTATAAGGCCTCCACCCAAGTGCGGAGGTGCTGCCCAAATCCCATATGCCTTAGTGTCTCCAAGAGGAACGTCCAGTCCATGAGGTCAAACGCCTTCTCAGCGTCTGTAGATAAGAGCACCAGCTCCCGCCTGTTGGTCCTCGCCACGTGTATGACGTTTAGGGCTCGGATCGTATTGTCCCGGGCTTCCCTACCCGGAATAAATCCGACCTGGTCGGAGTGTATGAGGTCAGACGCCACCCGAGCCACTCGCAGTGCCAGAGCCTTGGCGAAGACCTTCAGGTCCGCGTTTAATAGCGAGATGGGCCTGTAGCTCGCGCAGTTCGTGGGGTCCTTGCCCTCTTTTGGGATGAGCGCTACCGTTGCCCTTAACGTGTCCGCCTGGAACCGGCCTCCCGTGTGCAGTGAATTGCACCCCTCCAGGAGTCTCGGCAATAGGACCTCCCTGAACTCGCGGAGGTATCTCACCGGCAGGCCATCCGGGCCCGGGGCCCAGTTGGGCTGGGCTGCTTTCAGTGCTCCCGCAAGCTCCTCCAGTGTCATAGGTTGATCGAGCTCAGCTTCCTGCTCCGGGGTTATCTTGCGGGCCACGTGTCTGCCCAGGTAAGCGGCGACCTGCACCCCATGCCGCCTTCTCTGGGATTCGGACCGGTGCCAGCTAAATCGTACAATGCCTCGTAATATTTTTGAAATGCTCGCAGGATGCCATCCGGGAGGTGAGTGACTGTTTGCCCCTGCGTGCGAATCTTGTGTATATGCTGCGCCCTCCTCTTATCCTGGAGCATTTTTGCGAGTAGCCTGCCGCACTTGTTGGAATGCTCGTAAAAGAACCTTGCCGCCTTACGCGCAGTATGTAGCATGCCCTGGGTTAGTATGGTGCGGAGCTCTCGCCGTGTCTCCGTCAAGAGGCAATAGGTCTCGTCATCTAACATGCGTTTATGTGCCTGTTCCAGCTCCGCCACCCGTCCCGCCAGCCGAACCAGTCGAGCTGTGCGTTCCTTTTTGCGCTTCGTGCTGATCGCTATGAGGCGTCCCCGGATGACACACTTGTGCGCCTCCCAGAGCGTCAGTGGGGCTATCTCTGGCGAGCTATTAATGGTAAAGTAGTCCGTCAGTGCTTGTGACACCTCTGCCACCAGGAGGGGATCGTCCAACAGGGTCTCATTTAACCGCCACTGCCTTTCCGTGGGTTTGAAAAGGGGGGCACTCGTATGTACTATCATGGGCGCGTGGTCTGACTGTTCCATGCTCCCTATCTCCGACCCCTGCAGCACTGCCAAATACTCTTGCGCCAGGAATACGTAATCTATGCGGCTATAGTGGGCGTGGACCGCCGAGTAGTAAGTGTAATCCCTATCCTCGGGATGGTTCGCCCTCCAGCAGTCCACTAGGCCCAGTTTGTGCAGTGAGCGCAGAGTCGCCCGCAGGCAGTGTGTGGGGATCGTGCTAACACCTCTGGACGTATCCCTACGAGGGTCCAACGGGAGGTTAAAGTCACCTGCCACCACCAGCAGCCCCTCTCGAAATCTCCCCAACTTGGCCAGCGTCTGCCCGATGAACGTATGTTGCCGTCTGTTGGGGCAATATAAGCACGCAAAGGTGTATGTGGTGTCCGCTATATTGCCCTTGATAAACAGGTACCGTCCCTGGGGATCCGCCTGTAGGCCCGTGCAGTGAAACTGTGTCGTACTCGTGAACAATATCGCCACTCCCGCCTTTTTGGCCTCCGGATGGTTGGCATAAAACCCGATGGAATATCGTTTATCTCCCAGCTTCGGGGCGTCCCCTTGACGAAAATGCATCTCCTGCAGGAACACCACGGACGCTCTCGCGGCCCACAGCCGCCGCATAAGCGAGGAGCGCTTCTCCGGGATGTTGAGGCCTCTAACGTTGAGGGACCAGAATGTTAGTCCAGCTGGTGTGAATCCCGTGCCGCCCCGCCGTGCCCCGGAGGGGGGATCCGCACTTGCCATAACCCCGGTGCGACCCACAGGGGGGAGACCGCGAGGGAAGCAGCAACGCGGGGCGAGAAGAAAGGGAAAAGAAAGAAAGAAGAAGAAAAAAGAAGGGGAAAAAAAAAAGGGGGGGGGAAGGAAGGGGAGTCGGGAAAGTACTTATTAAGGATGTGACTGTAACCCTGTACCGGATTTCGTCGGTCAGTTGTGGAACGTCCCCTCCGTCTCCAAATGCCCCGGTATTATGTACAGTATGAGTCTGTCACAGTGAGGTTCTACCGTGTCTCCGTCTATATGGAGCGGTCTCAGTCGTCTATGTCGTGCCTACCCTCTCCTCCCGTGGCTCCCAACCTGTCAGAATAGCTATACTCCCGTGTTTGCCCTGGGGGCAGCCCGCCATCACGTCGGCAACCGCCCTGTTCTCTAGAAGCCCACGGGCCCCTCCGGCCAGCAAAGGCCAGCCCAGTTGCCCTGTCATCCACCTCCAGGCTACCTACTCCTCCCATCTCGACCCTCTGGTGCTTCCGCAGCCAACCGTGCTCGCCTCCTGATCCCCGATCCCATCTGCTCCCTCAGTGCCTCTACCCTACCCTGGGCGAGCCAGAAATACAGGTGTCTTACCCCCAGCCACCCTTCCACCACCCCAGGCCATGTCCCACCTGCCCCCCCCTGCTGCCGCCCCGTCTGGGCTTTTTCCATGAAAGTACCCCCCCTTACCGCAGGAATTCCTGCGCAACTCATCAGGCGCTTCAGCAATCCTAGCTCTACCCGCTCTCCTACCGTGGGCCAGGTTAAGGCTTGACCCCGACCAGCTAGCTTCCGCTCCTCCCCCCTCTCGACCACTCTCAACCTTCCTCTATCTCCGTGCTTCCTCCGTCCGCCGGTTCTAACGGTGTGCCGGTTCTAACGGTGTACCCGTTGGGGGTGAAAAAAAACAAGCACGCCTGCGGCACTCGAACTATGTACACTCCAAGCTACCACCCACAGCTCCCCTCCCGCTGCCCCTAGTGCGCCATGTGGATGTTGAGACAATCCCCCATACTCCTGGGCATACAGTAACTGCACATACCCCCGAAGACCCCCCAGGTCAGGTCCAGCAGTCTCTCCCCGATTCCCAACGGACGCCAATGTGCATCCCGTGGCCCGTTCCTCCCTCCCCACCTCTCTTTCTCCCCCGTCCAGCCCCCCTCTAGTGAGCCACCATCACTCCCGTGGGCCTATCTCAAACCCCCCATACCCCCTACCCAACCTGCTGGAGCCCCGGGGGTACCTGCCCTCCATATATCGTCCACCCTGCCGTGTCTCTGCTCAGCTCCGTTGCGGCTGGGGCCCGGGGAGTCCGGGTCCCTGCCGGCCAGGGCAGCGTTCCGTCGTCTATTCCTCCGGCCCCGCTGGGCCACCTCTGCGTTGCTGCGATCCAGGCGTTGGGTGGAGATTATGGGCCACCTCCGTCGGTCCTGTCGCTCGCGCCGGTGGTCCCTCCAGAATCCAGTTCGGGATCCGCACCTCCGGTAAGCCAGCCGCCACTAGAAAACGCGGTTCCTCATTCGGCCATCGGATGCTGTGCCACGTGGCTCCGATCCGCGCCTGCAGACTAAAGGGGAACCCCCACCGGTAGGGAATCCTCCGCTCCTGCAGCAAGCGGGTAAGTGGTCTCAAAGCTCTCCGGGTGTCTAGAGTGATCGGTGAGAGGTCCTGGTACAGCGAGACCTCAGCGTCCATGTATAGGATCCGTGGCTGCGCCCTGGCCGCTTGCATGATGGCCTCCTTAAGCTGGAAAGAGGCCAGGGCGCAGACCACGTCCCTTGGTAGGCCATCCCTCCTGGGTGCTCTCAAGGCCCTGTGGGCTCTCTCTATGCCAAAATCCTCCGGGGCATTCTCCCCCAGCAGCTGCGCGAAGAGGCCTGTGAGTAGCTCTTGCGGCATCTCTCCCTCTGCTTCCGGCAGGCCCCGGATTCTGATATTATGTCGCCGTCCTCGGTTGTCTAACTCCTCAACTTGCCGACGGAGGTCTAACAGGATATTCCCCTGCCGGGTAGTAGCCAGGTCTGTAGCCTGCTGGCGCTGGTCGGCTTGCAGGCGGCCGGTCTCAAGCCCATCTACACGCTGCTCCAGGGCATTGAGGTCAGTCCGCAGCACCGCCACCTCCTCCCTGATGATGGCGCGCAATTCGGACACCATGTCCGCCTTGTCTGCGCGCGTTAACATGCTGGCTGTGATTCGGGCGACGTCTGCCGCCAGTTGATGCAGGGTACCCGCCATCGGGGAGCCTCTACCTGAGGTAGTGGCGCTTGATCCAGGGGATGCGGGGCCCGGTGTGTCAGAGTCCCCGCCATCGCGGAGGCCTCGTGGCGTCGCCAAAAACCCGTCCATCGGGCCAGGCGGGTATCGGGTCCCCGTCGGGCCGGAGTGGTCCTGGGATGCTGCTCTTTTAGTCTTCCCCATTGTGGAACGAAATATCGCTGGATTCAAGCTGTAACACCAGGCTTGACAGGCTGGGGCCTAGGAGCTCTGATGGAGTGCGACCGTCCATTGACGGTCAGGCCACGCTCCCCCAATATATATTTATATCAAAATATACTTAGAATGAATTTGTATATATATCTATGTATATATAAATAAATAAAAATAATACGAAATATACATATGTCCATATACAAAATTACATAAATAATTATAGAAATATACACGTAGATTTCAAATATATAAATATGCATATATATTTAAATTCTTACATAATTAAATGTTATTGATTGCAATTCGAGGGACCTGCCTGCCAACCCAGGCTGAAAGTCCAGAGAATTTAATTTGCTAGCACTGTATTTTACCCTGTGACGTTCTACGACACCCTAAAACCTGTACATGGGGGGTACTGTTTTACTCGGGAGACTTCGCTGAACACAAATAATAGTGATTCAAAACAGTAAAACACTAATATTTGTGTTCAGCGATGCCTCCCGAGTAAAACAGTACCCCCCATGTACAGGTTTTATAGTATTTTTGAAAGTTACAGGGTCAAATATATAGGTCAAATATTCTTACATTGAAAATGGCCATGTTGGTTACGTTGCCTTTTGAGAGCGTATGGTAGCCCAGGAATGAGAATTACTCCCATGATGGTATACCATTTGCAAAAGAAGACAACCCAAGGTATTGCAAATGGGGTATGTGCAGTCTTTTTTAGTAACCACTTAGTCACAAACACTGGCCAAAATTAGTGTTCAATTTAGTTTTTTTTTACTTTTTTCACACACAAATATGAATGCTTACTTTGGCCAGTGTTTTCGACTAAGTGGCTACTAAAAAGGACTAGACATACCCCATATTGAATACCCTGGGTTGTTTACTTAAAAAGAAATATGTACATGTGGGGTGTTATTCAGAGATTTATGACAGATAAGTGTTACAATGTCACTATTGATACATTTTAAAAACCTGAATATCCGACTTGTACCTATAGCCCTATAACATGCAAAAAAAAAGCACGTAAACACTGGGTATTTTTAAACTCAGGACAAAATTTTGAATCTATTTAGCAGTTTTTTTTCATTCACTTTTGTAGATGAGTAAAAGATTTTTCAAGTAAAAGTCAAAAAAAATTTTTTTTTCAATTTTTCATCATATTTTTTAATTTTTTTAATTTAAAATACATGAGATTATATAAATAATGGTATGTAAAGAAAGCCCCTTTTGTCCTGAAAAAAACAATGTATAATTTGTATGGGAACAGTAAATGAGAGAGCAGAAAATTACAGCCAAACACAAACACCACAAAAGTGTAAAAATATGCCTGGTCGCAAATGTACAACATCGCAAAAACAGCCCAGTCCTTAAGGGGTTAATGACGAGTGACGGACCTCGTCCGTCACGCGGTAAAATTAACCCCGGATCACTGCGATCGCGGGGTTAATGGTGCTCCGGTATGCCTCTGCATTAGAGTAAAAAAATACAAAAAACACCCCCCTTTACCTAGTCCAAATAAAAATGAACCCCTTCCCTGCCAGTTGATCACTGCCTACAGCGATCAAATACAGATCACAGTATTATACTGTGATCTAATTTTTTTTTAACCCCTGAGGATTAACTTTTATTTATTTTTTAACCCTCAGGGGTTCAATTTATTTAATTAATTTTAAATATTTTATAACTATATATTTTGCTACCTGGGGTGGGTGGGAGTTAATGGAAAATGGGGAATTTACTGTTAGTGTTGCTTACTGCTAGTTAGGGGTTAATGGTAAAAAACAAAAAGCTTAGAAAAATGTTAAATATGTAAAAAAAAAAATGTTTTTTTAAGAAAGTTTAGGAAAGTTTAAAAAATAATTAATAAGCAAAACAAAAGTTTAAAAACTAGTTTTTAAAAGTAAAAAAAAAAAAAGTGAAAAAATACATTTTAAAAACGCTCATTACCATTACACCTGGAACAAACTAGAGAAAAAATTATCCCACGCCAAGGTTCAAAATATGCCTTTTGAATTACCCCAGAGTGTATTCTTTATTAAATAGTATTAGTTTGTGGGGAAGTTTCAATAACCAACCGTCTAAACTACTCCAAATTGGAACATGGACACAGCGTAAAACTTCAAAGTTAGAAAAAAACTGGCTGCGTCTCAAATGTGCCCCTTCGACATCCACATATACCTGGCAAAGGTACATACGGGGGTATTGCTGTACTCAGCCGACATAGCTGAGCAACATATGAAGTATTATACAGTCATAGCACACATAAGGTTTGCAAAATATACTGCGCAAACTCACTTTGTATGTCAAAAAGGCAGAAAAAATGCTTATTACCACTACACTTGGTACAAGCTAGCGGAAAAATGATCCCACGCTAAGGTTCAAAATATGCCTTTTGAAATACCCTGGGATGTCTTCTTTAAGAAATGGTATGGCTTTATGGGGTATTTGGATTATATAGCCTGGTAAAATACTCTAAAATGGGACATAGGCACAGCATAAAAATTCAAAGTTTGAAAAAAACTGGAATGGCTGTGTCCCAAATGTGCCCCTCCGATGTCCACACATACCTGGCAAAGGTACATACGGGGGTATTGCTGTACTCAGCCGACATAGCTGAGCAACATATGAAGTATTATACAGTCGTAGCACACATAAGGTTTGCAAAATATACTGTGCAAACTCACTTTGTATGTCAAAAAGGCAGAAAAAAAAGCTTATTACCACTACATCTGGTACAAGCTAGCGGAAAAATGATCCCACGCTAAGGTTCAAAATATACCTTTTGAAACACCCTGGGGTGTCTATTTTAAGAAATGGTAGGCCTTTGTGGGGTAGTTTGAATTTAAAACCTGCGAAGATGCTTGGAAATTGCACATAGGCCCAGCGTCAAAATTCAAAGTCTGGTAAAAATGGATATGGCTTGGTCACCTATATGGCACTGTAGCTTCACGAAATAGTGCCAAAGACATTCATTGGGGGTGTCTTTTTACTCAGAAGACTTAGCTGAGCATAATTTGGGGGGTTTGAACTTAGTGGCACATATGAAATATACAAAACGCCCAGCAAAAATGCAATCCGTATGTAAAAAATGCACAAAATTTTTTTTACCACATACTTTGGCATATATTGGTGAAAAAATGGGGGCATGTTAAGGCACAATATGCACCTTATGAGATACCCTGGAGTGTCTACTTTTACAAATGGTAGGCCTTTGTGGGGGTTTTTGAACAGTCAAACTGTTATAATACCCCAAATGGAAGCTAAGGCTCATTAAATCCATCTCTCAAAATTCTACTGTGAATATCCTGTATGGCACTGTAACTTCACGAAATAGTGCCAAAGACATACAATGGGGGTGTCATTTTACTCAGCAGATGTAACTGAACACAAAATAAAACTTTGTACAGGAATAGCACACACCAACTTTACAAAATATACACGAGAATTTCTTTGTTATAAGTTTGTGTGCCAAAAACCAAAAAAACACAATTTTACTCCAATATTTAGCAGAGGTTGGCGGTGAAATGGCTACGTAGAAAGTGTCAAAACAACCTTAGGTAAATAGCCCGTGATGTCTACTTTATATAAATATATACTTTTGTGTGGCAATTTTGTTTTCTTTTATGGCTATTAAGCTTACAAGACAAACATACCAAATTCTGAAATCGCTCTACATTAAAAGTCTATTTTACTCCTTGTGCTTTGTGACCTGTAACTACCAAAAATCCCAGACACATTATATATTCTGTAAATCAGAACAACTAAATTAATTTATTTTTAATTACTTTTCTTAACCTGCTAATTATGGCAAAAACTGTTTCATTTTTTTTTACATTTTTCATATTAATAAATAAGCATTTATATATATGTATATGTGTGTTACATCAAACTAAAGCCCTTTCTGTCCTTTAAAAAACAATGTATAATATGTGCAACAAATTAGTAAAATGCAAATTGCAGTTGAACGCAAACAGCAAAAAATGAAAAAAATGCTGTTGTCATTAAGTGAAAGACAAGCTTCTGAAGCTCTGTCCTTAAGGGGTTAAACGATACCCTTCCCAAAGTGTTTATCTTGTTCAAGGAAACTCGTATGATTTTGTTTTCGACGGAACAAAAGTTTCATTTTGATATGTTTTGACATTTACATTTTTTTTTTTTAAATTATATATATTCAAATAAACAAATACATAAATCAAGTGTCCAAGTCCTTTTTTAATATATTAAGTTATTTATATTTCTTTCATGGTTTATGCTGTCGTAAAATAGCCTAAGTACCATAACTAGTACAGCCCTTGCAGTGGATACTGTGACAGGAATCTCCTGACCCACAGTAAGTAATCATGTTTGACACTTATATTTGTCAACTGACACTCTTAGTCAATGAATATTAGTCCAAATATGGACAAAATGTTTACTACTGACGAGGAAGATCCCATTCCACAACTAGTGTATGCAAATGAGGGCCAAATTGGAGGTGCCCAAGGAAAGTGGGTTGGTGTCAAAATATTTGGAATGGGACTCCTTGCAACATTACTTCTTTAGTGAACTGTTGTGGCTATGGCGCTAAAATGGTCTTAAACCCAGTGGGTTTGAGGCTGAACTTAAACCCATTTAGTCAAACCTGATTCAGAGACCTGAAAGTCCCCATCCACTATTACAATACTTAAAGGGACACTATAGTCACCAGAGCAACTATAAACACTGTTTTCTCAGAAAAAAGGCAGTGTTGACATTACAGCCTAGGGATACCTCCCCTGGCCACTTCTCAGTTGGCCATTAGAGGTGCTTCCTGGGTCACTACTGCACAGTGTGCAGCACTGCCACTCAGTGTCTCCACCCTCTGCATGGAGACATGGAACTTTCCTCGTAGAGATGCATTTCTATGAGGGGATGCTGATTGGTCAGGGTGACATTTGGCTCCACTCCAGCCCGCCTCCTTGGCTGAGCCAAACGTTGTCTCTACTTCCTTTTTTCAAATAAAAAAAGATATTATCAAAATTGACAATCTCAGCCAATCCAATGCTTTCCTGTTGAGATTGGCTGAGATAATCAGTTCTGATTGTCAGCCAAGAAGGCAGATCAGGGGCACAGTTGGCACCAGCAGACTGGAATAAAGGTAAGACTTTACTATATTTTTAGGGGGCCAGGGAGGCTAGATAGTGTTATTAACGTTATAGGGTCAAGAATACATGTTTATGTTCCTCTTAGATGATGTGTAGAGATGAATGGCAGAAACTACCCAAATCAAGGTGTGCAAAACTTGTTACGTCATAGTTGAAGCACCTATGAAAGCAATTACAGCCTATGCAACGAGTTAAAGGACCACTATAGTGCCAGGAAAACATACTCGTTTTCCTGGCACTATAGTGCCCTGAGGGTGCCCCCACCCTCAGGGTCCCCCTCCCGCCCGGCTCTGGAAGGGGAAAGGGGTAAAAACTTACCTTTTTCCAGCGCTGGGCGGAGAGCTCTCCTCCTCCTCTCCGCCTCCGTTACGCCCCGCCGGCTGAATGCGCACGCGCGGCAAGAGCTGCGCGCGCATTCAGCCGGTCTCATAGGAAAGCATTTACAATGCTTTCCTATGGACGCTGGCGTGCTCTCACTGTGATTTTCACAGTGAGAAGCACGCAAGCGCCTCTAGTGGCTGTCAATGAGACAGCTACTAGAGGATTAGGGGGAAGGCTTAACCCATTCATAATTATAGCAGTTTCTCTGAAACTGCTATAATTATGAAAAAATGGGTTAACCCTAGAAGGACCTGGCACCCAGACCACTTCATTAAGCTGAAGTGGTCTGGGTGCCTAGAGTGGTCCTTTAAGGGTCTGAATACTTTAGTCAACATGACATTTCAGTTTTCTTTTTCACGTATTTGCAAAGTTAAAAAAATAAATAAATACAAAAAATAACCCTAGTTATTTGCTTTGTCAATATTGAACATTGGTGCATTGACGATGTGAAAAAAAATTTAAATACAATTTAGGAAATTCCATCATAAGGCTGCAACATTAAAAATATGAAAAAAGTTAAGGGTTCTGAATACTTTCTAAAAGCATGTATATGGTCATCCTTTCAGCCATGGAGTCCATACTGTGTATATGACATGTGATATTTAAATAGTGACTCCCCATTTATAAAACTAGCTTGAAAATAAACCATCCTTTTTCAAGCCAGTCTTTTGAATGAGGAGTCATTGATTAGCATAGAGCGTCAGGTGACTGCCCTTATCAATCCGAGGCGCCAGTGCCCAATTCTTCAAGAACCTTCTGGCTTCCAAATTAAAAAACCAAAAACATAAGGACAGAGGCAGAGAGATTCAGCGCTGGAATAAAGACTATGGGGTTAAACTGTTCGAGAACAGCTTAACCCCATAAGGTGAGCCAGCACCAGGGACCTCCTGGCAGTATAACAACTTCATTTAAACTTAAAATTTACACACACTCTCCTTTCCGAAAGCAAATAAGAACAATTTAATTACGTATTTGACATAGAAATTGTATTCCTGACATTTTCTCTTAGGACACTGAACACTCTCTTCTAGCAGCAGAGTTAGTAATGGAACAACTTCTAGCACAGAGGAGGAAGGACAAACTGTTAAGTTAGCAATAATTAAAATCAAACAGTCTTGGGAAAAATCCATTGTCGCACTCAGACTGTGCATTGCAATCTAACAATAATGGTCGCCGAGTGCGGAGTTATCGTGTGACTGCTCTTCTATTGTTCTTGTAAGTATTGTGTGAATCATTTCCTGTACACGGATAGTCTTCATTTTACCAAGCACAACTGCACACAATAAAGGCAGTCTTCGTTTTAACGCACACTTCGGTTATACAATTTTTGACTATCTGGATGCCTGTGGCATATATTTTTTTTTTTTTTTTTTTTATCCATATATCGTGACTCGACTGTCTATAGACTAAATTCTAATAAGAAAAAATTACAAAAAATTTTGAGGAATGTCTCACCCCCTCACTAACACCTTTGCTTCTGGGATTTGCCTTGCCACTGGCAGATGAGTATATGCTTTGACCTTGCAGTGGTTTTAAATTTTTTATTTATTTTTTTTATTTTATTTTTAAATGTGTGGGGATACAGCACAGATAAATGTTGTTTTTACGTTTTAGTTACAAACTGTAGTATGCAGTCACACATAAGCTATGGGAGTGTGAGCAGAGGGTTTTTTCACTACAAGTCCAGTGCTCAGGCTATTGAGAATATCACGTGTTTGTGACACTTCATGGGAAATTACAGCTGTCTAGTTTTTGATTAGAAAATAAAAATCTACCTAGGATAGTTCCCATGTTTTGGACCTCAATCCGTACCTGAGCTTTTAAAGTAAGAAAGCTTAAACAGATTGCATCTTTTTACACAACTTAATTGTTTTGTTTTTTAAATAGTTCTTTAAATTGCCTCACTTTGTCATGTAAACAGGTTAAAGGAACACGTAACTTGTATTTCTGTCCCTGTAGTGTTAAAAACACTATCCTGGTCCCCCCCCCCCCCTTGCCCTCCTAAATATAGTAAAATCTTTAGCCCAGTCTGCTGGTGCTGGCTCAGCCCCTGATCTGCACTGCCCAGGAAGCACCTCTAGTAGCCGTCTGAAGAGTTGCCAGTGGAGTTATCACTAGGCTGTAATGTAAACCCTGCATTTTCACTAAAAAGACAGTGTTTACTGCAAAAAAAGCCTGCAGGGACTATACTCACTAGAACAAATACATTAAGCTGTAGTTGTAGTTTAATATCGCACTTTTTGTCTTATAAGTTTATTCACTATAAAGTAAACTTTCACAGTGAATTTAACATTTATTTTCAAAATAGCCTAAATGGCAAAATTTTGTCAGCTATGTTTTTTTTTCTGGCTACTCTGGCCTTAAATTTAAAATTCAGTCAAGTTTCTGTGCGCTTCTTACATTTTCATGTTCTTCTTCGTTTGCAGGTTCTGAAAAATTTTGCTCAGACCTAGCGTTTTCTTCATGTTTCCAAGCTTTTTAAGAGTTTATTCACTGAAAAAGATTTTGTGAAGAATAGACAAACTTGAAATGCTAGACCAAAATCACAGAATTGGGTAAATTCTATAAATTTGAATAAAATATTTTTGCCTGAAATCAACAATTTCCTAGTCCTGTTTCCAGAGCTGCTGACTTGGTGAATATTCCCTTTAATATAGTATAAATTTCTTGGGTGGGAAAATATAATTTTGTATAAAATCAGAAGCTAGATATGAGCTGGAAGTAATAAAGTACATTTTAAGATTTCCTTCAATGTGTAAATCTCGGGAAAATAATTGATAAATCCTAACATATAATCTCTTTGTGAATATTCCAGGAAGAAGACCCCTCTCCGGAAAATGTTTGCATTTAATGATTGCAAACCACGTCAGTTTTTGTAGGTCATCATCAGAAGAGAACTCGTCTGACTCGGATATAACAATGGATGGTAATGACCTGCTACAGGCAGAGACCTTTGTTGAGCGTCTTGAGCCAAGCTGTATTCTAATCCTGATTATAACTGGCAAAATTATAATGAACATCTTTATTTTCGGAGCAAAACTAAGAAGCGTCAGTCCGAGTTTCATGGGATATTTTTGTCTGTCCCTAGCCTTGACCGATTTTGCTCTTTTGTTTTCAGTCTCCAGCATTCATTATTTTCAGGATTTTGCGATATGGGGAGTTAGGTTCACAACTTACCATATATGTCTGCTGACGCAGATTATATCCCACACATATGGTATCTTACACTATCCTGTTTTTGTAGCAAGTGGACTGGATTATTACTTGACTATTGTAAAGTCTGTACATCTTTCAAGGTTTTGCAGTGGATTTCTATATTCTGCAGTTGTTCTGCTCCTGTGGACTTTGGCTTTTTTGTATACCCTCAATATCCCGGCTGGCTCGGCAGAATGGAATGCTGGAGTAATATCCCACCAATGCACTTTTTACATCAGCAGACAAAGTTTTTATCTATCAGCTGCCATAGTCGTTACAGTTTTCATGGTTCTTGTAATCTGCTGTTTTGAGGTTGTGGCATTAATAAGAACAATGAAACTAACTTCCTATGGTGATAAAACTGTGATTCTGTTTTCATATGGAAATGAGTGGCCAATACGAAGCACTAGATGTCTCCTGACTTCTCTTCTATTTTCATTTCTGGGGACGTGGGCGCCATTTGTTCTCATTCAAATAATCATTTTTTTCTCATGTGCCCATATCCCGGGATACATGGATATGAATGTTGCATGGCTGTATTTCATGAACAGCTTTCTAGTGGGAGTATCTTATAGTCTTGAGTATCCCAATATTCCAATAATAGATCGGATGTTTAATGTGGATCCATTTATAGACTGGAAATACATTTTTTTTCCATTTTATACAGAGGACAGCCAAAAAACTGCATTAAAGGAAATGCCTCTGGAAGTTGTGATTTAATAATAAAAAATATATATATATATATATTTTATGTGTATTTTTCTTGCATACTTGCACATTTTGAAAAGCTTTTTTTTTTGTTTTTGTTTTGTTTTTCTAACTTGACCTTGTTACTAAGAGCCATAATTATACCGGTTTTAGTGGTTTTCCTGGACCAAAGTCTATCTAAATTTTCATTAATTTATGAACAAGTAGGAAAAAGCTGTCCTTGATATAAATGTCTTCTATAGACCCTTATTTGTAGTTATTGGAGAATATACATTAATGCAGTGACATTGACTGTTCTGTCAGCACTTGTAATATAAATTAAACCCCTTCAACTTGATCCAATGCAGATTCTGTCATTTTTGTATTTTTGCTAAATTTCATATTGAAATAAAAAAATAAACATTGCAGTGAGGTGGCCTTGTGTGTTTGTTTTGTTTTTTTACCTGTGCCTTCTCCCCTGTTTTTAAGTGAACTATACAATAAACACAGGAGTATGGGTAAGGTAAGCCTGGAAGGTGAGTAGTAAGTATGCTGGTAATCCAGTAGTGTATGAAGAAGTCATGTGCTGCAAAATTTTGGAAAGCAATTAATAAGTAGGAAAAATGGTTATTATAGCTGGTCTTACAAGACATGCCTTACACAGTATTGGCGAGATGTGACCTAGGCAGGCTTATATTTTATACAACTCCCATAATTCCCTGGCCGCTCTAGCCTTCATGAAAATCAAGGGAGTTGTAGATCATCATCTAGGAATGACGGTTTTACACTTTTGTATACAGGTTTGCGAGCCAGCATGGTCACCTTGGAGATAAGCACAATATTAATCAAATGAGACTACAAGTACAGGAACACCATGATGAGCCACAAGCTTTTCAATGAATAAGATTCCACAGTTACATTTTCAAAAGATAGATTTGTTTGGGTGCAAATTAATAATTTGTGCACAAGTCTACTATATTATCTTTCTGTAATTCTATGGTGGATCAGATTTGCTCAAACACCTCAAGGTTGTCCAAAAAGGGGAAAAATTGGTCCTATGTTCTTACAGGAGATGCGCAAAAATGAATCCACAAACTCAAGTGTTATTAGTAATACTTCGACTTAGTCTAATTTCCAATTATGCTATAAAGCTATTTCATGTAGTGTCATTGTCTGAATTAAGAGCAAATTTGATATACTCTGTCATTAAAATGTAGGACCATTTTATTTTATTTTTTTAAATATACAAAAATGTAGGACATGTATAACCCCTGTTTTCTTAAATGTCTAGTTTATAATGTTCAATATAATTTATTTATAGATTTAAAACAAATGTTGCACCAGCATTTCTTATTGTTGTGCCAGCTGTTTGCAACAATAAGAAATGTGATGATCCCTTTGTTACCTAGAGGTAATAGTAAGTTGTCAAGTCAGAGGGTTATAAAGAATGCATGCACTTTATAGAGACAGGCTGACCGTTTCGCTGGATCAGTTGGAAAAAAACAAACCTACCTTACCCAAATCACCTGTATTGGAGCGTCTGAGACCCCTCCATGCGCCTGCGTGCCATGCAGAGGTCCCCACCAATGATCTAATAATGTTCCGTGCGCGGGACCCTGTTACCATGGGGATATGTATACAAATATTGCGTAAGCGGCCACAGTACCCACTCGTGATTGAAAAGCCTTACAATTACTTGCTGAGTATAAGTGACAAGCATAGAAAGAGGTATAGTGAAAAGTATGATATAAGATCATAATGATCACCCAGTGGTGCATGTTACATATATATATATATATATATAGTTACATAGTTACATAGCTGAAAAGAGACTTGCGTCCAAGTTCAGCCTTCCTCACAAATGTTGTTGCTGTTGATCCAAAAGAAGGCAAAAAACATGGTCTGAAGCACTTCCAATTTTGCCACAAACTAGGAAAAAATTCCTTCTTGACCCCAAAAATAGCAGTCAGGTGTCTCCTTGGATCAAGCAGCTATTACCCCACTAATTAGAAATGATATCCCTGTATGTTATGTTTTCGTAAGTATTTATCCAATTTCAGTTTAAACATCTGTATGGACTCTGACAAAACCACCTCTTCAGGCAGAGAATTCCATATCCTTATTGTCCTTACTGTAAAAAAAAAAAACCTTTTCTTTGCCTTAGATGAAATCTCCTTTCTTCCAGCCTAAATGTGTGACCTCGTGTCCTATGTATAACCCTGTTTATGAATAGATTTCCAGGTAAAGGTTTGTACTGGCCCCGAATATATTTGTATAAAGTTATCATATCCCCTCTCAGGCGCCGTTTTTCCAAACTAAACAGATTTAATTTTTTTAACCTTTCTTCATAACTAAAATGCTCCATTCCTTTTATCAATTTTGTAAAGATGGAAGAAAGAGATATAACCTTGATTGGGCATTTAGAGTCACTGTAAGTTTAAAAGGGACACTGGGTTCCAATACAAATTGAATGCATTTGATAGATTTTGACTTCAATATGTTTTAATATATATTTTTTGTGTGCTCGTATCTTTATATATTTTGTTTATAAAAAAAAAATAAAGTGTTTTGCAGAATGCTGCATTATAAGCCTGCCTATTTTAGCCACGCCCGAAAGACCTCTCAGCCACTGACACTACTGAGTGATCTGAGCTACAAAGCAACCTGTGTTAGGAGAGTACACCTGTGGAGACCTATAGTAGGGATATTATTTTTTTATTTATATAGTGCCATCAGATTCCGTAGCGCTGTACAACGGGTGGACTAACAGACATGTAATTGTAACCAAACAACTGGACATACAGGAAGAGAGAGGTGGAGGGCCTTGCTCAATGAGCTTACATTCTAAAGGATCACTACATACATTTTATAGTTTCTCTGGCTGTCCGCAGCAAGGCTTTGAATTAAAAGCAGGTCACTCAGAGCTGTTTGGGCTGAGGCTGTGTGTATACATTTTATAAGGAAGTGTTTCTGGCATTAGAGGGTGTAAACTTGGGTGGCAGGCATATGGTGCAACATATATTTATATCACACTGTAAATGTTATTGCTAGTGCATACTAACTTGCAATGGTTGATTACAGTATATGTAGGTGAAGGGTAGCTAGATGAATTGTGTCAAACGTTGTACAGACAGGAATAGTGAATAAGATTGTTCTTTGTAGCCACTCTCATCTCTTTAGTAAAGCTTTTAATTTTCTTGGATTTGTCTCTACACCAGTCTGCCCTGTCTCTCATCATAAGGCTGGTTTTCTATAATCTATTTCACCTTTGCATTCTGTAACTCTTCCACACACATTTGGATCCCTCCCCCCACAAAATTAATGTTTTACCTAGAAATCTGTCCTGTCTTCTGACACGTATTCTTATCTTACTTCCATTTTGGAGGAGATAATGTGTGAGCTAAAAAAAACAGTATAAGCATTTGCACTAATGTATGGCGCCTGCCAAATAAATTTAACCCAAGTCTTCAGTTAGTTCTGGACACTCAAATAGAGCAGAAGAGCCATGCACTTTGGGATGGTCTAGAGGGACTTCATTCTAGATCAAAGTGTCACTTCTTCAGCTCTTGGTGACTTTTCTGTTCTGAGATAAAAGGCATCTGATCCACTGTGGATTTCTGCTACAGTAGAGTGGGCTACAGTGACTGAATCAAAATATGAGATCCCAGTGTGTGAGATGGATATTCTATTTCACTACAGCTTCTTTTAAAATGTAATATTAAAGGGACACTGTAGTCACCAAAACAACTTTTAGCTTAATGAAGCAGTTTTTGCTTGATTAGAGATAAATTGGTGGTGCCTTCCTAAAGCCATAAATCCACCTGTAAATCAGCTCATACTGGGACCCATGCCTTCAAAACATTTGAGAACTACTGAGTATGTCCTGTCAATAAAGATAATGTGGTACCACTTAAAAGTGCCCCCCCTCCCCCACGGGGCAAAATCTGTGCAGAAGTGGAAAAGGACTTAGGCCCTAACCGAGATGTCTTTAGAGGTTTCATATGAGTCTGAGAGCAATGGCTCGATCAGGTCAGATCGGCCCAATCCAAGCTATTGCTTGGTTACATACTGTAACTGAGGGTCTGCTGAGTGGTATCCATCTGAGTACATGGCCAAATACCTGGACTTAGGAGTGTGTAAATAGCTTGATAAGGCCACACAAAATAAGCTTATATCCTTGACCCTAACATATAAATGTTTGAGATGGTGGAGTCTATATTGTCTAAAGGTACCCCTTTGACATACACTCTCTCATGGTTTGGATGTAATGATCAATCTGCCTAATAATTAACATTAACACAGCTTTTGCGACTGAAAGTCACAAGTTTATCTTGCAACAGATATAACCATAACTGGTAAATCGGGACACGTCGGAATCTGGTCTGCAAGAGAAAGGTCTTCAGTATAGAGATAAGTTCGTTAAGGAGCTTGGTTCCTAGGTGAGCATATTCACGGCCTTGGACAAAGCTCAGACTAATATGAAAATACTGTTTAACCCAAAGGCTTTTGGTGAGGTCAGCAGAATTTGAGGCCATCTGGGCATCCGTTCCAACAGAGGTTCCCTTCGGGGGAAATGAGGTCCCACAACCACTCATACAACACGATGTTAAACCATCCTTCTTTATGATCCTTGGAAGACCTTGGCAAAGTCGTAGGGCCAGATAAGCCGTTAATGACAGACAAACTTATGATAAGCGTATGTATATCTCCCATTTCTTCCCTAACAAAAGTAGAAGGCAGGCGTGCTCTCTTTTTCAATGCTTGGAAGTCCCTTTCAGCTGATGCCTGGATGTGCTTCGTTCTCGATGGGGCGACTGCAAGGACTGGGGTTTGGTTGATTATTTATGCATTATATTGCAAGATATTCTCGCACTTAGGTGTCATTTTTTGTGGGTGGTGGCACTACTTCAGACTTTGGTTTTTTAGTGAACTGGGAGAAATCCGCAAAAACACTTGACTGGGGCGGAATGTGCGTTCCTATATGAACAGGTAGGAAGTGGCCTACCCACGAGAAGTCTGTGCACATCAATGGTCTCAAACTCCTAGTGGTATATTTTGTTCTTTGCAGCCTCCTAAGAACTTCCACCAATTGTTCCATATTGTTGAGAATGGACAATATCCCCACAGGTCATTATATAAACCAATTCGGAGGTGTCCAATCGATTGCTCTCAATTTGGAGAATTCTGGATATAGATCTGTTTGTGTGTCGACTATATTCTCATCTCACACGCTTCTACAGTTGAGGAACGAATCCGACAGCTCTAGACATGGATGCTTTTCTACAACAATGGCTCCGCTTACTCTATTATGCTTTCTGTTCATTCTCAATAACACTACACATATTACTTCATTTGAGAGCATATCGAACGTCCTTCTCGTCACTCCTTTTTGCACGTCACAACTTTGGATTCCGACATTCCTAAAGACGTCCATCGACATACCGCAGTTGCTTCCTTCTTTTTAGGGTCTTCTTTCTGGAACCCAAATCCTCTCCTGGAACTGGCCAACTGAAACTTGGCATGGCTACTTTCTGGGAACCGTGGCATGTGTCTGATGTTTCACAATCAACTCTTGACCTTCTGGCAGGGGCTTGAGTTCCAGGAACAAGACGATTTCAGATGTTTCAGCTCCTAATCCTATATTCAACTGTTCATCACAACACTTTTTAATACCGGTCGAGCTTGGACCATTGCATGGTGAATCTCTGTCTTCAGCAATCTCTGCCGGTCACCATTGTTTTGATGTCTTTCCAGCAGGTAAACATATTTTGATTTGCTGTCTCTTACAAGGCATTCGGTTTCCCACAACCTAGATATTCATTGGTATGTGGTGTTACTATTGTTCTAGTAAAACAGACGGCAAAAACAGATAAATTCTGAATTGTCATTGACAAAATTATTGGTAATTTTTAGTCTGCTATTGTGTAAACACATTTCTAATGTGAGGATATTGAATATCGAAACACGTTCTTATACCCCTGATGGTATTCCCTTTGACATTTCTATGCGGACGAAAACATCCTAGCTTTCCACACAAACTACAACTATGTCCTGTTGTCTCAAAGAGTATGAGGCTCAGACATCATCTTTTTTCTAGACATCTCTCGTCCTGGTTTATTCTTATGTAAACCCGGTGAATACAGTCACTCTAGCACGTTTGGTAAAATGAATTGTGTCACCCGCTGGTATTGATGCACCTGTGTTTAGACCACATTCTTTGAGAGGTGGCATGGCTTCCAAAGCTTGTTCTATATGTTGTCAGAATATCTTTTGAAGGCTGCAGACTGGTCTTGAGCAACCACGTTCAGAAAATGTTATTTCTGCTCATCCTCTCACTGTAGTTCTTCTGATATCTCACAGCTGTAAATTAGCAAATATTATCTTCTCTCCCTAAACAATGGTCACTCCGGTACCTGCGTACCTTTTTCAATTTTGGACCTGGGTTTCTTCTTCTGTTCACTGGTACGGATTGGACTTTATCGTTTGCAAAGATTGAGTGATTTATTGTTAATTATTCTGTTTATTTTTTCAGATGTATCCTTAAGAAAGAGGAGTGGCTTAGGTCACATGTTGGGATAGGGAATGTGCAATATTATGAGTGACTAATGTATTATTATGGTTAACCCTTTATGGATGTGTATGTTTTTTTTTCTTCTATTGTACATTATTTTCTTTCTTCGATGCTAACAGATTAAAGAAAGAGATAAGCAAATGTTTGCCTCCGTGTCTTTAAAGCAGCGCTGTCACACTGAACTTACCTTTCCCCAATCACTTCCTCTTCTCTTGCTCTCTCAGAATCTGTTCTTTTTTTATTTTTTTTTATTTCTGATCTAGTTTTCTTTAAAACATAAGAAAAAGTAGGAACTACTACTTTTCCTACGCTTGACTTTCTTTGACCAAAGGAGTAGTTGCAAGGGAAGGTATAGTGCCAGGAATAGAAAGCTGTATTACTGGCACTATCTCTTCCCCTGCCTCCTCCCTATCTCACACCCCTATCCTGGTAATAAAAAGTTTAAAAACCCTTTATTTACTTAACTGATCCCAGCACCGAGGGACATCTCTGACGCTCCGCACCCGCCTCCATCACGCGACGACTGGGCGCTAATGTGCATACGCGGCAGACTCAATACTTTTCTATGGGAAAAAATCTGACGCTGGATGTTCTCCAGCGTGAGGACATCCAGCGTCAGATACCGGACCAAAGGTCTGTTTCGATCCAGGAAGCCCTCTGTAGGCAGACTTAGTGCCCTGCGAGTTGGGGCTATTAAACTAAATGGGGGACTTAGTGTCCCCCCCCTCAGCCCAACCCAGTAGCGGCAGATGGGAGCCCTAGTTAACAAAAGGGAGTGAGACCTATTGCTTCCCCCTGGCCCCACCCCTTAAGCGACAATAGGGGGGGGGGGACCTATTTGACTCAGACGCTGTAGCAATTTGACTCAGAGTTCTCTGACAGGTAAATCTTGAGCCTTGCAGGTAAAAACCAAAGAAAAGAGTTACTTGTGGACTATCCCAAATCCCTATGCATATTTAAATAACTGGAGGGTTTTTAGTATTACTCCAATGGCCATTAGATGTAATCCCACCTGCCACGTCAAGGCAAACCTCGTAGGTGGGTTCTACACTAACAATTCACCTTGCTTCCTTCTGCTGTAAAAAAGAAAATCTGTAATCAGACAGAGAGGGGTATTTTTCTAAACCCCTACATACTTATTAACCTTTAATAGGGAACACATGGGGCGGGCGGCAGCATTGTAACATGGCTGTGTGATACAAAAGCAAATACAAATACACAAAAATAAGTCCTGAGCTCAGACTCCCGCTACTCCTGGGTGGCAGCAATGACCATAGTACACATCAGCCCCAATACATACAATAAAAGCTATCGCAAATTGCATATCCTATGCATATTTAAATAACTGGAAGTTTTTAGTATCGCTCCAATGGCCGTTAGATGTAAACCCACCTGCCACGTCAAGGTAAACAAATGCTCAAGATTTACCTGTCAGAGCACTCTGGTTGGCTTAAGCAAGTCAAATTGCAGGGTGTGGGAAGGCTTTATAAGACTGAGCCCCCGCCATTGAAGATATTTTTTATCGCTGTGATTTAAAAAAAAATAAAAAAATCTAACGATCTAGTCTTTTTTTTATCTTATTAGTTTGGAGGCCTTTCTGGATTTTTATTTGGCTTTTTTTAGAGCTGAAAAGAGAAGCTTTTAGAAAAAAAGATCTTTATTGGTAAGTATACATTTAAAAAAATTTCAGATATTTAGTTTATTGCTCCCCTCTCATTATTATTAGGGTGAGGAGGGTAGGTAGTGTTTCGTTTTATTGGTGGGTTTGATTAGGGGATTGAGAACTTCTAGTCACATAGGGTGATCTATTATTTTATTTTATTGGTGCCACTGGCTGCTCACAGTTTAGTAAACATGCCCCTACTCACGGCATAGCGCGTAGTGGCAGGAAGGAGAGTTTAATTTCCCTTAAGCGAATATGGGGGTCATGTTGCACCCCATAGAGTGAGGGGAGCATGGGTGGGTTTAGGAAGTGGTGGGGAGCCCTGCTAGGACCTAGATCCAAACAAGAAATAAACAGGTTAAAAAAAAAAGGTGAAATGGGGGACATAAGGGCATTTGGGGGTGACTAGGGGAACAATCATATAATATTGTCAAGGGGACTAAAAAATAAAATGGATGCAGCCATGACAATAAAATCATGACTTTACGTCATGTTAATAGTAAAATCTGGTAATTTTCTACTATATTCTACAGAATGGAATTTTGCTGATTTTTTTTTTGTGATTAAAAAGTTTAAACAGAAACAATGGCAACACTAATCAAACAGTTCTTCAATAAAGAAAACCGATAAGTGTGTGACATGACTCCAGGTAAACATGCCTTTGTTTTTCACATTTTCTTTCCATCTCCTTTCTAGCATTTAACTCCATCGGGCTAACCAAACCAGGAAGCAACAATTGGGAAATTGTAACAAGGCTCATTTATAAAGGTGCTGGTTTCTCGTGGGTTTCTTTCTATCCAGTTTTCACCCCCAAAAAAAGGTATTACACAGTGGAATCACTGCACTGAGTCTGATTTTTAAAACAAGCTAGCAAGAAATTTATACAGTTAATGAAACACATGCAGATCTCCTAAAGATTTGTATGGAACAAATGTAGCCTAACTATAAACCCCAAGCCTAATTTACAGAATAGAAATCCTCTGTTTTTATATAATTGCTACTCCATTACAGTGTGACTTCTCTCATCGTATATGTACGCTTGGAGTGCACAATTACCCTAGACTACAGGTAGATAGCATCCAAGGTTGACCGTTAGTGATGTCGCGAACATTAAATTTTCGGTTCGCTAACGGCGAACGCGAACTTCCGCAAATGTTCGCAAACCAGGCGAACCGCCATAGA
Organism: Pelobates cultripes; assembly: GCA_933207985.1. Lineage (NCBI taxonomy): Eukaryota > Metazoa > Chordata > Amphibia > Anura > Pelobatidae > Pelobates > Pelobates cultripes. Next base: position 101,892,677 of record OW240913.1, read on the forward strand.
CTTCAATAGGCAGTCGAATTTTAAAACCCACAGGGACTCTTTCTGGCCACAATAGTGATGGAAAAGTTGTTTCAAGGGGACTAACACCTGGACTGTGGCATGCCGGAGGGGGATCCATGGCAAACCTCCCATGGAAAATTACATAGTTGATGCAGAGTCTGGTTTTAATCCATAAAGGGCATAAATCACCTAACATTCCTAAATTGTTTGGAATAACGTGCTTTAAAACATCAGGTATGATGTTTTATCGATCAGGTAGTGTAAGGGTTACGCCCGCTTCACAGTCACAGTAACGCACCGCAAACATAGGCAGCTCTCTAATTAGGCGGTTTAGGCAGCCTCCTAAGGCCTCGCGCTGGCTGGGGCCTCGCGGCCGCCTAAACCACCTTATAGCAGACTGTGTCAGGTCCTCGGTCATTGACCGAGGACCTGACACCAGGAGGGGGGCCGGTATGCCGCCGGGTGCGAGGCCCCTCCTGGCTGCCCGTCCACCATCGCAGAAACAGGTCTGCAGCTCCGCAGTGAGCAGAGCTGCAGACCATGTGTCTCGCGAGAATTGGCCAATCAGAGCGTTGCCGCGGGTTACCACGGCAACGCTCTGATGGTCTTGCAATATTACACGGTCTGCAGCTCTGCGGAGCTGCAGACCGGAAGAAGTGGCCACTGGACCACCAGGGAAGAGAAGGTAGGCTCCCTCACCACCCTCAGCCTCCCCCCACCAGCCTCCCCACGCCCCCCACCAGCCTCACCACCCTCAGCCTCCCCCGCCACCAGCCTCACCACCCTCAGCCTGAGGTGATGCTGAGGGTGGTGTGGGAGGTAGTGAGGCTGGGGGTGGTGATGCTGAGGGTGGTGTGGGGGATAGTGAGGCGGAGGGTGCTGTGGGGGGTAGTGAGGCGGAGGGTGGTTGGGGGTAGTGAGGCTGAGGGTCGTTGGGGGTGGTGATGCTGAGTGTGGTTGGGGGGTAGTGATGCTGAGGGTGGTGGGGGTAGCGAGGCTGAGGGTGGTGGGGTGTAGTGAGGGTGTGGGGGGGGTAGTGAGGCTGAGGGTGTGGGGGGTAGTAAGGCTG